>VXBL01008797.1:151313-276650 GCA_013400195.1 Aramus guarauna
TTTTTTTAAAAGGGAAAAAGGAAAAAGAAAATGGGATTGCATGGTATCTTACAACTTCTGGTTGCTTCCCAGAGCCAGAGTGTGTGTGCACTTCGCCTTGCACGGGAAGCCTGGTCTGATGCCAGCCCACCTGAGATCAAATGATATGAGCGGAAAATGAGAGGTCTGCTTCAGGATGGAGGGGATGGGTGAGGAACACCCTTTCCTGGAAGGGGACACACCAGAATGTTTTGGACCATTTTCTATATTGCACAGTTCCCTCTACAGGTCACAGCAAGAAACACTGGGCACCCTGGGGATGACTGATGTGGTGGTTAAGAAATGCAAATAAAGGCAATAAAAAGTTAGTGGCTGGCTGAGGAAGGGGCTTTGATTCTGACTGGGAGAAGGTTTGCTCAGCTGGTGCTCTAGTTTCAGGTTGACTTGGAGAAATCCCTACCAAAGCTTTAGTTTTGGTTTTAGGATTATAACATCACTGTTTTTTTATAGATCGGACTGTATGCTGACCAGGGCATGGTGATCATTTAAATATAGCAAACAATGGAGACTCTTACACCTCAGGTACTACCATGACACAGAGAATCATTATTATGATTAGCAGTAATAATAATAACAGGAACCATCTCTGAGGCTTTTGGCCATCACTATGGGACAATTAATGGGTGGCAGTTAAATCCCTTTGCACATATATTTCCCTCCTGCAGGCAGAATCACACTTTCACAAGGAATTTGAAGGATGCACCAGCAAAAGACCTGAGAAAACACAACACCATCACGAAAGTGTGAATCTTTCTACCCAGTACTTGACAGGGTGCTTGAGTTGCCACCTCCCTGGCCACCTCAAGCTTCAGTGAAGGCTGTAAACTTGACTGATGACAGCAGCTGGCAAAATTCAGCCCACCCAAGAAAAAGAGGTGCCTTTGCAAGCAGAGAGGTCAACATGAGGCAGGCATCTGGTTCTCCATGGACATCTAACTCTCCCTGGCCCCACTGAAAATCCCAGCCTTGGTGGGCAGTAAACAGCCAAGGCTTCTTGTAGCACTGGCTTCCACCAAACCTTACCATGGATGAACAGAGAAGGTTGTGCTTCATCTGACACTAAGGCATGTTTTGCATTTTTAGATTGGACAAGTTGCTTAATGGACTTAACTAACATAGAGTGCAGAGTTATAGGTTTGCATGTGTTTACTCCCAGCCATCCTCTAAGACAAGGGACACCCCTCCTTCATCCCGGTTCTCAGCATCCTTCAGTAGATCTCACCTCACAAAGCACATATTTCTCAGGATAAGTCCTCTCTTACAGGTCTAGGGGCCTTTAGCATAATCAAAAATGTATTCTTTCCCCTCTTCAAAGGAAAATTAGATTTAATCATGCTTTGGCTGAAAGCAGGTGGAAAAAAACAAACAAACAAAAAAATAATATTCCAAAAAAAGCATCCCAACACCAGGAAACAGGAATTAGTTGTACTGCAGCATGAAGTATCTGGTTTCCCAACTGTTTTGACAAGCGAACAGACACTTAATCAAAGAAGTAATCATCCCGTGAAAAAAAGGGACAGTGGAAATTGCTTGAGTACTCTTTTCTACCTATCTGTCCCCCAACTTTATGACCTGGGCTGCTTCCTAGTGTACACAGCAGTCAGCTGACGGGGAGGTTAAGAGAAGGGAGGTCTGTCCCCTTTCCCACCGCCCCTCCTGGTGCGGATGCTCTTAGCCACACAGCGACGCGCCGGCTGCTCGGCTCCCCCTCCCCCTCCACCCTCAGACCTGGGTCTGGATACTGATTTCTGTAGGCGAGTACCCCGTCACTTGGGTGAGGGGCTGCTTAGGGAAAGGTACAATGCATAAAAAGTGTCTCATCCATAGAGCAATCATCCAACAAACACCCGTTTAGAGATGCCCTACACCAAGTCTGTGTCCGGACCAGTATGTTCACGAGCCAGTGCTGCACTCTTATCACCCATACATTTGTCTATACTTGGTTCCAGCTGTACTCTGTAACCTCCACGACAGCTGGCACTGAGTTGCACAGGTCAGTTATTTGTCTTGTGTGCAAAATCCAGTCTGGTCCTTATCTGCACTTTGCTAAACCGCCTCCTAATCGTAAAACACTGGCAGCAACCAGCCGAGCGCTCGCGGCAGTGTTTGGAGCCAGCTCTCCTACTACAAAGGGCTCGTCTTTCTGTAAGAATGACCGCAGTCTGTTTAGAGAAGCGCTATGAATTCATACCACAAATAATTACAGTGATACTGTAACTTTGAAAAGAAATCCATGAAGTGTATTTTGTGATGACATTTCTTTGATTATTCTTAATTGCATTTGAGTCACCAATGCAGACTCCAAATTAATGAGCTCTTATAGTACCATGGAGCCTGGATTATAAACTTAGACAGCAACCAAGAGTCATGATAATGAGCCACACGACGGTGACGCTTTTTCCCCTCGGCACTCTCCTTTCTTCCCACCTCCCTCCTGACTTGCAGCGAGAGCAGGGCTGTCTGCTTGCCTTGCTGTGATGGATTTCAATTCCCTGGACCAGCCTCAGTATTTGCTTTCAAAAGCCTAATGTTTTGGAAGAATTATTAAAGAAGAAAAACAGGCTGGCTCCCACTTGCGGTCTCTTGCCTCGCACTTTGATGGCAGGCCTTTTTTAGCAGGGATCGTCCTCTGCGTGTGTTTGTATTACTCCTGGCATGCTGGGGCCCTTGCCTGGGATGGGACATAAGCAATTAAACACAATCAATAATGCCTATCCTGAACTTTAAAGCCTACTTTATTCTTGCAGTGCAGGACAGCACGATACACACTGATAATCCTTCACAGCTGTTGCACAGCCTTTCTTTTTTTCTTTATTGCCTGTTAAAATCTGAAGCTGGACAACACTCTGTGTTTGTCGAGAACGGAGCTGAGCCACGGGAAGGTGATGGGTGCCACTGGCAGCCAAGGAGTGACCCCAAGGTCTCAAGCCCTGCACCTCCCACCGCTGCTGGAAACACCAGCTGATGGGGATGCAGAAAGCTGCATTTTTTGCAAATCCTTTTTTTTTTTCCTGGAGCTCAGTGACAAAAAGGATTCAGTGTCATCTCTCAGAGGAGACCTGTGCTCAAGCCCTCTTGGGAAGGAGAGCTGAGGAAGCTCATGTGTCCCCCGTGAACCCCTGGGCTGGCGTCTGAATTTGTGCTGTGCATCAGAGAACCCCCCTTTTTCTTGGGACTATACAGCACCTAGCACAGGCCTGGTTTGCAGCCAACGGTCTGGCATGCAACAGGCATAAAATAGCAATTCCCGGAGCCCTCTTTCCAGTGGCTTTCCCTGGAAGTTAGCCTGGCTGCCAGGACCTTTCTTATCATGGACAAGCGCTGCCTTTCAGACGAGCTTGTCATCCTGGTCCTTGAAGTTTCTAATCTCTGCCTTGTTTGAAGGAAAACCAGTATTGTATGCAATGGGAAACACTGTGGGTTTGGTTTTCTTTATTGTCTGAACCCCATAAACAGGTTCCAGACACAAATAATTATTTGTAAGTCACGTTCCTCTATCTCAGAGGAACCATTTCTGTTCTGCAACCTTTTGCTGATGTAGCAAAATAAGAAAAACAGCCTGAAGGGCAGAAGCAAACATCCCAGGCTCCTCTTCCTAACCCAGAGAAAGCTCTGAGTGAGAACAGCTGCTCAGCAGAAGTCTCTCCAAACAAGAGTGGTTTAAATTAGTAGGATTCTGGCTAATTAAAAGACTATAAAGACATAATTAAAAGAACTGAGACCAAGCTATATTAAATTAGTCTGCCAGCCGCCTTCCAAGCCATTGCAGAAGGATGCAGGCGGTTGGTTGCACCTCTGTCCAGAGCACCTCTGTGCCCTGAACACACCAGCCAGAGCGAGACCTGGTGATGGGGTGGACCTGCTGGAGAAGGCTGAGGATGGGGCAGCCAGGGTGAGGGCAGTCCCAAGGCAATCCCACCCCAGCCAGAGCTGGGAGAAAGGGGATTTGCCCTGGGACAAGGCCAGTCTTCCAGGAAGGTGACAAATGGAGAGGTGGTTCAGCCTTGGGGATAATTTCTTCCCTCTGACATCACTGCTGTTCTTGTTCTCCCGCAAGAATGGGACCCGTGGTGGCGGTGGTAAATCTTCAATTAAAGCACCCTGCAACTTGCAAATGAGCTCTGAAGTGCTGCCAGCCCTGGGGCTGCGTCCACATCTCGGTGATGCCTTGGGGATGGCTGCAAAGAGAGAGGCATCCCGGTGAGAGCGCTGGGGAGTACAGCCAAAGGGGGCTGTGAGGGGGAGAAAAAAGGGGGGAGGAGAGAGAGAAAAGGAAGAGAGAGTGACACATGAGGAAAAAGGAGAGGAAGAGAGAAAAGGACTGAGAGGAAAAGGAAAGGAAGAAAGGAAGAAGAGAAAAGAGAAAGAAAAAGAACAAAGATTAAAAAGAAAATTAAAAGAGAGAAAAAGAAAGAGAAAGAAAAATTAGAAGAAAAAAATAGAGAAATGAAAAGAGAAAGAGAAAAATAAAAAGAAAGAGAAAGGAGGAAATAAAGCAAGAAAGAGAAAGACAGGAAGGAAAAGAAAGAAAGGGAAAGAAAAATAAAGAGAGGGAAAGAAATAGCAAAGGGGGCATGGATGCTCCCCCCTTTTCAGATACAGCAATGCCACCCTCCACAGCTGTGCTTTCCATGACCACCCCGCTGGGCTGCAGCCCTACATGGCACATGGAGGGCCCCGGGCACACGAGGACCATCTGCCCCATGAGCAGATGCTTTGGGCCAAGGGAGCAAGTTTCGGTTTTCTGAAATCCCCACGCAGAGAAACGGGCTCAGGTGAGGCCAGGCAGCAGAGCATCTGCTGTGGTCCACCTGCAAAAAGCCTGGTTTGGCCACAAGATCCACTGCCCCAAGATGAGGGCAATGTGCAAAACACAAGAATGCTAAAACTTCCTTTAACTGGCAAAAATGCTACTATGCGATGGCAGATGTGGACTGAGCCGACTTACAGCTCTTGCTCACAGCTGCTGAAGAGGCTCTCAATAGCTGCAGCTGCTCGTGCACCCAGTTTTGCCGGCCGGCAGCAAGTTCAAAACATCCAAAGGCTTCCTTTCATTGTGCCGTGGAAGCCAAAAGTTGGGAGATTTTCCATGAACCGGGAATTTAAAAAATGCTTTTTGGAGACAAAAGAAGTGCTTTTGATTTTGAGCACTGTTTGGAAAAAAAAAATCCCATTAAGAAATCTGGAAGCAAAATATATTGTGAAGTGGAAAGCTGCGCTGAGCAGAAAAGTTAAGTCTTTCTTTGAAAAAAGTTAGAATTGGGCTGGTTTCAGTTTGGGAGATTCTTCTTCTAAGAAAAAAAATTGTAATTTGCAGCAGTTTGGCTGCTTTGCTTTACTAAATAATTAAAAAAAAAAAAAGAAAAAGAAAAATTAAAAGGAAAAAAAGAAGAAAAGTAAAATAAAAGGGGTTGGGCAAAATATGCCCAGAATCCAGAGTCACTAAGAAAAAAACTTTTTTGTTTCACATCTCTCTTTCTCCCTGCTGAAGACTGAAAGGAGAGACTGTGCAAACCCACTGGGATGAGGAATTTACATACCTTTGTGCCACAGCCACCAAAACTGGGATGACACTGGCATGAACTTGTCCCACGTCAGGATGGGCACATGGGCTCTGCTTCCTCCTGCTGCTGCATGGTGTGCTTATTAAGAGAAATGAATGTCTTTAACGAGAAAAGCTTCTTCCTCCCACAGTACACTATAAAAGTGAATGATCAGTAATTCAAACGCTGTTGTGGCTATAAACCATTGCGCTATAAGTCATGCTAGTACCAGCCCTGACAAGGAGAGCAGGTGATGAGCAGCTTGTGCTATCCAGTTAATGGGAAAAGAGAAAATGCTTGTAAAGCTCAAAAGGAGAGTTTGTGCAAAATGAAGGGTTTCTCAACTGCTTTCTTCAGGAAATGCAACTTGTGCACGTTCTCTCTGTCTGAATGTCTCTGAATTAAGTCAGAGCTCAACAGTAGGCTCCCAACAGTCCTATGAAAAAAGCGCCTGGATAAAAGTGAAAATATTGAGCTCACCTCTTACTAGCCACTAGAGAATCCAGCACGACTCACCATGAGAAGCTGCTTTTGGGGTCTACATCTCATTGGACACAAGCAAATTTAAATTACGAGACAGACATTGGCGGGAAAGCAGTCTTCAGTGTCACTCCTGCTGAACTTAATAAAACCTGGAGAGTGGTGAGGGGTGGGTTTCTGGGACCGCTGGGAAGGGATATGGTTGAATTTCCTAGGTATACCCATGGGCTGTAATGATGGCTGATACTCTTGATATATAGCAGGTACCAGCATTTGCTGACTTCAGTGGTTACTAGCTTGTTTTGTAATTAAATAGTAGTTTCACTGGTACAATTATATAGCAGTATTTAAAAGTCTTCAACACAGGAGTTATAAAAGCAACCACGTGTGAAAGCCATGGTGAACCTATGGCATCTCTTCAGCTGAGCTCGAAGGTCAGCTTGGTGGCACATCATGAGCTTCAGGCTGGCATATCAGGTACGGCTGCACCCACTCCCCAGAGCAGGACAGTGGGAGGATGTAGCTTTTGAACCTGCCAGCTGCTAGTTTTGTCCGATGTCCCTAATTCTTCCATTGTACAAGGCAACGAGCAGTCTGTCACCCTTCAGGACT
The DNA here is from genome assembly GCA_013400195.1 of Aramus guarauna. NCBI lineage: Eukaryota > Metazoa > Chordata > Aves > Gruiformes > Aramidae > Aramus > Aramus guarauna. The sequence continues at coordinate 157,988 of VXBL01008797.1, forward strand.
TCTCTAGACTTCTCTCATATGTGTCCATGGTCATTTCTTTTCCAAACTGGAGAATGTCTCCTTCTAGCCAACCTTACTACTTGCGATGCGTCTTCCCGAACATCCTATTTCCTTTTGTCATTGCAGGACCCAAATGACACATCCTACTGACAATGACATCCTAAGGTCCCTTCAAACCTGAATCATCCAATGAACCTATGTGGACGCACCAGAGACATCTGCAGCCGTATAATGACATTTTCTGCTTTGTCCTCTTTTTCTTCACAATTCCCATTTGATTTGATTCACAGTGACAGAGAATGTGGCTTGATGCAAACGTCCTGAAAGATGCCCCATTGCATGGTATGAGAAGGCTTAGGGCATGGATCCATGCCCTTTTCTAGCACCAGGTGGACTGGCTGAGGTTACTTTCCCCAGCCCCCTGTCACTGACTGCCTGGTAGGAACTGCCATCTTCTCTCTGGTAGCCGTGCTGTGATGGAGCCCTAGCTCAGGTCAGTCTGAAGGAGCCAGTTTTAAAATGGTAGGTCTTTGCTAACCCCGCTTTTTAAGCAGGAACAGAAAGAGCGTGGAAGTTGCCAGCGGCAGCAGTGGAAGATCCCTACGTTGCATCGCTGCTTTATCCAAGCCGTAAGCACAGCAGGCCAAGCAGCAAGGAAAGCCCTTGGAGGCTGGAAGCAAAATCTGGTTTCTGTAAGGAACTTGTGAACCAGGCTTGCAAATAATGTGGACAAGCAGCAGGACTAGGGCAGTGTCCCCAAGAGCTGCAGCTCCCCTCAAGTGTTGCCTTCATCATCGGGCTCAGGGCAAATCCCATCCCCAGGGTACACGATCAACATGCAGATGGCCCCAGCTACAAATGGGCCTGGAGTACAAGCTGATCTTCCTCCAAATTAATAATCAACCACTGACTTGAAAGGAAGCCCCACCTGTCCTCCCCTCCCTGACTTTGAGAGCAGAGGCACCGATGCACTCTCAAAGAGGCTGCACTTGTGGTATTTTTGACCCAGCTGGAAGAAGGATGAGCTGTAAATCTCACTCGACAGCCTAATCTCATTATATTTCCCAGCTCATTTTCCAGGCCAAAGGGGTTTGGCTAAGCTTCAGAGAAGCATCTGAACTCTCAGATGCCGCTCCAAACCAACCTCCTAAATCTTTAGATGGTCACCCATTGACAGGATCGATCTTCTGTTGTTGTCACTAGCTGTGTACTAGCAGTGGTGTACACACAGGCACAACACATGTAGTCACGCAGAAGCTCATCAATACCAACCTTCCGTAAAGGTATTACAAGCCACCACCTGAAAAGGAGGTATTGAGGGAATCAGTCATAAAAAGGCATGGACTGACTGTTGCTACAAGGCCAAGAATCAGATCATCTCTCTGTGAATCAGCCGGGGGATTGATTGATTGATTGATTGATTGACGGACCACCAGCAAACAGCAGAGGCACCCACCAAAATCCAGCTGGAAAGGACATGGCCTTGATGGATATCTGCTGGCATTCCTGAGTTAATCACGGAAGGCATGTACAGAAAAAGCAAATGGTTACAGAAAATCCTGGACTGCTTAGAAGGTCGCAAACCTTTGTTGAAGTGAGATGGAGACCACCACTGCAGAGCCAGGGCAGGGCTGGTTGCATGTGTCTCTGTCCTGGTGGTCTGAAGAACAAAGAGGAAACCAGGAGGGCGAGCAGACCTTGGGAACAGAAGGAGGCTGCCACTGTAAAGATGAGCCAAGATCTCTCCGTCAGCCTGGGAACCGAGGAAGAAAGCTGGGTGGGGAGTGATGGTTTGACTTCTCAGCACTTTGTGCAGACGATGCCTTGGTGTTACGGTTCATGTAGGATTGCAGCAACCCCCTCTCAGCAAGGAACAGACTCCAAAGCTTCCTAGCAAAACTGAGGCCACGCTTTGCCATAATTTTTGCCAGAGGTTTGCCTTTCATCTCTTTGGGATGCAGCAGCAGGAACAGGGCAAGAAGCTCCCATTACCTCTGGAGGAATTGACCCTTGCTCTCTAACAACATGAAGGTCAAGGAGGGTTTCAGCCTCTTTGGGTTGCATTTCTCTGCCTTTAGGAGCTGTGCTTCAGCCCACAGTGGTGTTCCTGGAGCCAGCTGGCTTGCTTCCACTTATCGAGACTGCATGGACCAGCAGAGCCTGGGCATGGACCAAGCTTCAGTCATGCACCACTTGTCCGAACAGGATGGCCAGCTGGCTCATCCCAGACCAGCCAGGCATCCTCTACATAGACCACACGGGTGATGGGGCAGCCAGCACGGCACTGCTGTCAGCAAGTCACTCCCCTCAGGGGCACCATCCCAGAGAGGACATCCTCCATGAGTCAAACCAGGCATCCAAACCCCAAACCTGCAGCTCTTGGGCCTGTTTGCCAAGGGGCTGCCAGTCCCGGATACCCAACGGAGGATTTCAGGTTGAATGAAGGATCAGTGTTCTTCCTGAGGTAGGAGAGCAGCTCTGAGCTTAGCAAACTATTTTGTAAGTCATGTGGAAGAGTTGAGCTGCCTTAGGGACACGTCTGATCTTTCTGTATATGCAGTCATCTTCTCCCACCCCCCCGGCATCTGGATGGCTCCTCTATGGCCCAAGAAGAGACATTTCCCTGGAAATCTCAGCCCTCAAACTTTTAAATCAAATTTAAACATTATTACCAAACACTTCCCATAAATCATCCTCTGGGCTTTTGTGGCAGGGTTTCCTTTTCCTCTTCATATTCAAGTTTTTATTGGCTTTGTTGGGCACTCGGACTCCAGTTTTGGGCTCTTCTCTTCTGGGCTGATTTGTGTAACAGTTTGGCTTCCCAGGGCAGCTGCTTTGTAACCGGGGTCTTTGGGGGCTGCAGGGAACATAAATGTGATGAGATTCTTACATATATTTTGCATCAGCGTAACTCCCTTGCGTGCACTTTGTACCGTGTAAACCCAGCCCTCAGATTGTAAGCTCTGCAAAGCAGGGCTTATTAAAATCACCAGAAATGAGTGGTGAGCTTGATCCACCAAAGACATTAAACATGCCACATTTAGTCATTTCACCCACTGAAAATATCTCATCAGTCTGTAACACGGATCCACTTAAATCAACCCTTGAACCGAAGTTGAGGAGAGTAACATCGAGGAAAACAAAGGGGAGAAATTCCCACTTGTAACATGAGCAGCTGCTGCTGGCTTCTAAGATAAATTAGCACTCCATAATACAAGAGGCATGATGGGTCTCTAATGTCAAAATGCTGTCAGGGGACAGCAACCTATGAAAGGATTTTTTTCCTTTTGATATAAACCCTATCAAGTAGCTTTATTAGGATAAAAATTCAAGGTCACCAGTCCACAAGCTTTAGCCCTTTACCTATTTTGTCTGATTCCTAGAGGCCACGACCAGGGTTTTCACACTGCCATGGTGAGCAGAGGACGGGTGTGCTTCTGAGCTATTGGCAGCAGAGATTTGCATTTCATTTCCATGTCAGCCAGTGCATGGATGTTTTTTGGAGTGGAGAGGTGATGGAGCAGGAAACAGGTCCCATGGCTTGTGGGATGAAACCAAGCAGGTATGGGGCTCTCCATCCTAGGAGAGATCCTGCTGCACTCAGGGCAGTGTGGCACAGGGACCGGAGGGGATGGTGGCAGAAAGTATAATTCTCCTCTTTTCTATGTTTAATGTCTCCCTGAGCTTGAGTGCATCAGTCCTGGGGTGAGTCAAGGGCTTCTCCTAAGAACCCCTTGGGGTTTGGTCTCCAGCTGGGGCTCCGAGCAGCTCAGGAGCAGGAGCAGCTCGCTGGCTGCTCTACCGGGGTCAGCGGGGACACATCAGAGCTGCAGCTTTGAAAACACTGAGCTGCCAAGACTCACACGTCAGCCATGGGATGCCTTGCACAGCTGGAGGTGCAAGTTGGGGGTTCCTTGCTGCTGCGATGGGAGTGTGCCACCGGCCAGGCTCCCACCATAGAGTCCATGGGGACACTGTGCCTCATCTGCTGCCGGAGACAGATGGAAAAATACCAGGATGGGTAACACAGAGGAGGGGGCACCACAGGTGGGACTCACCCGACACAGTGGGGTTGTCTATCTACTCCTTAGCTAGTCACCTTCAGTGATGAATCCATCAATCCCTTAAAAAAAAAAAAAAAAAAAAAAAAATCCCCCTAAATTATTTGTCTCTGCTTCCTCCTTGGCAGCACACTTCATTCCCAGCCCCAAAAGGCTCCACTGCTGGCTCTGCCCCTGCCCCTAAAACAGCCAGTGAGGGAAGAATTGCTGTTGACAGTGGCTGTGTTGTAACTGGCCTTTAGGGCTGACCCCTTTAGATTAACAGGGCATGGTGCATGCCCTTTCCAGTTTCTTTCTTGGTCTGGGGGCAGAGTCAGGCAAGGACCTCTCCAGGGCACTGCACCCACTCCCACTGCGTCGGGGCTTCCTCTGAGCTTCTCCTTGCAATCCCACACCTCCTGCTGCCACTGTTCCCCACGCCTGGTGGGGCTCTCTCTTTTGCACCATCAGAGATGCCCGGGACAAAGTGGGGAATGGTATGTGATCTGGGCTTGTCCCCCTCCATTTGCTCTTTCTGGGCTAAAGTAAGCTGGGGAGGTTAAGAGCAGCTCAGAAACACAGGAAGGGAGCAGGGCTGCTGGAGAAGGGGAAGAAGAAAGGAGAAGCCCTCACCGCTGTCCCTCTGCCTGAGGAAATAATTTAATGTGAAGAGTCACCTCAAAGAGTTAAATCAACCAGAGTACATTGTAAAAAGGCATTTTAGCCATTTCCATAGATAATGGCTAGGTCATGTCAAGATGCTGGCTTTCACGATGCTATCAAGCCATCCATAATTTAATGTTTAAAATGCAACCTTAGCAATACAATTAATACCATTTTATTAGCCCACAGAGGTTTCATGTAACTACTTAGAGCCATATAACACCAGTGCATCTCACAGCCCCATATAAATTCCTCGGGTAAGATAAACTTTTAGGTCTGCAGTTGCAGGCACTGAAAATCTGCAGAGCCAGCAGAAAGTAAATGGCTTTCCTGTTTGATAGAGTATCACTTTGGAGGAACGCACCTCTGGCTTCTCTGCAGAGAAGTGTGCTGGTGCCAAGACCTTGGAGAGGAGGCAAGTACAGGACATACCTTGCGAGCGGTACTAAATCATCTCTTCCTGCTTCCCACCCTCCCTCTTCCTGGGTATTTCTGTCTCTCTCACACCCACACTGGCACACACACATGCGTGTGCACACACACACACACACTTACATGATTCCTCTCTCAGTACAGGAGCTGGAACAGGAATATTTGTGCATGTAGAACTGTTCTCTAATGAAAACTCTCCTGTCTGCCTGCTGATGGGCTCCTGTTGCCAAAGTATCCCAAACCAGATGCACTGCACCCCCAGCCTTGCCATCCCAGACCCCCGTAGCTTGTCTGTCATGTTAGACTGCTTGAGTTTAGATACCTGCAGCTTGGATGTCTCCACCTGAGCCAGCCATTCCTGCTCCCTTGATAGGCATGCAGAGTGAGAAGCATTTATAGTGTGTTCTCTATTTGCTCCATTGGAGATGCCTGCTTTAGGAAGAGCTGAACCCTGGACCCCACTGACCACATCTCCACTGCGGAGCAAGGACAGCAGCCTGAGAGGTAGACATCTGTCTAAAGGCAGCTGAATCCCACTCAGCTGTTTTTATAAACACATGTGGACCACATGCACACAGGGATATCACACCGCTGTGATGTCCTTAGTGATGGCGACCCAGACAGAGGGCTGACACAAAGTGCACCAGGTTGCACGGAGCATGAAATTTGCTCTTGCTAACCCATCTCACACCACACTGCCATGGTACCTGCATGTGCCTCTCCTTTGCTGTGAGATTTTGCCCTCTGGCCCCATGTGAGACCTGATGTGAGGATCCTGCAAAGGGAAGGAACCAGCAATGCTGGCCTGATGGAAAACCCCTCCAAATACCACAACAGGAGGGAGGCTGTAGGAACTGGTGAGGTACCAGCCAGGACAGTCCTTTTTATGGTTGGTCTTCAGCCCGTTGTGAATCTCTAAACTATATCCCAGATTGCCGTGTCTTGGAATCTCAGCCCAAGGCAGCTCATTAATTCGCAAAGCCTTGAAGTGAACCTGATTCTTCTGTTAGACACATGTCCGCAGGGCTCCTCACCCATGGACACAAGTGCAGAGTCAATTAGGCACATTAGAGTGGCATCAGGCCAGACTAATTGTGCCCTGCTTCTCCTGGGCTCTGTGAGCCTCCCATTGACTTGTGCAAGCTGTGGCCATTTCACCTCCAAGGGCAAGAAGAGACCTTAGTGGCATCTGAATAAACCAAGTTTACCCATAGCCTGGTAGTGGCACCAGCACCATTCAAACCTCATTTGGGGCTGCCATGCGTCAGGTGCTGCGCACCGCAAAAGGCATTTCAAGACCAATACATGAAGAAGGCAAAAAGTAACAGACTTTTACTGGGAATAAGCAACAGAGAGAAGAGGTGGCTTGATCCTGACTCTGTGGCAGAGCTGAGATTTCATGGCCGCCAGATCTACACCGACATCCCCACTGAAACTATCCTATTCTTGTGCCCACTCACTGCAGGGTGTATCTCTGGGATTGCTTGCCTACTCCACCAGCAAAACAAAAGCCGCTCCTGGCACTGTCATCCCTATGTGTTTCATATTCTTCATATTTTTCTTCCTTAAATCTCCATTGTCCGGAATCAGGTTTGTCTCGGCTTTTAAGTTGGAAATAATTTTTGAGTTTGTCTGGTTGTGGAGAGAAGTTGGGATCTGGGAGTCTTAAAAAATTCCAAATTCATAGGTCAAACAACCATTCTTCCTCCCCCCACCATATCTGCATTAACAATTTGTTAAATGTCAAGGTCTTATGGTGACCTCAGGACTTGGGAGGACGCAGTTCTGAAGGCAGGTTCTCATTGACTGTGTCTTCCACATGCCCAGATGTGCAAAGACTAGAGTAAAGGAAGAAAACATGCAAATATGTTTTACAATTGCAGTGATGGAGATACCTATTAAAAATTAAACCAGCACCCTGCCCCCAAATTTCCTAAGCTTAGGGCCAGCCTTTCTTATTATTCCAGCCTACACTTCCTGTACATTTTATTTATTTTCTCCACACTAATGCAAACACACAGAGTGAAGATAGACCAAGCATCCCAAATCAGTTTAATGAATGTCCTCATCTGAGAGGATTGTCTTTCATAATGACTGAGAGGGATGAGAAATATAACTCTCTAGCCTAGCTCCCCAAGAAGCAGCGGGGCCCCAAAGATATGAAAAAATGGAGCAATTCATCAGAAGCAGCAGGAGAGAAAAGTTAATTAGAGCTGGAGACGCAAAGAATGAAAAGCTGAGCATGGAGGGCACTTTAGGGATAAAAAGGAGGGGAGCTGGAAGAGCCACAAGCCTAAATCTGTTGTGTGAGCCATGAGACTCACTAAACACCTGCACAAGAAGGAGAGAGCTCATGCCTCCTGCATGCTGACGAAAGAAAAGGGCTTCAGGGGAAACGCACCTTTCTCATTTACAGGTTTTGTTCCTGGAAGAAATCTTGCTCCATTTCTTACCTCACTCCATCTTCCCTTCCTTTTTTTCTGCCCACAAGCAGGCACCGTTCCTGGCTGCCCTCGTTTGCAGAGATGCTGGTGTGCATGTTTTCCCTCCACCTCCCCCTCCTCCCCACTGCTTCTGCTCCCCCTCAGCACCAGCAACACCTTCCTCACCAGAGCAAGGAGGTGAATTGGGTCAGGCTGGCCCCATGCTGGGGCCAACTCTGATCCTGGCATGATACTGGGCATCCTCCTCACCCTCCGAGTGCAGGGTGAGCCATGATGCCCTGCTGGCTGCAGGATCTGCCCATCATGTAGGGCAATAGTAAGAAAACATCGCTGTGCTTGCTATGGGATTGATCCCTGTTCGATGTTGAAATCAGGGCATGGAAAGGACAGAGGAAAACATAAACCAGCCGATGCTAACCTAACAGTCATGGCGCTGCCTCTCCGAGGAGCAACAAAGCTCCAGTGCCCTTTGAGCTGCAGTACAAACAACCAAGCAGGTCCTGCCCTGGAGCACTCACAGTCTGAAAAGCTGAAGGAGGGAGGGCGATAACCTTTTCCCCCTTGTTTCTCCAAACAGAGACTTTAGGCAGCTTTTTGCACAGCAATCTGAGGGCTCACATAGAGGGGGTCAGTTTCCAGCCCTCTGCCCATGGGTAGCATGAATGTGGTTTATTGGGCTGATTACATTCACTGTGTGTAGTAGTTTGCTGGATGGGTTTTTCCTTGTCTGCTTTAAGCTTGTAGACCCTTTAAACACCAGAGAAGTAAATAACAGAGGGCAGTGGACAGTGCAAGTAGGCTTGCAGTTTTTACATACTGCTAATGCAGACATGAGTCCAGATCCTCACATAATATAAATGGACTAAAGCCACCTGGATGTGGCTGTTGTAAGCTGGTCTCACTCCTCACGGGCAGTGGGAGATCCTCTGTTCAGGCAGATGCAGACACACAAGGGTGAACCTGCTGCCCCCAACAAACCTACCATTCCTTCTTCCTCACATATTAGGCAGGGGCAATGTTTACCCAGACGCATGTGCACCAATATCAAAACAATTCCCAAGATCAAGAGTAAGGGCCAGATTTCAAGGACCAGGCAGGTCCACCATCGCCTGGGCATTCCTGCGTTCTTGATGTTCCTGTCACTCACTGGGCTCTCTGCAGTGCCAAACTAATGGGGTAGCAGCAAGATAGCTGAGCTGAGTGCCTGTCCTCTTCCTTGTCCTGCTTTGGCCTGTGTGGAGGTGTCAGGTGAAATCTCCTCTTAGAGAAATGTGCCCTGAGATGCTCTTACACATGGGGAAAGGGGAACATGCACCTGGGGTAAAGCAGGAGCCCAGCTTTGCAGAGACAGGGCTGGGATCCTCCCTACATTTTCCCTGTCCACAGAGCGTACCATATTCAGGTGTTGGTTACACAGATCCTGGACTAGTAGAGAGCAATGAATTACTAGCAAACAAGGGGAACGCATGCAGAAACTTTTGATAGCTGCCAGCTGGCCATTTAGCATGCAGAAGTAGCTAATCCATCAGCATGAATGACAAATCAGTGCACAGACTATCTCTTGCCATAGAGGAACTATAGTTATTGTAGTAGGATATAGTTAAGGGAAGCCAGACTTTACTTTTCCCGCTGCTCTGGGACTACTTACATTTATATTGCCACTTGCCTATGTCCCACCTTATACTGAGAGCAAGATTTCAGGCAGGGAGTTTGCTTCTCTTGTATTTAAACTCAAATAAACTGACTTGCATGGCAAATATCTGTGCAAGAGAAAAATGTTCCCCAGTGCAGGCTTTAAATCCATTCCCTGTGCTGGTTTCTCTTCTTCTGCCTCACTTTGCTGTGAATCCACAGCTGTGGATTTTCACAGATTTTTAACTGTGAGTCCACAGCAAAGTGGTGTCCAGTTCTTTCTAGGAGGGACTTCATTTCTCAGTGTCTGATCTCTTTTAGCACATGTTTTAACATTAATGGAAACACACTAAGTGGCATTAGGAAGCGGAGCACGGGAACTGCCCTACCATATCGCATCGCTAATTGCTTTGCTGCTGGTTCTGTGCTTCCTATTCCTGTGACATTCCTTTGAAGTCAGAACGGGATGCTCTGACATATCTGGTACATCAGGGACCACTGAAAGGTTACTGCTTCCTAACTAAATAAGAACAGAGGAATGGTTAATTCTCTTTGTCTGGTATCCATCACACAACAGAGGTCAGTGCAGCGTACTGGAGAGGCCACTGAACTGGACACGTTACGGGAATTGGTAGCTACAGGATGCTGTACATACTCTCAAAACCTCTGGAGTAGAAGTGGATGTGGGAAAAAAAGTCTGGATTAGCCATCATTCCGGGGACATGGTTGAGAATGCTTGATGGGACATGTGCATTTGGACTTGAAGGTGCAGATTAGCCATGCTTTGCGTAGGAGCCTGACAAGTATTTGCTGGATAGTGTGTTTGATGAGACCAGATTTTTCACTTTGCACTAGTCATCTGTCTGCACAGCTGTACTGAAGCATCCTACAGACAGTGTGCTACAGACCTGCAGTACAATCATGCTGCAGTCATGATGCTGAAAAACCTCTTTAACATCTCCTTTGATAGATTTGCACTTCCCTCTCCACTTTGTGCATGAAAACATAGTGCAAACAGGCCAAAAAATGCTTTACACAAGGGAACAGTAGCTGAAACAAAGTACCAGGCTAATTTCTCTTGTTTCTTAGGCAGGTTTTACAATCTGTATGGTACATCTCATTGTCACAGAAAGGTGGCTACTAGGGTGATTTGAAATCTGTTTGCTTATATCCTCACTCTATTCCAGGGTAGGCAGTCTGTGCACATCTAAAACTCACTTCCCTAAGCAGATTGTCATATAGTCTCTTATGGAAAATGCCATCATCCCTCAGCAGGACAACTGCTGGAGGAACTCCAAAAGGTTCAGGCACTTGGTTCAAGTCTGAGTGGGTGTTGTGTGGTCTAGATGTGCACTTGCAGTTAGCCTGGGCTTTTGCACATCCTGGTTTTAGCCGGCTTCGAAATAACCCAGAAATGACAGAAACACTCAGCTCTGCTAACTCAAGCCCACAGCTACCCACCATAATAGAGGTGTAGCCACAGGGAAGCACACAATGAAAGTCAGATGAAGTATATGCAACACCAAAAGGACTGATATGCTGGTTAGAAAGAGGCGTAGTACTTTCTTCACCACCTAGTCATTAAATTAAGATCAGTCACCCTGCCAGGAGCAGTGTCCCGTTCAGCCGCGAGCTATTAGCAGCGATGCAGGACTTGGCACTGATGCAGCCTCTGGCCTCCTCTGTGTAAGAGATCAAACATGACTGCTGCAACTGTCCGTTTGGATCCGCTTTCCTGCCGTGCAGCTGGCACTGAGTTGTTTGGGAATGAGCTTCAGTCAGATTTTTGTGACAGTTGTTCCCTTTTTTTTTTCTCTGGAAAAGGTTCTCACTTCATGTTTATCCTCCTGGTTCCTACTGGGAGTAACTGGGGTGACACAGGGAAGGTTGGTGGAGGGCCCCTCAAAGCGCGAAACCTCTCTTCCAAGATAGTCAAGGTCTGTATGGCTGAGAACAAAACGTGAGTTCGAAGAGGCCGCTTCCCACATAACAGCAAATTCTCCATAGAAATTAGTAATTTCCCTCCCCCATTAAAAAAAAAGATCTTGCCTCTGCAGCTTGATGGGAATGTCTCACCATTTTTTTTCCCTGGCTGGTGGAGCAGCAGAGCTCCAGTGTAGGGCAAACAGCCTGAAACCCAGCCATGTGCTCTGGGAATGCACAAGATACAGAGAAAGGAAGACGAGCACAAAACCGTCAGGCAACAGAAAATGAAACCGGCTGGCTGTGCCTTGTAGCTGGAGCGGGGCCAGCCCAGCCACCCACATGCAGGAGGCATTCGTGTGCGGTGGAGACTGCAGCAAGGTGAAGGTGGTGCTGAGCTTAGATCTGCTACATCTTTTCCCCAAAGAGCAGTCAAAGCACATCAGTGCCAGCACCGGGGTCCCCCGCCACCACGCAGGAACGTTGCTGACATGAAGCCTGTGCCCAGCGGCACACCACAGCTTTGCAGGATGACTGCATAAGCTTCAGGAAGTATGAAATGATATTTGCTTGAGGATACCAGTTGCAGATGTCCTGGGTATCTCAGAGCAAAGCTACAGCTGGGATCCTCTCCTGGCTGCAGCGAGGAGAAGGGAGGGGGTAAGTCATAGAGCTCAAATGTCTTTGGCTGGTTTAAATGAGCAGAGCTCCACTGAATTCAATTAATTTAGGATTATGTCTATCCCCTGAAGAGCCCGTGTCTGTGACAGGACTGAACCCTTCCCAAAATGAGACTTTAGTCATGCAGCTCAATGGAAGGTTGGACTCTCCTCCAGTGATGGAGGAAGCAAAGACCTGTGCATTGGGTTTTAGGATGCATATGCACACACACGTGTGCATGCACTCACACGATATTTATGTAAGATTCACCAACCTCTTTTTGGAAACACTGAGGGAATTTGATGGGGATCAAAATACTATATTTTTATAGAAAGAACTCTAAAATTGTGTATACAGTTTATTAGAGGTTGATATCCTTTCTGTGGGATTTAAACAAGCACCTTGTGAGCTTTAAGAGTCATGTCCTGACTGTGGCATTCTGCAGCTTTGTTTGAAAATGCTACAGTAAATTCACTAATCTCAAATAAATCTGGTGCGTCTTTTCCTTAATCTTCTAGAAGGATTCATTGATAAAGTCCCCAACAACCTGCATTTTTCAATAGTCCTATCAATGTGCACATCGATCTGTTCTCTTCCAGCCAGCAAAGCTGGTATTGCCTTGCATACCACCACGTTGTTCAGACTGGTTTTCACACCACAGAAATGCTGTTTCTCATTTCCCACTAGACACTTCGGAGTCCAAAACCTCTCCCGCAGCCTGATCCTGCCGGGTGCTGCAAGAGGGGGCTGGGGCACCTCAGCATCCCGCAGGAGATGCGGTGTGAGAGCAGGGTCCCAGCACCGGGGAGATGTGCTGACCTGATTCACCACACTGATTTGCATGTGCGGTGTTAAGGGAAAACGCTGTATCCTATTAAATTAACAAACTAGCACATTCCATCAGCCAGTTCTCATGCCCTCGAGGCATCCTCTGGAGGTTTCCACGACATGCCAATGAAACATTCAAACTACAAGACAGCCCAGTCACTTCCCATCCATTTTTTATGGTACCATGGAAACAAAGAGCGCCTGGCAATTCCTTCTTTAAGCTTTCAATAAATCACTCCACAGCTGTAAGAGGAACGTGCCTTCAATGCCCCTGTGTTTCGCTTGGCTCCCCTGGACTAAGCGGCCTTCTGCCCCCTTTGCCATCTATCCTCCACCCTCTCTCACTTCGTGGCCTCTGCTCCCCAAATAGCCAAAAGGGTTTAGGAGCAGACTGGCTTCTTTCAGGCTTTGTGTTTGCAGACATTGCTTGGCTCTACATTTCTGGAAGCTGTCCTGTACATGTGCTGGGCTGATGCAAAGCCAGAGCCTTAGATGGGAAGACAGTTTTGCAACAGCTTTGCCAGCCAAAGCGGAGGCTGAGGGCAACGGGACAGACTCAGCGACTCCACTGCTGCAAAGTCACCTTTTGTCCTGCCGCTGGGAATGCTCCCTCGCCCATTTCTGGGCTTTGATGTGTCCATCAGAGCAGACTTTTCCCTTTTCCCATCTTACAGCCGTTCTCCTCTCACAGTCAATGCCTGCCTGCGTGCGTGTATGCAGCTTTCTCTCTTCTGCTTCAAATATGGCCCTCCTGCTGAGGTCAGAGATGCATGGGAGTCCCCTGAGCTTATATTTGTTGAAGCTGTCGATGTGTGGGCAGTCACAGCATCTATCCTGGAGCAGAACAAGGTCCTCAGCTTTCCTCACAGCAACAACAGCAGGGAGCGGTTGAACGATTTCTGCTCAGGGCTTGGGAGTCAACGCTTGTGTGCTTGGCCCAACTAAAGCCTGACCACCCTCCCAGGGCTTCACTACCTGGGCTGTCTCTGGGGCACTTGCAAGAAAAGTTTCCAATGGAAAACTCAGAAAAAGAAAACAGAGAGGAAAAAGAAAAGCCAGACCTATGTTTTTCTGTCCCTCCTGGCCTCGCAGGAGAGCAGAAATTTGCAGATCCATGCACCCAACGAGCTAGGGAAACTTCCTCAAGCCACATTCGAGCTCATTGCCTGAATATTAAGCCAGTTGTGTGTCTGGCTCCAAATTGCAACTGCAGCGTCTGGAAGTCAGAGTTGGCCCACATGCTTCTAAGGGAGAAAACTGGAGGTGGAAGAGGACTGTGGCTTCACCAATATGTACTGCAGTTCAGGCAGAAAGTTGCTCTTGACTTTTAGCCTCGGTGTCTCCTGCAGATGTCTGAAGGAGGGGAATGTGTGTGCGCAGCTGCTGAGTGGGTTTTATCCTGGTCTATGCTTAATTCCCCAATTTGTAGTGGTGTGTAGAGCGAAGACCTCAGCTTGGACCATGGTGAAGAGTTGAATGGGACCTTCGATTTGAAGCCAAATCCTTTGGAAAGCTTTGCTAAAGTTTCTACATATATAGATGCTTGGCTAGACTGTTTGGCTACTGCCCAACAGTGATCAGCTCTCACCTGGTGGAAATTGCTGAGTATCGGTGTAATCCAAAGCAGTAGAAGTCAAAGGCAGAAAAAAACTAATCCAAACCTCCCTTTGATTTCAGAGGGCTTTGGATCAGGGCCTCCATTCTTTCACTTCAGCATTTTCCGAGGGTGAAACGCACCACACAAACCCGAACAGGCACGGGGAAGGGAGTGGGTGTTGCGTGAGGCTGTCCTGGCTCTGCTCCCCTTAGGGGCAGCCATGGTCCCAGAGAGCAGGGATCAAAACAAACATCAAGTTCAGAAGCTGCTGAAGCAGTGAGCAGGGAATGTTTCCATTTGCAGCTGCTTTGGGTGGAGTGATCCCACCAAATAAAACATCTCCAAGCTGCAGGTCTCACATCCCCAGGCTGTAATCCCACCACCTCCAACGGATGCATCTTATTGGAACAAGACTGGGATGTCGGTGGTTCTGCATTGACCCCTTTGCTCCTGGAAGCTGTCTTGCCTGGGCACATTTCTGTCCTGATGAGTTAAATTAACATCCCATTTAATTGCTTTCATCAATAAATTGCCAGAATCTGTCTGGGTGCCCTTGGCAAGGTGGGATTTGTGCCTTTGCCAGATGGGCCTGGCACATATAACAGCAGCGAGCTGCTCATGGGCACCGGCTTTGTTAAACATTAATGGCTTCAGCTTCTCTCCAACAGCTAATAATAAAAGGGATCATTTAAGTTTATTCTGACACAAATTAAGAGATTTAGATTCATTGGGAAGTTGCTCAGTGGCATTTCTTAAATGCTTAAGGCCTGTCTACCAGCAAAAAGATGCACTGCTTGTAACTTTAAAGCACTGGGATGGCAGGTGTTGCAGGGTTGTGCTCGCTTGCCATAACCATCTGGTCCTGACTCCCCATCAGCATGGCTGGCCCTGGCCAGGCTTCTTCTCCAAGGTGTGGGCACAGGGTTTGGGGACAGCCCTCCCCATCACAGCCAGCTTGCTCTGCTCCCGCACCCTGCTCCTGCCAGTCACTTGTCCTGGCAGGTCCGTGGCTGCTTCAAATTGCCTCTCTCCTAAACTGGAACAAAATGGACTTTTCAATGAAAAATGCCCACGTATAACCAAAACCAGTTTGATTTTCATTAATTTGGTCAATGGCTTGCAATAATGGGTTGGCTTGCTTGACTTTTTTACTTTGCTGTTGTTAGAGGGGAAGAAAAAGTTTCTGCTTCTGTCAGAAATATTCATGATATGGGGCGGGGGGGAACCCAAAAAAGCATTTGTTAAGCATCCCTGGATTAGAAACCCCAGAGGGTTTGGGAAAGGGATTGTGCAGCAGCAAATCCAGGCTCCATCACACCCCAACCCCACCCCCCCTGCTGCCCACCAGCCCACTCCTCTCACCCTGTGCTGGCGGCTTATCCACTGCCCCAAACTCTGTTTGCTTTTGCACACGTTTACTTACGTTCAAAAAATGTTCTCCTGATGCTGAGATTTGGTGAGGAATGGACCATTTTAGGGTGTGAAGCTGCATGCTGCATCCCCACAGCCCTCTCGATGCTTCCTCGCTCCGTCCCCTTGCAGACTGAGCAAAGAGCAAGGCGCAACCCTGTGCACTTGCTTACGGTCCTTGCTACCGTAGACGGTTATATCAAGACTTCCCATCGCTGGCTTCAGAGTCCTCTTTCCCTTTTGTAGTTTCAAAATAAAACATCTGTGAACGGCTCGTCACAACAAACCCCTGCCAGTGTCTGATCTCTTACGATAACATGCTCTAATGAGGTTATAGCTCTCCTCCTGCCTCGCAAATGTTTTGGAGTTGCTTGGGCAATTATGGGAGGTAATTAGAGTGACATGCTTTTGTGCACAGAGAGAATAAAGTAACACAAATTTTGTGAATGGACAAGAGCAGTTTGGCCTCAGCTGAGTGAAATAACCAGGCAGTGATCTAATTCACTTTACTGTTAATAGATTGTTATCTGCGGAGCCCTAGTGCAAACACGTTAAGCTGTAAAGAAATACAGATAAAAGCCAGAGCTCCAAGTGTTGCAGAGATGCACAGTCAGCCCAATGCTGGTCTCACTGGCCTCGGCCGAGCTCCAGTTTCTGCTCATCCCGGGAGCTGGCTGGGATGATAACACTCCACTTGGGCTGTGCAGTCAAATTGCTTCCCAAATTGCAGGATCGTTTGGCTCCAGCATCAAGTTAGGAATTCATCAGTTTGCCTTGCGGAATCCAAGCCACAGTGGGCAGAGCTGGAGCCAAAACCCTCCTTGGGTTCAGGCTTTGACCTGTCTGTCATGCCCCATGCAGAGAGGGGGATGCTGTGGTCCCCCAGTAGGGTCCCAAGCTGGCTGAGCACATATGCCCTGGTGCAGCTGGCACCACAGACATCCTCCGGCATGACATCCCTTCAGCAGACTGCTGGCAGACAGCCCCATGCACTGGCTTTATCTCCCATACCTCTCCCCATCACAGCCCTGAGATACAGCAGGGCTGCTCCCATGTGCGTTGGTAAGACAAGACTTCTACAGTTTGTACCAGGCACGAGTTGCTGTTGGAGAACCAGAGGTGAACATGGGTCTCTGAGTTTCCTCTGCTCCTATTTGACCCAGGAACAAGAAACCCGTCCTGATGTACATCGGTTCAGTGCTTTGGCCAAAGCGCTTTGGCTGGATTCTGTAAGTGTGCCAATCCACTGTCAGTCAACATACCTGGTGCTCTTCCCTCTCTTCTCGCCTTGCACGGTGCTCTGCTGAGTTTATCACCACTGTGTGCAGCCAAACCAGCTGCCAACACAGACACACTACACCCCGTTCACACAACACATCCACTCTCATTGTAGCTCTGCATCCCAGTTTCCCCTGTCAGGGTGTGAGACTTCCCACCCTTCCAGCTCCCCTTCTCCAATGCTAGCCCCAGCCAGCTGCGGGAAGGACAGGACACCCATGGGGACCTGGACATTTGCTTCCAGTGCCTATGGTGAGGATGAATTTCTGCATGACCAAGGTGATGCAGGAAGGGGATCCATTAGGGTCTGCCCAAGCACACGATGAGGCAGAGTGTGGTGGGTGAGCTGAGCAGAGCAGGTGCCTTCCTCATGGTCATGGGGTGAAGCCTCACTCGCACACTGCCTCTCTTCCCATAAACTCCATATTGACCTGGCCTTACACATAATATCCCATGTCTTTTATCCATTTTTTTTATTTTCCTCAGGCAAGAATAATGCTGTCAGATTCCCAGGCAGGTTTGAATGTGTCAAAAAATGCAATCTCTTCTGCCAGATTTAGCCTACTTTTGGGAAGTGAGTGTACTCTGATTGCTGTTTCACTGACAGCTTCATTAGAGATGAGATAACCCCAGACTTGCCTGCCCCATCTCTCCTTAGCCAGCATCCCGCTCTTAGCAAAACATAACAGCACAGCTCCTTATGATCACTGTCCTCCAGCATTTCCAGGAGTTGATGGGTCCCTCCAGGCCTCATTTCCCTACCTGTATCATGGAGTAACTCAGACCTTTTCTTCTATTTCTACCCTTTCTGCCCAGTTTGATAGCAAAGTGATAATGGGGTTGGATAGATCCCTCCTATGCATTTGTACAAGGATAAATTCCTAGCTGGTGCCTCTAAACATGCTGGACAGCAAACGCTAGTAGGTGCTAACCCATCAGACACTGCTTTGCCCACTCTTCTAGCAAAACAAAGGGGAGCCAAGGCTACAAATGCGATATCCAGCATTGGGATACCTAAACATTATCAAATTTGGTAAACTGAGGCATGTCCCTAACACATCGTGCAATCAGCCAGTTCAGGCCATTGGGAGCACAGTCCCTGGCCAAGCTCTGGCCATTGAGCTCTTGCCATGAGCCCAAGTTCAGGCTGATGCTTGAGCCAAGGACACGTCCTTGATGGGTGGTTTGGATGCAGCCACCCTGCACTGAAGAGGAGGAGAGCTATGCATGAACATGTAAGCTCTGCCAGCTGCTGCTCGTGCCAGGGAGCAAGCCCTGTCCCATTTTATTTAATAGCATAGATGTAGTCTTGGACAGTCTTCAACCCACCCTTTGCCTCCTGCCTTTGCATTAATGCCATGCCAAGCACACAGAGAGCAGCCTGACTTTCATTGCGAGTGCCAAGCCCTGCTGAGAGTGGAGGAGACACAAACCAGCTCTCACTCAGCTGGAGAGTTTACTGAAGGCCGCAATTTTCCAATTGCTTGAAGAGTTGTCATTAGGCAGTTTAAGATGGCAGATTGCTAAATTGCTTTAAGGCTGGAGCCAAGCAGCCTTCAATAGGGCACTCTTTGCTGTAAGGATATGTGTGCACCGCAGTCCTTCGATGGGGAGAGAACAGGAAAATCATAGTTTTGTTTTGAGTATCCTGCAGTGCTGGGAAGGAGCACAACTTACCATGGAGATAACAAGATACAGAGATTGGAAGGATACCATCCAAAAAAAGAGTCCCAAAATCCCTCTGTTACCCAGTGTCTGCCCCATAGTCTTTCACATGTGTATTCCATCACTCATCACTGACACTTTCCTCCTGCAACAGAAGGACCTGATATTTACTGTAGATTTTGCAGACCTGGAGAGGGTCCAATGGGAGACTGATCTGGAGGAAATGTGTCTGTGACCTCAGCAAGGGGGGAAGAGAGCAGCAGGGCCAAGGGGGAGAGGGAGGGAAGGAGAGGAACGGGCCTCCTTGCACATCAGTGGGTGCAAGACCCAGCAAGTAGCTGCCTGCTATGAACTGAAGGAGTCTGGCATATCCAGCTACATGTTACTGTCAGGGATCAGATCATCAGCCTCTCTCCTTTAAGCAGCAGGCATGGCTGTTTCCAGTCCCCATCCTAAACAATTCACTGTTCCCCTTGGTGGTGTATTCTCCTCCTCCTGGGTGCTGGGGCTGGAGCTTTCTCAAGGGAAAAGAGCAGCCAGCACAGCAAAAACCTGCTGACAGAACTGACAAAGCAAAGGGGACCCACAGTGTCTTTGGCTGTGGCCTCTTCTCCCCTACAGGAATAGACAACCTGGATGTATTCTTCATTGAATGTCTCCCTCCATCCACTGCACCCACCCGCTGCCTGTCTATAAATCCCAAGGTACAGTTTGACCACCTTGTTTCCAGGCCTTGAAGAAGCCTTCACTCATCCCACCTCCAGTCCCAACATCTCAAGGAAGAGATACCAGATTTATTTAGCAGTGAAGTCTCCCCATAGTCATCTGCTGTGGTTCTCACAGTTCCACCATCTCCAGTGAACAGACCCCACAGGACTGGGTTTTGCAGGGAAATACTAATCTTGTTTGTGTTTGAAGTCTCTCTTGATGAGTGTAATGGATGCAACATGTGTGTGCTGGCTGGGGTCACTCTGCCTGTTGGGAACCCCACAGTGCTGATGGAGCTGGTCTCACTAGTTCCAAAACCTCGTCAGCCATCCAAAAGCTTTGTGTCAGCCCAGCACCCAGTAACCAGCCTGTGATGGAGCACCTGAAATGGCTCCTCGAGGCACTTGTGACACCAAACCTTGGTAGCAACCTGATACTTTGCCCATGGGCTTATCCATGCATTTCCAGCTCTCAGCTTCTTTGCTGCTTTAGGGAGAAATCCTAAAGATCCACTGGTCCTGAAGGGGAGAGACCACTCAGTGAAGATGCATCTGGCTCCTTCTTGTCTCCCCTCAGGAACTGCCTCTTCTCCCCTCTGTTTCCTCCAGGTCTCTATACTTACAGTGCCTGCCAAGAACACTTTCCCATGGACCCTCTGAGTGCACACTTCCACCCCTGCAAAATTAAGACACGTGACCTTCATAAATCCCCTTCAAAGGCCTTTATTCTTCTGCTATTCTTCTTGCTGTTGTTCACATTAAGCATGCATGTGACAACCAGATAAAAGGCATCATTCTCGAACAAGCTAATTCAAGTTAACCAGCGCAATGAGAAGGACTGAGCAGCACCAAAGCACTCTGGCATTTTGATGTGCAACAGGGGGTTGAGCCTTCGGCTTGTTTTTAGTTTCTAAAATCCCAAGTGTTAGCCAGACACTCCCCGAATGTTTGGCAGGAAGCAGAAATTGAGGAAACCTGGCTTCCTTTACATCTGTGTCCCAGGATTTTGGTGTAGGAGATGGAGGTAAGCTTGAAAGATGGGAGTTTGAAAAGGTAAGCCTTGTTCTCACTTTGGGGCATGTATTAGGAGCCTTGCCCATGTGGATTCCTTAGTTCAGCCTTCCTTTTCCTCAGGACATTTAGGAGGCTCTGGGTCACCTTTCTTCCTGCCAAATTTGGTTGAAATCAGCAAACATATATATTCATATGGACACTAAATATACATATTTATTTAAACTTTGAAAACTAATTTTTGTCAATAAATAATTAGAAGAAACTATGAGTTGAAAAGTCTTGTCAAAACTGTCTGCCATTTTTCTTCTGTTCTACTTTGGGCTTGGTCACCTGAGGATACTTCTGGGATGTATGCTAGGAAGTGAATCCCCACTACCTTGGGCAAGAAAATGCTCTTAGTGCAGAAAAGAGAATGAGAATATATCAGATGGACTTTCTTCCTCTCATAGACCTTAAGCCATGGATGCTGGTACTGCCTGCACTATCTGGCTCCTGTTGGCTCACCCCCTGCGAAGGTCTAGAGCACCGCAGGAATCCCTGCAGGCAGAGACTGAGGGGATGTCCGGCCTTTCTGTGCAGGGACCTGGTTTAACTGATTCGCTTTGAATTCTACCTGAAATGATATGCAGGCTCCTAAGCATTGCTGCGAAGTGGCATTTAGGATCTGTATTATGTCAGTGCTTTTGAAAAATATTTTCCATGAAGACTAGAGGCGTTGTGAAAAGCCAAGTGATGATACAAACTCAGGGCCTAGGAGATAAAACCCATTGTACTTGCTGTAGCCACCGAAAGATGATGGATAACACAGCAAACTGAGCAGGAAGAGGGTCGCATTAGAAGCATCTACAAGAAACACCCAACATCACTCCAAGAAACAGTCCTCCCCACCTTCAGCCTGTGCAGGCAGCCAGCAGCAGAGCTCCCATCCTCATGTTTCATTCCCCTCACGCGGAGAACGCAGGGAGATTGGGAGTGACAACAGCCGTATGATTGTAATTGAGCTGGGCTCTTTAGATGTTGTCCTGTTGGTAGGACCCTAGGGATCTCATTTTGTACACCAGCTCGGTGCCCGGAGCGGCAAGTGCTGGAGATGAGAACTCCTTTCGAATAAAAATGCTGCTCCAGTACTTCTCAGTAGTTTCTCACTGGGCTTGACATTCTCATCTACTTGCTGCCCCTGGCAAACTTCTCTTGTGGTGGCTCTTCATCTCCCAGCTCCACACAGCGAAATTAAAAATCCCCATAATATTTTTCTTTAATCTAGTCCAAGCTGCAGCTGCACTGGGCACTGTCGCCCAGGAAAACTTGCACAGATGAGGGCTGCTCAGCTAGCCTCCTTTGGTGAAACTCCCTCTCCAGCTAAACTCCTTGAAGCACACAAATAAAGAGCTAGCAGGGGAAAAAACAAAGGAACAAAGAATAAATGTCTCGGCAGAGAAATGCTCTGACTGGCATTGCTAAAGGGCAAAACAGGGGGGAAAGCTTGGCTGCTTGCAAAGGGCAAACTCATTCTTCCCATGGTCTGCAGCAGGTTTGGAACAAAGATGAGAAGAAAACGGGCTAAGTTTGTATCTCGGGCCACCTCAGCCACTGCCATCCTCTTGCCACAGCCACGCAATATCTCAGCCTGGTGAGATGACTATTTCCAGCTCCTCACCAGCCTCCCATATGGATGCCAAGCATCCCAAAGGTAAATAGTTTTAAACTCAAGTCTCAATCTGTGCCCTGAGAAGGTTTTTCCTGACAGGTCTACGATAGCATCTCAGATGTGGTTTAATCATATAAAACAGGATTTCCACATGGTCTTTCTTTAAAACTGGGTGATGCCTGTGTCACAGGTACCCACAGGATAAGGCTATTAAATGTTTTTAAATTATTTGGGCAGTCACCAATCCAATCCACCAAACAGAAAAGGGTTTGACCCATAAAGTTCTGCCAGGTTTTTCTTCCAAAAGTTCCACTAAAAAATATTATCTAACCTCATGCTTATACACTGCTTAACATTTTCCCTACCCAAACCCTGTTTTTCACACATCCTGAGTAAAAACCAACACACAGTTTGCAAGCTAGCCAGAGGCTGAAAAACATAGCACAGGCTAATCCATGAATATAGACTGAATTATAAGTTACTTTGGGGAAGAGTGGCTATTTCAGTTACTTTGCTCCCCTCTATTATTGCCAGCCAGCTCCAGGTTCAGACATGATGCTGCCCTGTCTGATAAATTGAAGGACTTCACGGACATATTAACACAGCTAGTCCGTAGTCAGTGAGCAGACAATTGATTATATGTCAGAAAGTCACACACTGGGCAATTTTGCTCCTAGGCTTTGCCTCCATTTCTCAAAATATACGTTACAAAGCAAAGAAATCAAAAGTGAGAGATAAGAGTTAGTCTGCATGGTAGGAAGCTGCTTGGAACGGTCTCAGTCCTTCTCTCCGCTTTTGCACAGCACTAAGCATCTTGTTGGGATTCAGGGAGGAACAGAGCCGGTCAATCGATGTCTTGCAAGCAAGAGATATTTCTTAATGAAATATGGGATTCTGTCAAAACATAATTTTTGGCTCAAAAACATGACTTTCAATAGCATTCTACTATTTTTCACCAAGTCTAAGCAAACAACTTGTTCTTTTTTTTCCCCTCCCTTTTAAATCATCATTTGTAAATCTTGAGAGTTTAGCTGAAAAATGTTATCATTTATGTCAAAAATGTTGAAATCTTTCCCTGAGACCTGTCGCCTTATGTCAGACTTCGCTATTCTGTGAAGACATTCAGGTAGGCTTGTTCCCAAGTCACCTTATCCACACTGTGTCATTGTGAAGCCAAATATTGACATACTGCAATTTTTTGGGGGGCAGACACTGCATTCCCAGGGAACTAAGAATTTGAGTGCTTGATCCAAAGCCTTTCTTATGAAGACTGCCTGAAATAAATCCTCATTATCTGCATTGCAGTGAGGGCTGGAGGTCACGGTGGGTTTTGGTGGCTTGTTGTGTTACCTGTTGAACAAACACGCAAGAGGCAGCACTGCTCACGGGCTCATGCAACAAGACAAAGCACCACAGGGAAAGGGAAGCAAGGAGAGGTGAAGTGACTCAACCCAAATCATACCACGGGCCAGGTCAGAGATGGAAGGGAAACCGGCATTTCCAGATTCCTGGTCCGGAGATGGCACAATGGGTCTGATGGCTACGTCAAAGAAGGAGTGAATAAGGGAGGATGTTTTACTCAGGTGATCACCTTGTGATCACCAGGAGAACAAACCTGGCATCTAATAGAGGAGCACTCCTCTCCTACTTGCCCTGAGAGTTCTTTTGGATAAGTCCTGATGGCTCATCCACCCGCATCTTTTCTGAGGGACTCTGCATCTATGCCATGCTTCTGTCCGTCGTGCCTCTCTCTTCTTGTACCTGTCTTCTGCAGAAAACCCTGAAAGTTGTCAGTCCTTCACTAGGTAGGGCAGAACCACTCTGAAGCCTGGAGCAGATTTACCAGAAGGGCAAAGCAAATCATGGCAGACCTTCTCCATTACCACCAGCCAGAATGACTTGGCTTTCAAAGTCAAGTGGCATATGCCCCATGGGGCTGTGCAGTCCCACAGGAGGCCTCGGTAATGCTGCATTGGGTTACTCTGCTGAGACTTCAGCAGAAAATGTGGGTTTGGGAATGTGCAGCATGGGAGCATCCCTTCCTCCCTACCATGGACCAGTGTCCACTGTGCCAGATAGGACAAAAAATGCTTTGGCCCATCTGCTCCTGGGGCCACCGAGCACAACTCACCTCTCACACCTTCCCAGGAGGAGCAAAAGGCTTTTCTTCTCCAGCCTGCGGCAGCTGAGCGCACCGAAGAGGGGGATCAATATCTATCGACCATTGCTGTTTCCTTCAAGTGTCCCCAGCCCCTGTGATTATGTATCTCCTCTGCTTTCCTGGCCTGCTTTCCACAGCAGGAATTAACCTCATTCCTCCCCAAAGAGAACTGGGTTCCTCAGGGCCAGTACTAATTCACAACCCAAAATGATGATATTAAGGGTAGTGTTTGTCTTTGAATTAGAGTTACTCTGGAAATTTTAGCTTCGTGGGTAGAAAAATACTGATGTATTACATCCAAAAAACCGCTCTCGTGCCTGTTCTGCATGGAAACAAAATGCACAACACCAGTGTGCAAAAAGTGTCATTGCCTCCCTGAATGGGGTAGGGAGGATGGGGAAGGAAAGGGTCTCTTCAGTTGTGAGACATTCCCTGGATCTTTAACTCATGGAGTCTGGCACTGCCAGGGATCCCACCCCCTGTCCCATGCCTGCCTGGGCATCCCCATCCTCCCTCCTGGAGGCACCTGCCCTCCCTCTGCGGGTAGCTGGTTCAGAGAACTAAGCCACAGAAAACAACCCAAACAAGCAAATAATTTCCTTCTGCTTCATTTCCCTGAACCAACTCACCCCAGAGTGAGCTGTGCATCTGTCCCTGCCAGGCAACGAGTGGGAACGCAGGGCTCAGGGGGGACGGGGACAAACACGACTTTTGGGGGCTGAGTTGATTTGCATTGATTTCACCAGCACAAAATGACTCTGTAACCTGGCTGAGAGCTCAGACCCCATGGCAAAGGGGCACAGAGGACACATGGGTACACTTGCAGCCAGCACCTCTGCCTAGCTGTGCAACCCAGACTCAGTGCCTGCCTGCTTCAGGAATCTGCCTGAAAATATTGTCTACCTGCAAGAAAAGCTTCCTCCACCTCCAGCCCCATGATACTGACTGCCAAAAACCAAACAAACCACCGCTCGCAAAGGGCAGAGGGAAAAAAGAAACTGAAAGAGCTATACTCCAAACTCGAAGCAGGCAGCGTCTCTTGGCCATAGCGCAGCAGAACCTTATGTCTCTGTCCCACCATTTATTTGGGATAAAACATTTTTAGCAAGCAGCTGAAGAGATGCTGCCCTGGGCCCAGCTACCCAGTAACCCCTGCACCCCATTGAGCGGGAGCCCAGGACTTGTACCCCTCAGGGCTGGTTGTCACCCCTGGGGACTGGTGCCTACCCAAAACCCTCTGGGTTTGACCTGGTTCAGCTCCTGCCCTGGTGGGAGAGCACTTGGGCACGCGCAGGCATGCCGTGGGTGAACAGCACACTGGGATGCTTGTGCAAAGGAGGCAGCTTCTCGTGATTTGCGAACCACCGGCTGAAGGCACATCTTGACTACATCTTTTCAGATAAAAGCTTGGATCCACTCCTCGTCTCCATCCTCCTCCCCACCCCCAGTGTTTACTGCTCTCAGACTCTGATTTAGGTGGTTTACTGTGGCTTTCATCTAAGTGCATCAGCATTTTTAAATTAGTCACAGGTGACTCACAGGGTTACAAAAATAATGTTAAATTACCAGACATACACAGCCCATATACTTTATTACCTCATTTTTGTATCTTCTTTATGGTCTGTGATAGCAATGACCTTATAGTCTGTGGTTGAAGAGCCAGTTAAACTTGTTCTCTGTCAAAATGGTAATTAAAAAATTCCTACAGGGTAGTAAGCAAACCTTTACTCTCCAGTATATTTCTCCTTCCAACAAGGCCCCTGAACGAGGCTCGGAGAGCAACAGAAGACAATGTGCACAAAAGTCTCCGAAGAACATGCTTATCAGCCAGGCAGCACTCAGTCATCTGCATTAATATTTTAAATAAATATGTATTAGGCTTAACAGCACACAACGTATGTCAGAGCCAGAAAAATACAGCAGTTTCTCTTTGGCCATCAAGCAATATTTGGTCTGATTGAGAGAAGGAGAAAAAAAAAAAAGGATAAATACATTAAATGCATTTAGCAAACAGTTTGTGTTGTTCTTGCTTTCAGATGAAGATGACAGCTTGACTATGTCCTTCCTCTTTTTTAATCTCCCTCTTTTTCTGATGTTGGAAGGGTCAGATTAGATAAAAAGGAAGGTAAAATACAGTATCTGAGGAAATGTTGGCAGTTGGGGTCATGAAAAAAAGAGGAATACAATAGAAAATGTAGTTATTTGTTGAGGGAGGTAGAGGGGTCATTTTTAATCTCCCCAAAAGCTGCAGCCAACCCTAGTCACCGGTTTCACAGAGGCATGTGTCCCAGGACCTTCTCCACTCCCCCTCCGTCAGGAGCAGGAACAACATTCACAAAAGCCGTCTGGACCAGAGCTGAGGGTGCAGGAGGGCAGGTCCTGAGCACCCAGCTGGTGCTGTACCGTGGTTGCATCCCCAGCCCCTCCGTGGGCAGCACCGGTCCCAGCATGGCGAGGCCCTGGGAGGAGGAGATGCTCCATCCCCATCTGAAGCTCCAAGAGCACTGGTTTGGGAGAGTACCTCCAAAAGGTGATAGAGACAATGCTGAAAATATTTCACCTCAGTATTCTTCCTGATAGGATTTCATAGACACACTCCTTTTTCCCCATGTGCCCTTCCCTGCCCTGCCCNCCTTGGGTAACTGGGTTACATCCAATTTCCCAGCACATGGTCCTCACTGGGTGCTAGGTGTTTTTATTACTGATTAGAAACAAATTCCCAGAAGCAGTAGAAATGCTGGATGGATCTCATCTTTTTTCTTTCTCTCCTCCCTCCCCATTCAGATTCCTTTTTATTGGTGTCATTTACAGGTTACTAACCAAGTTGAAACATTCAAGCTGAAAGTCCAGCAGTTAAAAAGCAGCAAGGCATTCAAAGCTTGCTTCCCGTGCAATTTTTAAAGTGCTGCACTAAGGAAATGTTCAGGAGAGTGAAGCTTTGCCTTTTATATATCCCAGCAGACTTACTCTTTCTAATAGACCCGTCTAAATCAACAAAGTATTCCCCAGCCAGGGCCAAGAGTCGGTGAAAATGGCTCGAAGGCAACTGATGCAGCCACAACTTTCCACTGGAAGTTAATGAACTTTTAAAAACATTTTGGAAAGTGATGTATGCACAAGGCTCCTTAGTGTATCACGGTTAATATAATGCATTCCTTTCCCTGGGGGAGACCCTGTCTGAGCTGTCAGCTGTAAGGTTGTTCTTCTGGAGCTTTTTCTTTATATATACAATCCCCTCTCTCTGTCTCTCCTTTTGTTTTGCGGGGGAAGCAAAAGGCAACCAGCTCCCGCTTGTATAAATTGTGTGCTTCAAAGAATTTGAAGGGCAAATGAACAGGAAGGGAAAAAAAAAAAAAAAATCAGTCTGTCTGAGTGAACGGAGGAGTCATGGTGCAGTCCTGGATGTCATCAGTGGGGCTGAGCGCCCTGGGGACACGTAGCTGCACACTCGTGCACATGAGTATGCATATCTCTGCACCCACACATGGGCAACAGGAATCTCTGGTGTAAGAGCATTGGCTCATCTGAGCGGCCTCCTGCATCATGGGCCAGCAAGTGGTGAAGTCATTTCTCTTTATGAGACCCAAAGGCTCCTGTAGAGGAGTCCTTCCCAGCACACTTCAGGACGGCGTGAAGCTCATCAGGTTAATCTTACTGTGGACCAGCATCAGCTGATAGACCTAAAAAAAAAGTGGGAAAAATGGGGGATCACAGACGGAGCCTCACTAGTCCAGGAGCTCCACCCGATCAGCTCCACCCTTAAATAAGATCTCCTCGAAGATCGGCTACAGAGTAAGCTCAGCAGCTTGTCTGGAGAGAGCCCAGTCCACCGTCTCTCTCCAGAGAACCCAATGTTCAGTTGTCTCCAGCCTTAGGAAGCTGAGGCCTAGTTTGAGGTTGAATTTCTTTGATTTCTAGATGCTATTGTGCAGCTCTGGGTGTCTCTCTGAACTCTTCTTCGTGCTTGCTCTCCCAACATGTCTGGACTCAGCACAGCTCTTCTCCCAAGACTGTTTTCCCTGTCCCAGCTGACATTACCTACCTTTTTAACTGATCTGAAGATTATATCTTTTTTTTTCTTTTTTTTTTCCCCCCCATGGCATTGCAGTGAGAGCTCATCTTGAGAGGTTATCAAAGATGACCCCAAAGTCGTTCCTCAAGACACTGCTTTCAAACACGGAGCTTGCTTTTCTGTAAGCACAGCCTTGCATTCTTCACTCCCAGAGGGATTCCATTCAATTTAGCTGGACTAAAAGCATCCTGCTGAACCATGACCAGTTAAGTACACGATCCATATCTCTCAGTATGAGTAACCCATATCTTCCTTATTTGCTAGCCTGCAAATTTCTGTGTCATCTGTAGCGCCATAAAAGGTTCCTCAATCCTCTATGTTCTATATCACTGCAAAATGACTTATACAAAACCTTAAACAGTAGTGGAGCAAGACCAGTCTCTGGGGAAGGCACTTTAAGTCATGGCATGAATGACTTAAGATGCAGCAATGAACTGGTCCACCTAATTGTTGTCACCTTGATACTGTAAAATTTCCCCTTTAGAATCAAAATATCCACTATCATGGGTGATATTCCTTGAAAAAGTTTTATTAACTTCTATAACTAACTATATTAATATAACTGTATTAATAATATAATTACTATAACATGGTTGTCTTCCTGTTGTGGTTTAACCCTGGCCAGCAGATCGGCTCCACACAGACACTCACTTGCTCCCCTGCAGTGGGATGAGGGAGGGACTCAGAAGGGTAAAAGTGAGAAAACTCATGGGTTGACATAAAGACAGTGTAACAGGTAAAGCAAAAGCAAAATAAAGAATTCATCTACTACTTCCCACTGGCAAGCAGGTGTTTAGCCATGGTCAAGAAATCAGAGGTCCATCATGAGACTTGGGAAGACAAATGCCATAACTCCGAACGTTCCCCCCTTCCTCCTTCTTCCCCAGTTTTTATTGCTGAGCATGACATCATATGGTTTGGAATATCCCTTTGGTCATTGGGGTCAGCTGTCCCGGCTGTGTCCCCTCCCCACACCTTGTGCACCCCCAGCTACTTGCTGGTGGGGTGGGGTGAGGAGCAGAAAAGACCTTGGCTCTGTGTCAGCACTGCTCAGCAGTAACGAAACCATCCCTGTGTCATCAACACTGTTTGCAGCACAAATCCAAAACATAGCACCACACAAACAACTACCAAAAAAATTAATTATATCCCGGCCAAATCCAACAGACTTCCTCAACCCCAGTCTATGATCATAAGATACTAGCAGTCTGTTTCCAGTCTCCCCTGACTCACCCCATCTAAGAAACATTCAAAAGTTTCTCCATTTCTGAAGGAAGGTTCGCTAATATTTGGCAGGCAAATAGCAAAGTGAAATCAATAGGGGGAACTGAAGAAGATTATGGCTACAGGTCATTTGTTTACACAGCTTTGCTAGTGACCTAGCTAGAGGAAAGTTAATATAAGCTTGCAGTTTCGGAAACCAGAAAATGTTCGCGTGTTCAAGGAGTGCAGGAGTCAGAGCCTGTGAAAACGGACACACTGGAGGAATGTCCAGGAGAGGGATATTTTAGCTTTCCAGTGTTAACCATTTTATGCCGGGTCCGAGTACAGTCCCTGCGCAAGACTTCAGCAACAAACCAGACTCTGTTTGGGGTATTCACCTTCAGGGGAGTTTTAAATAAGAAAAAAATTCTTTTTTTTTTTTCTCTTAGAAATCCTGTGCAAATAGGAGACATTTTTTAGAGATTAGCATTTTAGTTAACATCTCTATCCATACTCCTACTGTGTTTGCTGTACCTCTATGCTCACATCATACTCCACTCTCCAAAATGATCACATTCTACCGTGTTTTTCAGAAGTTTACATGAAGTATGCTATCACAAATGTTTTAGTGAATATGAAACATCTGGAATGGACAAATATAGCACAGTTACGGAACACGCTTTGTATAACACAGTATTCAATGATCAAACAAGCTAGGACTTGTCTGTCTTTGAAAGTCATTGGGGAAAGAATAGGGATGTGATGTCTAAAAGCTCATCAGTGGCTCAAAAAGATAAACAAGGACCAGGTGTCTGTGGTCTCCACC
Source organism: Aramus guarauna (assembly GCA_013400195.1). Lineage (NCBI taxonomy): Eukaryota > Metazoa > Chordata > Aves > Gruiformes > Aramidae > Aramus > Aramus guarauna. The sequence goes on from VXBL01008797.1 coordinate 188,191, forward strand.
AGTACAGGAATTAGAGACCAACAAGTAAAACTAACAGGCAGATGGTTTAAACAAACAAAAGGATGTGGTTCATCAACTAATGCGCAGTTGAGCTGTGGAGCTCCTTGCTGCAGGATGTTATGGATGCTAGAAAAGCACAAGGACTCATAAAGGAATTAGGCAAGTTCCCCCAAAAAAATTCATCAGGGGTTATTAGATCAAAGGACACTCTGCCTCAGAAAGGCTCCATATAACATATTGCAAAATCCTTTAAGTGTCCTATGTAAATATTAGATATGTTTTCCTTGTTTTTCAGCTTTTCTCTATGCACATAGTCACTGGTAGGGATGGGCTAATCCAGCAGCTCTTAGGCATTTTTGTCCTATTTTACTGTTTGAAGTTTAATTTCCCAGCAGTATTTTGGTACTCTTAGTGAAATAAATTTTGCCATTGCCAAGAGACTACAACAGAAATCCACCTGGCAGGTTAAGAAGTCTCCATGTAGAGCTAGAAGGAATGATATTCCTATTGTTTACATGAACTCTTATGCTAGGGGGTACAAGGTAATGCATAAGGCTGGGAAAAAATTTACGGCATAGACACATTCTTCAAAGTCTATCAAGAGACTTGAAACACAAAAATGTGGGCACAACACTGTGGATCAGGAAGGTACTGATCCACCTATTGCCAGACATTGGGCTGACAGGGAGGTGAAAGAACCACTTCAGACTTTCTTTATTTCTCCTCTCTTCCCTGGACATCTGCAGGGGACCACTGTCAAAGCCAAGATGCTGCACTGGTTGGCCCCAGTCATTTAATCCTGCCATGCTACTCAGCCTGGAAGAAGATGCCCTCCAAAGGGTTAAAAGATGTTACTAGAGCAGCAATGCTGGTTTGGTGCCATGTGGTCCTCATCACCTCACTGTTACCAAGGCAGCTGCAGACAGAGGTAGCATTACGGCAGCAGGCACCTGCACATGGAGCTGCTCCTGCTGCAAGTGCCCAGGGACAAATCTGAACGTATCTGCCCGTCAGGAAACACAACACCAGCTTTCCACTGGGATAAATGCTGTTCAATCATCACATCACTTCCATGTCAGGGAAACCAGTGCTGCCACAAGAAAATGACTGTAACTCCTCAGGCTAACATTAGTACCATGAGAGCCTCCAGCTCCTCCTCTCCTGCCTTTCAACACTGCAGCTGGTTAGCTGGAAAAGGTTGATTTGTTACCTCTTGGGTTCTCCCTCTAAGCTTCAGGTCTTGGGGAGTAGACACTCTCAGATAATGTTTTCCTCAGTGTTGTCAAGGGAAGCCTATGAGCAACTAGATGCTCAGAGGTGAGGCACCATGACGTTTAGGTTGCTCCAGTGTTGTTGTGCTGGTCTCTGAAGGATCATCACACAAGCTCCATTCACTGACTTCTCTCTCTGTCTTCCAAGAAAGAGGCTAATCACCCTATTTAAAGTGCCTGGTTTATTCCACAGAATACAACTTTAATAACAGATGCAGTTGTCTACACTGGAGAGGCCTAGTTTTGCCATAAACCTCCTTATAAGACCCTTCTAGTTGCTTATTCACCTTATGTATTCACCTTAAGGTTTGGAAGCCAGGCTCACAGGGTGCTGTCGCATCATCTGTAAACCGCTGGTCTGGCCACATTTTAGCCCGAGAAGGGAACAACCGCATGGCACAGCATATCACCTCTCCAATGAAATAACTGCATGGGCTGGGTTACAGGCAATCCCCAGGCTGGGATGGCTAATGGCAGAAAAACCCCAGACACTGAGGAAATTAGAGGTCTCCACTTGTTCACAGGAAATCCACAAGCAAGAGAGGAAAACAGGGAGGGCAAATTCCCTGGATAATTGCCTAGACTTCTTTATTAAGAGAACATGGTGTTGCACAGCTGACTTAAGTCCTAGCACAGTGCGCTCCTTTAGAGGTCTTGGTTTTGATGGGAGCTTCATCAGAACAACTTTGTTGGTGCTGGAGGGGCAAAGGAGGAAAACTCAGGTGTCCGTGTTCAGCAGCTCAACTGGGAGGCAATAGGCACTGGTCCCACACAGCCAGCACACACAGGCAGGCTCTTTCTGATGGTAATTCACAGCAGGACCCTGAACCTGGAAAGGCTCCCTGCTTGCTGCTGAGCTACCTGAGCTACCACCCCTCACCACCCTAAGACCTTCAGACTTGCCAGGCTTCAGTCCTGTTCTGGGGCAGTCAGAGACAAAACTGTCCTCTGAACTTTCAGGCAGGGCAGAGATTTCAGCATTTGCAGCTCAAGAAAATGCCACATGTCACAGGGAAATATTTCAAAATCCTTGTTTTCATTCTGATGCAGGAGGAAAACAAGTTTGAAAAGTCTCAAGGTTGCCTGCTGTCCTGATCCAGTATGATTCTGGTTTTCCCCTATGCAGAGGCTAATGTCTCTCCAGAAGCCCACCATCATTCTGCAGCTGTCTTCACACAGGTCCAGGTCATATCTGTCAGCTCCACTTTGCCACCCATGTGCGCTGCAGCCAGGCAGCCATACCAGCTACTGGCTAAAATACTATAGAGGCAACCTTGGAGAAGGAGCCTGCCTTGATAACTATTGAAAAATGCTGACCTCTTAGGGGTTCTTAGGACATGTCATTGTACAAAGAGTCTAATGCAGAGAGTACATGTACAAAGAGTCTAATTGTTTAATTTGCTCTTATGAGCACAGCTGACAGAGAGGCAGAGTGTTACGTCCATGGTGAGAGATCAGGTTCTTCTCCTGCTCCACACTACACTCAGGGTGAGAACAGAAGATCACACAATCAGTTTAACAACAACTGCTAGGAACAGCACATCCTTTGACTGCTGCACTCATCTCAGGTCATGGTGTCGAAAACCAGGGATGGATTACACCACCTTCAGAGTTTGCAGTTCAGGCTGTGTCAACCCGATTTTTGCTTTGGGGTGGGCATAGTTTTCCCAGGGGAACACAACTCAATGACTCCCAGATGGCCAGGCTGAGACAGACACTGGACTCCCAGACCCAACCAGGAGTGCATATTCTACATTCAGCTGTGGCTGTTGACAACCTGCCTGATAACAAGCCAATTAACAAGGGGGTTGGAAGCTGCACACAATTTGGAAATTGTTTCAAAGCCACATTAGCAATGCTGTGTGGAGACCAGATCCCTGACTCCCTTCCCACCACTGTACATAGCCAGATGTTGGGCTGGGGGACATCAACCCAACTCCAGCAAGTCCAAGTTTCTCTGCAGGTCACTCAGGATGCAGTCCTTGGTGTGGAGGCAGGAACACAATGGGATCTCCCAGACCAGCCCATTTTCCCCCAGTTCTTCATGCTGGGCATGATGAGGGGCCTGGTGAGCTGAGGTCACATTTAATCACAAAGATCTCCCTTTCATATATGGTATTCCAAATGAGCAAAGACAAGCTCTTCAGTCTTCACTCCTGCTTTGCACTGCTGAAAAGCAGTGAGGGGCAGTGTCCAAAGACAGAATAGCTCTGGGTGTCCCAGAAAGACCAGCCTACCTGTAGCTGGACACCGTTGCAAACCCAGCCCCCTCTCACCCATCTCCACTGGCCAGTCTTAAGTAACTACTTGCTGGAGCTGCCCTGTGCTCCCTGCAGGGCTTTATCTATGGTGGTGGTTGCAAACCACGTATGTCCACAGCATGCATGGCGAGGCACAAACTCACCCAGAGCTTTGTTCTTCTCAACATACATATTTCTCCCTCATCGCAGTCTCACAGTTGGGAGCAGTCAGCAGCAGGTGTGTGCACGCGTGTGTGTGTGCATTTGCACAGTGCAGAGGGGACTGGGAGAAAACTTTGACCTCTGTGAACACAACTGCTACGGTGGCTGAGCGAGTGATTTGCCATCACTCTCTGCCACTTAAGCACGCTATCAGCAAACAAGCTGAGAAAATGCCACGGGTTAACAAACCGTTCCAGATCCTGCAGGCAGGTGGGTTACCTCTGCAGTGCTCTACCCCACCGCTGATTCTATTAAAATACCGTGATGAGCACCTGAGAGTGGTGGATTTGTGATGCAATCAGGTGCAGACAGAAACAACTTGGAGGGGTAAGCTGGCAAGGCTCAGCCTGTCCTTTCAAGCCCGGGTGACTGTAGCTGCGACTCTGGAGCAGGATGAAGCCCGATTAGTGATTTTCAGAAATGTTCTGCTGATAACAGCAGTTGCTCTAAGTTGCTGAATGAATGCAGACACTGGTGCCCGGCTTCCCAGATAAAAAGTGATTAAAGTCTCCTTAAGAGCTTCTAAATCTGCTCTTCAGAAATTCCATTAAGCAATCTAATTAGCTAATTCTATTAACTGATTAGGTGATATTAATTAGTTAATTTAGGAGGAAAATTTATAAAGCTATTGAAGGAAATACAGAAAAAGGAGGGGGACTTTCGGCCAAGAGCTTCCTTTCTTCACCCCCACAGTGCCTTAATTAGAAATTTTAATTAGCCATATGCTGGGGGTAGGGAATCGCTAATGGACCTCTGCTCTCCCCATCCACTCTCCTGCTAGTTGTGTGTCTACTGGTAATTCACAATGTCCAAAGCAACCACGGAGGTTGGAGGTTTGGCTTTTAGGTATGTTTTCTTCCAGACTCTTTGTCCAGGCTGCATTGCACAGTTCCATCAGACTATTGATTTAGGAGATTAAAAAAAAAAAAAAAAGCAACAACAAAAAATCTGGTGCTTAGGACGGAGCACCATGGGGCCACTCTGAGCGGCCGTCTGCCAGCCTCTGAAAACATTTTTCAGTTTCCAACATTGGCCCAGGGAAGCTGGCAAGTGCTCCTCATGCCAGCTTTACAGGGGGATGCCCCTGGGCAGGGAGACCCCAGGCTTCGGTTCCTGCCGCTGCGCAGGGTGTCCTGCCAGCATCGCCTGCCAGCGGAGAGGCAGGGCTGGAGGAGAGCGTGGGGTGGCACGTGGGTGGTGTGAAACAGGGATGAGCCAGTCCCCAGGCACATTCCCAGAGGCCCTGGGTGAGGACTCAATCCTGGCAGCTTTCCGCAGCATCGGCCAGATTGGAAACTTGGCCACCATCGCTGCCGATACCACGGTTTCAGCTCCTGACAAATACTGGCAGTGGCGCAACCAAGCCTGCAAATCCTCCTGACCCGGGATGATGTATGGGAACTCCAAACATGCCAAAACGACTCCCACTGCATCCCAGGTGCACATGAACCCAGCATACCAATCTGTCACCAGTTGCACACAGATCTAGCATGGGGAGGTAAGAAATCTCCAGACAGCTGCAGTGATTTCTCCTGACAGGCACCCACAGAGAAAAGGGTGCTCCAGGCACCTCTCTAAATGCCTGCTCTACCTCTGCTTACAGCATCCTTTCTCCAAACACAATGATTCATGAAGGAATGGGAGTGGGTACCACCACCACAGGGTCTCCAAAGTCTCTGGGAGTTGCTCAGCTAATTGCAGCCCAGCCATTTAAGCAAGACTCCCATGTTCATTAGCTCTGATAACCCAGGTGGACAAGGGCAGAGGTGGAGGAGCTGCAACCTGAGGGTCAGGTGGTTGTGGAGAAGGATCAGCTACGGCAAGTCAGAACCCTTATACTCGGACCAGAAACTCCTTGGTGCAGAATGGTCTTGTGCATCTCTTCTGCAGCATCTACAGAAGGTCCTTCTCCAGGATCATCTGCTAGCACAGAGCAAATGCAAATGAGGTCCTGGACCATGGTGGCTCTGTTAATATTAATGCTGTCAGTGTTACTGCTAAAAGCACCAGTGCCGCCAGACACCCACCCATAGCAGGTTTCTGAAACCAAGAACTGTCAGCGTTTAGCATAAATTTTGAGGCTTTAAGCTTTCCAATTCTACCTGCACCATGCTTCCAAGTCTTCCCCAGCAACCATCAGGTTTACAACTTTTCAAAATGGAAGGTGAGGATTCATGAAAATCCAGGAACTGTGGCAAAGTCCCGGGGATGATGTGACTCAGTCGGGAACCCTGGCAACACTACACAGCACTGCCTTCCTTCCCGATGGGAGAGGGGTTTTGTGGGTGTCCTGGCAGGGGAAGGAGCTGTACCACAGCCTCCGAGTTCCCAAAATGACTTCCTCTGCAAGGCACTCATCTCCTCACGTGAGACTGTACAGCCTCAGCCACAAATTTCTTTTGCAAAGTAGAAACTGCATCTCTCACCTGCAGTGTAACCAAAGTGATTTCCAAGCTACGGTCCTGCTTCATCCCAAGGCCCTCTTGAGGCACATGTCAGTTTGGAGCTGAGTCTGGCCTTCCTTTGAAAGGTGAAGAGCCACTCAAAGTAATAAATGTTGCTTAGAAGAGGGCAGAGGCTGGTCGATTAAACCAGTTTCCACAGAAGGTAGTTTGGTCCAAACCAAAACACATAGGTTTTAACAAATGTACAGCAAAGAGACTGCTTATTGCCTCTTCTGGCTGGACACTGATGGGATGGATACCTGGACTCCAGGCATCTAGGGATTGTCCTTCCTCTGAGAGGGTAAGTCCACAAACACTGCTTGCTAAAGCCTCAGAGAAACTGTTCATAAGACAAGCGGTATAAGCATTCCCCATTTCTCATAGCTTTCTTGAAGCTACCAACCATGCCACGACAGGGTGTTACACAACCAGAATGATCCAATATGATAATTTGCACATCCTTTTATTTCCAAGGGCCTGCATGCCATGTACTTGATAGCTCAGCCACTTTGAGATACTTCTTGCCACTAGTCTGGGATGAAGAAAGCTCAAAGAGTCTCCAGCTCCTAAGCAATAAATTTTTTGTCCTTCCAGGCTCCCTGCTTTCCTGGGGCCCAGGAAACAATAGTAACAATAATGAGCTGATCTTAAAGTTGACCTCAGACACATCCCTGTTGACATGTACTATCAGGTATACCTCTGATGGCCAGCCCACCTGCCTCCCAAGATACATCCCTCAGATGCTTGCATACTTGGGGATCAATGTCCACCTTCAGCAACCACGCAGTTCCCATTTCCCTCACCCTCCTGTCAGTGTAATGGCAGCAGGCTGGGAGCAATAAGGCAAAGGCATGGAAGAACTCTCGACCTGAGCAGCAAAAAGTACATCTCAGACAGCTCTAGTGTTGACCACACTGTAAACTATATGTATTATAAGCATTAAGCTGGATAAGGGCAAATTTCAAGCTCAAATGGTCAAAACTGAGCACCACAACTGAACTCAGCTGCATGCAGAAAACATGATGTTTATTGCTATTTTAACCTAAAATTGTTGGGGGGTTTTGTCTGGTTTCTCTGTTCCATGCCACAACCAGCCTTCACCCTCATCTTAGCCTGCTATTCTTATTTATTATTTCACAGGAAAAAATCCTTTTCTTCCTCACGGTTTGGGAGCCCGAATAAAAACAAGAAGACTCCAGATGCCTCATGTCCAGTCTGCCTCATCCTTCTTATTGAGTCTCACACAGAAATAAGTGCTTTTTTTTTTCTGTGGGGTGTAATTCCAGCACCAGCCCAAATGGAGCATGAGAAGTGCCATCAGTTGAAAAAGTTTCTCATGTATCCTTGTGTTGCACTAACAGCCTGGACCATACCTGTAGGACCTCTGCTGCGAAGCATTTTGAAATCTGCTTTCTGAGGAAGTAATGCACAAGGGCAGCAAGGATGCCCAGCATTAAGTGTGGGCTATGGAAGGCTCCCCTGTGAAAAGGCACTGAATGTATTTGGATTCTCCCTCTGAAAGGAAAGGCTTCTCTGAGGATATGATACTAGAGTTTGTAAAACCACAAACAGGAAGGGAAAGAGGAATATTAAACAATTGTTCATCATTCCCCATGCCAGAGGACTCAGGAGCACTCAGAAAACTTGCAATATTACGTGCATTTTAAACACAAAAGGAAGCATGTTTTCCCAGCATACATAATTAATCTGTGGAGCTCATTGCTGCAGGATGCTGTGAAGTCAAAAAGTCTAGGTGGAAATTCAAAAATTTATGCAACAACCAACAATCAGCAGCTACCGAACACTTTGGTCTGGAAGAACCTACAGCTTCATGAGTCTTAAATTACCGGCTACAGCAGAGGAGGGCTTTGGGGAGAGCCTAGGGAGAGGACACGGTGGGCTCCGTGGTCTTCCCCACCCTCCCATCCCCTTTGCCCCGCCATTCCCTGCTGAGTTGCACCGTGCTAACTGCAGCTCGGCATGTACTTTTGCGAGGATCCCTGGAGCAGCAGAAGTTGGTACTAAAGTTCAGCTGTAACAGGAGCTTTGTTTAGCGGTGCTGGGACCAGAAGGTCAGCGGCAGCTGCTCTGCCAGGGTTTAACGCTTTGTTCACCTCTGCGTGCTCGCCCGTGCAGAATTTCCTGTTCCCTGGGCAGCGCAAGGAAGAACTTTCTTTTATTTTTTTAGCCCTATTATTCATCAATATTAACTCTGAAGTAACAATGAAAAGTCGGCCAGCCTGCAGATCTGTCGCACTGTAATACAGTAGCCAGCAACAGTTCCTCACTGCTTTTTCTCAAGCAACCCCAGGTGGCACCAGGAAATTTCACAGCTTGTATTTTTGCAAAGTGCCGTTCAAACGATGGCGGTTCTTGAGAGCCATTGGGCTGCACCACTGTCCGGATATTTAAATCAGGAAAAAGCAGAAGTACTCCAAGTCCCACATTGCAGGAGATCAGTGTAGCAATGCAGCGTGCTCCACTTCTATTTCCCAGTGCAGATCCCACCTAGTTTGAATTTTCCCAAGTATCTGCAGGGCTGGAGAGTGCATGTGTTAACCTGACAGAAGCCAGGGAGAGTTCAGAGGTGACTATAAATCAACAGATGAATCTCCAGGAGGCCATTACGTGAAGTGGCTTGAGCACATGTTGGACAGCCGGGAGTCCCCTGACTGCCAGCCCCAATTCTGCACCCTGGCACCATCCTGGCTGCACCAGCCAACAGGGTGGGCATGAGCCCCTTTTTCAGCTCTGAGGACATAGGATGCAGCAGTGCAGTTTGCATCTATTCTGCTAAGATGTTCTTGTCCTTCAAAAAGGACAGCCACATCGCTGCTGCCTGCTGGAGATGTCTCCAGCCAAATTGTGCCTGGGCATCGGCTAGGAAACACCAGAAGGGCCATGCCAGGGGCTGTGTTCACCATCTAACACCACGGACAGTCTTATGCTGCCATGGGAGCCCACGCTCAGGACCTGCATAGCTTACCAGCTGAGATGTAGCTGATGCACACACCCTCCCTGGCTGCTCTCAGCCCTAAAGGTCTCCTCCCGGACTGGTAGCACGCACATTTCGCACAGCTCCTGAGCAGCCACCCCAGCCGTGCTGCAGCAGACCTGCCAAAGCCTCAGCTCAGCCCCTGTAGCTCTGCTCCCTGCAGGGCAGCAGCGTCTCCAACTCTGGCGGCACACCATGTCCTGTACATACGGCCAAGCCATCTCAGAGGAGATAAAACTACAGCTTCCCAAGCGCTCACCCACCCTGCCAGGCCCAACGTCACGTGCCTCCCTGCTGAGCTGCTCTCCGGGTCAGCTCGTCTCATATCACAGCTCTTCAGCAGCCCCTGCCTGATCTTTCAGCTGCAGTCCCAGGAGTTATGGCTTTAAATTATACACTGTGTAATGGCGATAGCCTTTTATTCTCCAGCCTCCTAGCTGAACAGCAATGACACTTTGACCAAAAACCTCAAGGAACTCAAATTACTTTGAAATTGCCCCTCCTTTTCGCTAGGGTTTGCTGGTGTGAAGCTTCTCTGTACCTTTGCTGTTTAGTGCAAAGCTGAATCTGTGCACTCAGACAAGAGCGACTTAACGTTAGCCATGTCACACACAGGATTCCTCATATCACAACCTGGCAGCACTCCCTGTCATCTCCTGTGTCAGCTCTGGGACCTCTGTGCTCTTAGGTAAAATGCTGGAGGACTCTTTGTGCCCACTCAGAAATGGCTTGGAGGACTTGGACAGTGCTGGACCATGAATAGATGCTGGTTGGTGATGTCCCACAGGGGCTTTTGGAGTATGGGCCATGCTCATCCGGTCATTGTGCAAAGTCCATTTCCCTAGATCAGCAGTCTTCCTGCTTACGATCACATAAGGAAAAGGCTTTCATCTACGGATGCTTCAGCAGCTTAATTTCTGTCTAGATTCCTATCAAGAGCATTTATCAGGCCAGAATTCCCTGTCACCAATATATTAGAAGAAAGAGGTACAGTAGAGCTGTTCAAGGGAATAGACCTGTATAAGCATCCCTGGCAGTCTGGAGATGCTTGAGCAAAATGGTAGAGCCATGGCCACGTGGTCCATGTGTGTCTGTACCATGGCAAGTCTCCATCTCCGCTCAGCCAAATGTAAGGAGAAAGCCTTCTATAGCTGGGTGGAAGCTGCTCTGCCTGCTGAAGCCGTGGAGGGGAAATAGGATCACACAACAAATAACGAAGACATCTCTCCTGCCAGCTCCACCGTGAGCAGCTGTGGCCACAGGAAATCAAGCCCCAGTGGCTCTGACACTTTGCAACACACTGGACCAAATTATCCACAGAGATAAACTGCACTCGGCTCCAGCAGAATTATGCTGGGGGCCAGTTTTAACATACCGTCCCCGGAGGGCAGCGGGAGAAGGCAGATGTTCTTATCTGATCTGAACCAGATCACACGTCTCCGGCAGTCCCTATGGTGATGTATAATCTTGGGCCAAGCCAAGAAACCTGATCCAGTGCTGGGGCCTCCAGCTGTTACTACACTACACTCATAAAACCTGCTTTGTGCACCTGCTTGTACAACCCAGTTCCATAGGGGAAACAGCCTTTCTGACCATCCCCAGAGATCCGCTTTGCCCTGAAGAATGAAGCTGGCTTGCCCTTGTAATTGTAGATAATACTGTTAGCATTGGCTACCTGCTCCTCTAGGTTTGTTAGCATGTTTTTTGCTTTGGAAGTATGGGTTTTGAGCATTGCAACTGTCTTCTCCTTCACTGTTCAGTGGTCGGTAAATCCACAGAGAGATGCAAGCCACAAGAAGGTGCAGACGTACCTTTCTGCATGGGCACTCAACGTGACCAAGACTGGCTCTTGTGATACTGTGGGCTGGGATGGGAACACAGCCAGGACTGAATGCAAGGATCTTTCTTTCACCATCCTCTAGAAACAGACAAGGAGACACAACCACCATTTATGAAAGCAAGGGTGACCTTTCAAGAAAATTTCAGGAACAATAGTTATCTAGATACAAGTGAAGGTCCCCTACGTAGGCTGCGATGACCATGATCACCACGTAACTCTTGTTAATGACAGTCCTTATCAGGACAAAGTTTGATCCCCTATGATCATCAGGGCAAGCACCAGCAGACTCAGGACCTAACAGAGGTAGATTTCTATCCTGCTCTCACCTTTTCGTTCTTCCTTTTCCCTGAAATCCATGGGAATGTTTCCACAATGCAGCAACATAAAAGGGAATATGATACTGCAATTTCCTGTGGAGAGGCAGCTGTAAGTCAATTACCAGCTACCTTTAAGCCAGAAAAAAGTCTCTGAATTTAAGAGGAGAGACACCAATAAAGTCCTACTGGGACAGACTCTACAAATAAAAGAATGAACATTTCTGCACAGTTTCTTTTGAAACGGCAGAAGAGCAGCGCTGGGCAGGAATAGAGCTTTCTCTGTGATTCACTGGAGGACTCAAAAACTCCAGAGGAAACGTACCCTCCTCCAATAAATGACAAAGGACCAGCTTTCCCCCTTTTCTCACTGGTTGTAGTGGTGTCAAAGCAGATGCAGTGACCCACAGCAAGTCAGGGTTTGAGTTGGCTGTGGCAACCCAGCACGTGGCCGAGGGTCTGGCCACTCCACGTCCCAGCCCTTTCCAAGAGCTGTAGGAAGGCTTTTCCCCAGCAGAGCTTTCAGCTGGTCCGTCCGCTACAGGTTCTTCTCCTGCCCCCCGCGGTGGGCTGTATTAAGTAATATAAGGGACATCTGCTGTCTGTGATTCGTTTTCTTTCATCCCCTCCCCAGGCGGAGACAAGCCTGCCAGGAAGTCCAGCTCCCTTGCATTGTTTTGGATCTCCCTCAGGCAAAGAGGTAGAGAGAAGGCCCCCAGGTCACACCCTGCAGTTCCTTTTAGCAGCATATTGTAAATATTTGGGACAAAAGCCTTCTGGATACACTCAAACAGGGCTTTTGCCAGTGCAGAAAAAAGACACGCATGCCAGCAAGTGTTTTGTTTAACTCTGCGTCATGGCCCTTTCCTAACTCTTACAGGGATGGGAGGTGACCTCAGGCCAAACAAAGTCAGTCTGTGGACTTTCCCACTGGAGTTAGCAGGTGAGATCAGGCCCAGAGCCCCACAGTATCCAAGCGTGAGACAAGCACTATCAACACATTTGCCCTTTCAATGCCCCGTGCAATGGACTGTTTTGCTTTCCCGCCTCTGGTGCAGATTCCAAGTCCCATGCAAATTAAGAACTCCAAAATGCCCAAGGGTTTTGCAGCAAGGGAAAGACCCCACACCTCCCTGCCCCAAAACTAAACTGTGTCTCTTGGATTCCCACACACCACCTCCAAATAGGCAAAAAAAATACTGCTCCTTTCTGAGAAGAAGACCTGACTTCAGCTCCTTACCAGATGCAGGTGAACTGTCATGGTGGTGGTTTGGATAATAGGATTGGCCTCCTATAGCCTGGACCCAGTCTTGGGACCTCAGAATATACCATTCCTACCAATAAGATGGGTTAAGGGAGCAGAGAGAGGGAGCAGATCCCTGTGCATGTACCATGCCACTTTGACAACCAGCTTCAACCCTCCCAATGAACACCAGCTAATTTCTTCTCCTTGTTGTCTTTCCCTTGGTGAGCTTGTAGACTTACTTTGTACCTTGTCTGGCCCTTGTCTTATTTGTTTCCCTGTCCCTGTAGCATCAAAAGACATCCCCATAAGTGCTGGCAATGCAATAAGAGTACTTCTTGTTGCAGTGCAATTGATTTCACTGTCACTGAGGCAGACAGCGTCACCGGGGACTGAAATAACTTCAAACTAGCTTAATTGATTCAGCAAAGCAGCTGAAATGGATATTAGTGCCTTGAATGGGCCAGAGGTATTAAAAACAAAATGCATGGCAAAGCACAAGAACACCAGCCTCCAGCTGTGGTGAAGAGAGAGGAATAAAGGGGAAATGGGGAACTGTTTTTTCCTCATTTTATTAAAACTCTGTCTCAACTTCACAGAACTGTAGAAAAATTTGGGTTGTTGGAGTTCTGTAGTTCAATGCCCAGATCAAAGCAGATCTAGGTTCAAGGTCATAACTAGTTGTTTAGGGCCTTGCTCCTTTGGGTTTTGGTTGTCTCCAAAGATGGAGGCTTCTCACCATCTCTGGGATTCTCTTCTAGTGCTTCAGTGCTCTCATGAGAAAGACACTTTTCCTTCTGTCCAAAAGGAATTTCTACGGCTACACCTCGTGCCCATTTCATCTTATTTTATCGCATACTTCTTCTCAGTAGCTCTCCTTTAGGTAGCTAAATACAGAAAAAAAGCTGCCTCCTCCTCTTGTCTTCCCTTCTCCTGACAATACCTTGGACCCAGAGTGAAACACTTTGACTTCTAGTAAGAAATGCAGCAGCAATGAGTGCTGGATTTTGGCTGTATGCGTTGGTGTCACTTCCCTTTCCAGCCACTCTCCACACTTTGCTTTCAAGCTGAAACTGCTCAGCAATTTGCAGTTGAACGTGTAAAAGTGCTTCTGATGACCAAAAGTCACATTTCTCATTAAACTGAATACTCACTAGAAAAATGCACCCAAGGAAAATCACAAGAAATTGGGTGCCTTTGAAAAATTTCACCCATTCTCAGCATCCTCCCCCTCAGCTCTCCTGGGTGTTAAATATTAGAGTAAGGAGCTGCTGGCTTTGATACAGAAGTAGTAATTCTCTGCCTGAGGTATTTCCTTTCCTGGCTCTCCTCCCTTTCAACTCAGAGTGATTTTTTTAATTTTTTTTTTTTTTTAAAATTCTGTAGTATTTGCCTATTTCCAACACCTCCCCCACGCGGCATGATGTCAAATCAGCAGCAAGCAGGCCAGCAGGAATGTATATTCCCATTACCTTCAGCACTACAGTAGAAGCTTTTAAGACATAGCCAGTAAATTCAGCCTTCTGCAGGGCGATTGCTCAGCAGAAGTCCCTCTTACAAGAATGTCACCATGTGCTTCCCACAACAAGGCAGCCAGAAGGCTCCAGCTGTTACTGGCAGATGGTTGGAGGGTCAGCCACCACAGTGCCAGGGCATTCTGGATGGCTTCACTAGGATGCAGGTAAGAAGAACTATTGCTACGTGTCTGGGGAGAAAACGCAAGACTACAGCCAAGGTCGGGGATCCTCACAATATGTATTTGGAAGGGTTGCCTCTGTCAGACCCAGTGCAGTTACCCAGGCAAGGACAGACACTTTCCAATTATCACAAGTCCTGCTTAGCTCTTGGCCTCTGTGCAATTGAGTGGGAGTGAGGTGCACAGGCCAGTGTGAAATCTCCCCACTGGAATTTGGTTTTCCTTTACTAATTCCATTTTGTTATTACTTTTATCCCATACCCAAGGCTAAGAGAACAGCAGTACCTTGCCTGTCTGAGAACTGAGACAGAGACTAACATGAAACAAATGATTTTCTTAACCCACTGACACATAAATGAATTATTAAGAAAACACTTTAGTTTCCTTTTTTTTCCCCAAAGCAAACCAAACTCTTGCACTGCATGGGCCATAACTCAACCATCGTGTTACTAGATCAGCCATCAGAAGATGACCAGACCCAAGGAACTAGATAACAAGTGTTTGGGGATACCCACAGAGGAATTTTGGGACCCAACTGTTCATTACAGGTCTCAACTTCAACTGGTTTGAAGGAGAGAAGCATATGCAGTTCTGGGCTCTACTCCAAGACCTGGGACTTTTTCCTTTCCCCACTGACCAAAAAAAGAGGGTAGTTTCTGTGCAGCTCTCACCACATCAGAACAACACTTATACCCAGTAAGGCAGAAGAGAAACCCTTCTGCTTGAAAAAATTCAAGTGACACATGTGAAAATTGACTTTTGGAAGGGAACTGAACCTGTGAAGGTTCTGAATGTGGTCATGGGAAGCAAGGTCCAGAAAGAGGCATGAGCTCCTAGGCTTGTGCCATGGATATCTGATGCCGTATAACACTTTCCCTGCTGCTAGGGACAATGATGATCTACTTATTTCATTACAGACCATTGCTGTCTGGGTATTTTAAGCTGCTGCTAATTAGCAATGTCTGCTTCAGTTGCCACTATAGCACTAATCTGGTTTCATGTAGTTTTAAGTGGACTGAAACATTTCCATCTGTAATATTTCTCTCCTGATCCTTCTGCAAATAAGAAAGGTAAATGCTGATTTACCTGGCAGATAAACCAAACATAACCAAGGTGGATTATTTAGATCAACTAACATTTATTATGCAGTCATTGAATATTCCCATATTCCTGGAATGCAAGGTAACTTTCCTAGACTATGAAAAGAAAATATATTGCTTGATTGCAGAAACCTGAAAGCATATGCCATAAAGAGTATCATGGGCCCCTACAAAGCAAAGATTTATGTCTAAAAAACCCTGTTGCCACATATTTTGTAGCAAAACCTAACTATGCAACCTAGCAGTTGATTATCACCTATATTTTCAGCCAACTTCATCAGCTGCTTCTTGAACTGAGATCTTGATCCACAAAGTGCCTTCCTTACAGTCCACTGAGATGTGGGCATACAGTCTTCTTAGCAAAAATGTCCTGCATTTCCACACCCAGCTGGACATCTTCCTTTCTTCAATGACATCAATAACCCTGGGAAGGCCTTAGCTTGAAAACAAGACCCTTAAAAGTAGGCAGCTGAATGCCTATGTGTACACATGAGCTAAATGTCCAAGCTCCCAAAATTGTAAACAAGATCTGGGCCTTGGTTTAGTTGTTCAACAGGTATCCAGTGCCACCTGACATGCCTCAGGATAGCCAACATAGCTGTACACAGCTGGCAGATGTGTCCAAGGACCTTTGGGAGACCCTTCTGAGACAGCAGCTGGAGTCCATGCAGGAGGCTTAAGGCCAACTCAAAGACAGAAGACATTATGGTGGGAAGGGAGTCCTGACACTACCCTATACAGTCAATGAACACAGGGAACAGTTCATGTGCTCAGCTGATGCCTGTCTATTCTAGAGAAAGATGAATTTCTCTCCAGACTCCACTGGTTGCATTGACCAAATTTCCAGCAACTACTGTGGGAATTCAGATGCCTAGAACTCATTTGGACACCTAAAACTAAATGCCAAAATTTTGTCATCTTAGTTTCACACTGAATTGCCCCTTGTGTGTACTGAATCAGGTCACATCGCCCTCAAGTGGAGAAAGGCATGATCACAATGAGCTGGGCAAGCCAGCAATCACCAAGATGCTGTTTTCTTTTCAGGACACTAAAAAAATACAGGGGTCTACCTAGTCCTCCAGGACAATGTGTGCTATGAAAAAGCTTGGTTGCAAGAACACAAAGGTTGCAAAGTAAAGAGCAAAAAAGCTACAGTGGAGAAAGCCATAATTCATGCTGCCAAGCCACCACCATAACTCAGGCACCTCGTACACTTCCATTATGATACTATCTCACCCAACTCAACATCAAACAAAAGGTGGTAGCAAAGCCAAGAATGTAATTTACCTCTCCTGGATACCCACACTGTGCCTTAATCACAAGAGAAAATGTTTTTTTGTGGTGCACTCTGCCTGGTTCACTGTCCAACCAGAGCACCGAATGAGGTTGGGGCCCTCTGCTGAAATATGCGGGATCTTGTAAAAAGAAATTAACATAGGAGATAAACCTGAACTCATGTTAACAACCTGATTTCTGGCAGCTTATAGCACCAGGGTGCTTGACTTTGCAACCTTTGGAGTCTTACTATTGTTTGTGGTTGGATTTCTTCCAGGTTAAAAAAAAAAACAACAACCAACAAAACAAACTAAGCAATAATGTAAGAAGAGCTCTTTTACGTGGAAACCTATGGACTATTCTCATTTAGATCTAGGGCAAAATCTGAATCTATAGATAAAAATTGAGATCTTTACAACTTGAAAGAATGACTGATGGTAATGACAGGTGATTATCTCCCTTTTGGAAGCATTGCCAGAGGACAATATCCTGTGTGCTCTGTTTACTTGCAAGATGGAGGAAGAATGCTGGAAACAAATTTTTTTAATCCTTCACCTGGCTCTGGGAAGGAGGCAACAGGCCTCTCCAGTAGAGGCAACACAAAGGAAACACAAACTTGTAGTCTCTCCACACCAGTTCACTGACTGGGAAGAAATCTTCCTTGTCCACACATTGTCCTCTTTCGTCTCTGTTTCTTGACCTCCTATCAGTGCAGAACATCTGTGGAGGTGGTCCTATTGCTCAAGATTCTCTCTGTTCCGTTCTCTTCCTCCAAGTCTGCTCCTTCATTGGATCTCCCAATTTATCCTGTAGACTTGATGTTCAGGCTGTAGAAATGCTTGAGCACTGTATCCAAAATGACGAGCATAGATGAGATGTTCCAGGTTTATAACAAACTATTCTGACTGCCTTGGACATGCCAGGCAAAAGGCTGGTGTCAAGAGAAGGTGGCTTCTGGGACAAGTCTTGTCCTCCTGCATTCACAGCAAGCACTTTCTACTCCAGCATAGCCTGTGCCTAACCTGTTCCTAGATTCCCCTTTTAATCTCAGCCTGGAGCAGCATGTGTGCAGCCCATTTTACAGCACAAGGACCTAATTACATTTTCCAGCTGTGCAGCAGACTCCCGCAAAGCAAAATAAAGCCTACTAATGTGCATTTCTTAGCTACCGCTCTTGGACCTCTTGGAAGCAGTCCATGGCTCCCAGGCTGACAAATGGTCTGAAGGATGCCTGCACCCTCCCCACTTCCACCAGGAGAGATTTTCCTCTTCTCATCCCTGTTCTTTTCATGTATCAGGCCTTCCCTTTCTACCCGAGTCCACTTAACATCTCCTCAGTCTGCTAATTGCCCTCTGGAAAGCACCACAAAAACAAACCCATGCTCTATTACACCCTATAGGCTTTGGCAGGAGCTGATGGTTTTATCCCTCCCTGTTGCAAGAAGCCTGACAAATGTCTTCGTGCTTCTGCCTCTGCATCCAGTAAGCCATTCCTCTGGCTCAGAGTGGGTTTGTGTGAAGGCACCATCTCATGCCAATGTGGAGAGGAGCCTGGCCACCGAAGGGGAGAACCCAGCAAGGTACAGTTGGTCTGGGAACAAAACCAGCTGCTCAGAGGGTGGTGGTTAGCAAGAGCCCCACAAAGGTGTCATCATAACAGCCAAAATGCGGCATGGTAAAGAAGTGAAGCAGGGATTTAAGTACAAGAGAGAAGAGGAGCGATGCTCTCCAAGAATCCCTTGCTCATCAAAAACAAAAGCAATCTTAATCAGAAACGCAGGCCCCAGGCAGTCACAGGGAGTCTATTTAAAGGAGGTTCATATTCTATCCCCTACAAAGTTTCATGGAGCATTTCACGGCGTGTAAGGGATCATCTAACTTTATCTCCTCTACACAACAGGCTGTGCGCCAACCCTTTTTGGAGCCTGGCAATGTAGATTTGGAAACAGTTCTTCACTGAAAAGAAGGCAACAGTGCTGCATGCCGTGGCCAGGAGTAGGAGATACTAAGGTACCATGACCCAGAGGTTACCTCATGAGGTACTTATGGCTTCCTGATTGCAGGGTGCTGAGGTGAATGCTCTCTCAGGCCACGCAGCCGCCAGGGTTTGGGGATATGCCCCCAGCTAATCCTGGATCTTAAAGTGATTCTGCAAACCAGCTGCCTTGGCAACAGAGAAGCTTGGATGAAGGTAGACCAGAGCTCCAGGGGTCTCTGAATGTGAGCCAGCCCAAGCATGCTGGCCGTCGCAGCACCAGCCCAGCTTTGCTCAGCAAACAGAGTGGACTGAGCACAAGTTGCATCTGGCACAACCAGACCGATCTACAAATGATTACCCAGAAGGGCTTTACACCCTTCAGGCACCCTGTTTAAGCCTCTTTCAGGAGACTTTAATATAACCCTTAGCACAGTATAACCTATGAAACAGTATATGATAACCGTTGGAGATAGCGCAGAATATAAGTGGAAGATTAACATATCTGAACTGGTATGGATACCTTAGGGAAATTTAGCATGAGTCAGTCTGGCCAGTAGGTAAAGCACCCGAGAGTGTGTGAAGTGTTCGGGGCTTTTCCTGGGGAAAAGGTTAGAAGAAACAGCTTGAGTGTCATGAAGCCAAGAAACATTTTTTTCCTTATTCAGATTCAGATAAAATGGTGTGATTGTAGCCATCTGCTTCAGCTAGATGAGGATATTTTAAATTACTTCTTAAGAAAATAAAAGAGGTATCTGATGCCCTAGTTGCATTCCTGTCCTCAAGCTGGTGTTCACCTCTACCTGCACATGTCCCAGTCTTGCATGAAATTTAGTCACAAGAATTTTTGCCAAAACTCTGCCTTAGTAGTCACTTTGCCTATTATCCTTTAAAAACAAAAAATAAACAAAACAACAAAACACTTCCCTTCTGATTTTAAGTATCTATGTTTCCTCATTTTACATTTGCGTTTATTTCTATTCCGCTTTCACATTTACATACTGTTCCTATCAGTTCTACACATAACATTCCCATGCCATATCTGCCTTGCTTCATCCTTTGTTTGCCCATTGTAGTGACTGATTATATTGTTAAGCAAAATGTATTTTAATCTGTCACTGTGAAAATCTAACCATTTTGGGGCAGGCACCCTGAATTCTTGTGAACAGTGCTGTAATGTCTGAGAATAAACAGACCACAGTAATAGGTAAGTAGAGGATACTTTTGAGCATCCTGGGGCTGCTGAAACCAGACAGACTCAGAGCACATTTGAGATGTGGATGAGTTAGGGTCAGGACCACAAGAAAATTCATGGTTTATGGGCTCACCACGTGAAGCTAGCTTTCTGCCCTAAAAAAAAGAGATGGTGACTGTATGGCTTTCCCTCTGCTACCTGCAGCCTGCTGTGCCTGCCCTCCTTCAGGTGCTAACATCTTCTTGGCTTCCAGTGACTGATGGCTGGGTTCCCACCATGGGAGGGCTCAGGCTCAAATCTCACATCTGATCACAGTGGCCACCCTCTCATTACACAAGCCCTCTCCTGCTAATGACAACAGGAAAGTGGATTGAAGACTTTCCTCCCCTGATTTTCAGTAATCTCCTAAATGAGCCATCAGGGCCACCTGTGCAGGGCTCCCTGGGTTTCCACAAAAGGCACTGAGATGTGCTTCCACTCCCTGTGGGTGTGAGCTCAAAAGCAAACCAGCCTTGCTGACTCACAGCCCTCAGTATGGCTCTTCACCAACTTGCTCCAGATGAGTCACCCCGCGGGTGAGTAATACATTGCATCTGCAGTGCATATTTATGGCAGTTTTGCATTGACCATGTCAGCAGGGAAATTGTTTGTGTAGAGTAACCATGGAGAGAAAGGAAATGTTGAAGAGGATGGAGAGGTTAGAGATGAGGAAAAATCAAGAGGGGAAAACATATTCCACCCCCATAGCCCCAAAGTACCCTACATATGTGGAATCAGTGTTTAAAAAGGAAATATTTGCATGTGGCTTTTTTTTTAACCTCCTTTCCATGATGTCTTCCAGTCAGGAGAAGCTGAAGCACTATAAGAAGAAATAGCTTTACTGGGGTCTGGAGGCCCTGCAAATCTCACAAGGAAGCATGCTGGCACAGTGGATTCAGCTCTGATGAGCTTTTCCCATGAGAATAGCTCTAAGCAGATGCATTGAAGGTACCAGGCAGGTTCCCCTCACTATTCTTTTGACCTCCCCCTACACACTTCTACAACCACATCTCACTGGCTCAAAAATCATGACTGACTGCTGAGGGTAGACCCCAAATCCTCACTGTCTTTCTCTCTATTAAGTTTTGGGAGGACAAGAGTTGAAAGGGCAGGAAAAATGGATGGCTGTGTCACTTAGGTGCTACCAGCCCATGCTTGCAGAGAGCTCATGTGTGTCTTCTCCCCTCCATCGGTGTGGTTTGTACCATCGAGACCATGTTTGCAAGGGAAAAGGCAAAAAAAATCCCATCATATTATTCTTTAATGAAAGGTAAGATGTCTTTTCCTGGGAATAGTTCACACCACAGGACTTTCAATAGGTGGTAAGGGACTATGACATGAATATGTATTTTTATAAAGTCAGTCAATAGATATAGCCACCTATAAATGTTCCACTTGATATGGTTTTAACTGCCTGTTAGAGGGAGTACTTGTATCTATAACATCACTTTACTCTGTATCAATGCAATGAATTAGCTGTAAGCATGGTCAGTTTTTATCTTTTATTTTTGGTCTCCAGACCAGAAACACCTTTAAGCAACAGGTATTACAAGGCTGCACGCCTGGCTCAGTTCTGAACATTAGTAATTTGCCCACCTGCCTTGTAGAAACAACATCTCCCCCTACAAATAAGTGCAGGGGGCTGCACTTGCTGTGCTGATTGCAACACAAACCACAGAGTCCCTGACTGCAAGATGTAGCAGAAAATATTCCTGCTTCAGCACAAAACAGGTTGTACCACAAATGTTCCCAAGAAATAGAAATAAAGTCCCTTCTTTCACTGCGATACAGACCTTAACTTCTCACTTCATTTGCAGCAAAACTCAGCTGAAAATGCTCTTTTGGCATAGTTTGTTTTTTTTAATCACTTAAGGAAAGCAGCAAAAGTGAGTTAATATGTTCATAGACTGATTTGCACTGCAGAAAAAAGCTGTACTTTGTACCACTGAGAACCAATGTGCATACAATGGGTAAACACACAATGACAACAATCAAGTTTAATTTTCTTTCCAAACAAACTAGACAAGGGAAAGATTATCCCCTCCTTGAAGCTGGCTTAGTGAAGTTTACTGCTGACTAAACTTGCACTACCTTCCCTTTGTGATGTGTTTGCCTTAGATTGCACATAAAAATTAGGTATGCTGAGGTAAAAATAGCTACACATTATATCAGCCTGAAGATAAGGCTCCTTTTCATGGCACTTTTTTACAAAGTACTGGCACTTTTCAAACTCCCTCACACCGTGACCGGTTTCCAGCTAGTCTATACAGCAGCAGCTCAGTCCCTCCAGGCAAGGATCAAGATGTGCTGGTGGTTACCGGCTGCAGAGGTAAAAGATGCACCCACAGCACAGGGGCTGAGCACTCAAAACACTTAGACGTTTAGCAGCTCCCAGGCTAGCGTGACCTTTTACAATGGGTAACTGAGGTCTTGCTCATTTCTCACGTGGGAAGAACAGTGCTGCTGCTGGACAATGCTGTTTCCTCTAACCCATGACCACCTACTTGACATGTTTCACAACCTCCCCAGGCAGTCAAGACCCATCGGTTAGTAAAAACTGCCCTAGACTGCTCTCTGCAGTCTAGATCTTGGCATGGGAAGTATTTTTTTAAATTTACTTTCACTTTCACAGAAGTATCCTGATGTGACTGGCTATCAGGTAACTCAAGGTATAGAAAATCTGGTAGAGGCTCCTTCTCAGAGCCAGAAAGCCAGGAGCAAACTGTCTGACGAGCGTTAAGAAATACAGGGATTAACTTGATGTTTTTGGCAGAACTGAATTTACAGTTTCTCTACATGAGGATGCTATCTCAAACAAATGGAGGATATGAATTAAAGGCATCATGGTTGTACCAAAATAGCTTTGTGTGTACACTCATTTTTTCTGTTCAAAATCCCTTCTTCTTCCTAGGAGGGTCTGGGGCAGAACGGCCATGCTAGGCAAGTCTCTGGTGACAGCAAAGCCTTGGGGACCTATGTGTGAAGCACAGGCAATGACTTACCCTGAACCTTGGAACATTGCTGGCAGCAGAAAAGCATGACAAGGTTGAGGGACAAAGGTTGAATGGGAGAGCCAAAACTCGTGCTCATGCTCAGCTGCGTTTGTCCTGGGTCTGGGAGAAGCTGGGATGTTTTGCCAGCCTGACATTAGAACATAGAGATGAACTGATTAAACCACACAATACACTGGACAAATATAAGCATGTGTTTTGTTCCTTGGTCTCCATACAAGTCTGAAACGCTCTGGAGCAGAGAGGCACACCTCAGTTTCCACAGAGGCACAACTTTTGGGTCCTTCACACAGAACATCCCAAGTTCTCACACAGCCCATCCATGGTGAGCCCCAGCTGCCACACCCTCGTATGTGCCTATCAGATGCAGCTGTGCAGTGCTTTTACAGCACCAAGTCATGGCATTTTTGGACCAACAGTGAATAGCTTCATGAAAGCAAGTTATCCCCAGGACCCCTTAAAGGTTCACGAGATCCTGGAGTGATTCTTCTCACCCAAAGCAGACGCCCAAAACAGGTCAGAGGAACTCTTCCTGCAAAGACGGATTGCTTCATGCCATCCTGCTGCTCACTCTGACAGAGAGTGGATCCTCCACACCATCAGATGGCTAAGGTCAGAGAAAATGAATCTCAGGTAGAGGGATGTGGGAGGTCAGCAGACAGCTGAAAAACAGCTATTAAGGCAGATCTGTAAGGCCCTATAACTGAGATAGAGTTGTCTGTGTTGTTTGTTTCAAGTCCAGCTATCAGCTACTGAAAATCAGGTGTATTTGGGTTCAGGACCGGATGAAAAATGGATTTAGGTCAGGACCTGAATTCCTTAATGTGAGTAGTGTATCTCGCCCTGGACTTCATTTCCATTTCTCTAAAGGTACATCTTTCCTGCAACAGGAGACTAAGAAACACACACCAAACAAAGTGAAAATTTTCCTCAAAGACTAATGCTGTTGAGATCTGGCAGGAAAATAGAAGGCAGGTTTTATTTTGTCAACTGTACACAAACAGAGGCATTTTATAAACAAGGAATTGATTCAATTGTTTCCAGAGGTATGAAAGCGAGTGAGAGAGCTGAGATTTAGCTATTAAAGACAATCTCAGGAGAGGGAGGGAATTAGTCTCCAGTTGAGCCAGATATTTCCCTCTCAAAAAATAAATGAATCAAAGTCATGCTCGGTCAGCCAAATTATCCAAGCAGATGCTAGCATCCCTGGTTTCTGGGTTTTATGTGATTTTGGGAGAGGGATGCAGTATTCTCTCTAAAAGGAGCATCCTGAAGCAGGTCAGGATTGTGGAGTGTCCCAGATTGGGGATTTTTAAATAAGGCAAAGCTGCTGAGTCTTAAACAGCTCCGTGCCCCAGATATATGGGTTTGATTTGTAGCTTGCTGCCAAGCCGCCCTTGGATCCAATTCGTTCCTGCACAGCACGCTGTGCCAGTCACTCCCAAAGCTGTTGCAGAACCGAGCTACCCACCCATGCTGGGAACAGCTCTGCATTGCCTCCCACTTTGCCATAGGTGGGTCTCACATCTTGGTCCACCACTTTGCACTGGTTTACTCTGCCTTGGTTTACACAAAGCAGCCCAAGATGCTGGGAAAGGGTGTTACCCCACACAGCTGTCTAGTCCTTTCCCCATCACCTAGCAGTCCCAGGAGTGAAGGCACAGACTGGCATCTGCTACAGGACCTCAATTCCCAGCTTCCCTCAAGATCTCTATCTGGTCCCATGCAGAGCAGCCAAGAGCTGGTTTTCACAACCAGACCCAGGGAAATGGGTAAGTGCCTTGAAATACCCCCTTCTCCTTTCCAAAGCTGTCACGTGGAGAGAGGCTTCTGAGAGAGCCAAGGGCTTGGCAGGTCCAGCAGGTCTATGTGTCCCCTTGATAGGACCAGATGACACTGCTAGCTGATGTAAGGGCACATGAGCTTTCTTTAGCATCCCGGAGAAGGCAAGGTGCTCCTAAACACAGTGAGGGACAGAGGTTTTCTGCAGCTCAAAGCCAAGCTCAGTGTTGGGGTCCCTCGCCTGGGAGCCCCTGCCTTGCAGCAACTCCCAAGTCTCCAGTACAGCAGGACCCAGCAGTGCCATTCGGTGGGGGCATTCCCACCTATAAAAGCCACCTCCAACCACCACTCCCGAGTGAGGAAGGCTCTGGTGTGCAAATCTTCCCCCTGTAGCATGACGGCATCCCCTGGCTTTCTTTCCCTGCTGCCTGACTCATAACCCAAACTCAGCGGTGGGCAGGGGGCCAAGGAGGAGTCACGTTTAACCCACAGCCCTGTGCAAACTTCTTTGAGGAGGGATTTCTGCTTAAGGATGGCCTAGAGTAGCTCCAGAGGCCAACCCTGCGGCAAAAGGCGGCTAGGACCCAGGGGAAGCCTGGCTGCTTGCCCCCCCCCGCGCTGTGTTGCATCCAGCTCCGTACCATGGCAGCTCAAGTTTCTCTCTCACATGCCCTGCAATGAGCTGACTCTTCCTCAGGCGGAGAAACACGGGGCCGACGTCAAGCGGCCACCCCGGCTCCCTCCCCAAGCCCTGATCCTATTAGCAGCGAGACGGTGGCAGCCAGCCCTGCCAGCCACGGGGATGCAGCCAGGGGCACGCGTGGGCAACAGGGACCTGCCACGGCCACCGCTCGCTCCACGTGAGCCCGGGAGGGATGGCTCAGCCAGCCAAGTCCCCTTCGTCCCCTCCGAGGGACACAGCAGGGAAATGTGCCAGCATCCGTCATCAAAACCAAGCCTGGCTTGCTCGGGCAATGGTGTGGCAGAGAAAAATCTCCTCTCCTGGCAGTGCCAGGGCTGGGGGCAGCCGGCCGTTCATGTTTGCTTGTGGGCTGGCACAGCTCAGCACCCTGCCCTCCGTTGCCAGTGGTGTCGTTCGGCAATTCCCGTGAGCAATTCCCTTCTGCAAGGGAGCAGTCCTCCAGCTGAGCGCAGGAGGCTGTAGCACCCATTCCCTTACTCAGAGAGGTCCCTGTGGCCTTTACACAAAGCAGAGTTGGGCAATGCAAATTGATGGACATGGCTCCAATGGATTTTTGGACACTAATTCATTTTTTGGTGAATATTTTATTTTTTGCATGGCTGGCATTTCTGCATAGATACACAGATATACTTCCAGGGAAAAAAAAAGGCAAAAGAAAAAAAGAAAGCTTTTTTTTTTTTTTTGTAGGAGTCTGAGCCCTTGGAAGAAAAGTTTTCCTGGAAGGAAAACTCCCACTTCTGTGCAAACTGCACAGAGAATTTCAGCCTAGGATTTCTGCTCTGGGAATGTTTCTGTGCGCCCTGGTCTCGGTGTTTGCCTGCAGTAGGTTAGATCCCAATATGGATCCAGATCTGGATCCATATCGGTGCCTGAGTCAGTGTGTGGAAGGTCTAGACCTGTTCGAATTACAAGGTAAAGAAAGGGGGAGAGAGGAAGACCAGGAAAAAGGTAGTTTTATAAAAGGTTCTATGAAAGCTGGATTCCCACCAAAACCAGAATGGAAAATGTGATCAAGCATGAGGGAGAGAGTTTTGGCCAAGAAGGATCCTGACCTTCCTAACCAAAGAGACCTATTGCAGACTTGAAACCTGGCATGAAACTCACACATGTGGAGTGACAAATGCAGAAGCTTATAAGCAATGCCATATAAATAGAGAGCTCTCACAGCATCTCAGCGTAGTCCCTGATGAGATGTGATCAGATTCACAGGTTGTGGGAGACAGCATATCGCCTTGCCACTTGCAATATCAGGGCTGCAACGAGCCAAGAAGGTTGCTTCTAGCCCGGTGGCTCTGCACCATGACAAATGGTGCCATGGCATCCTTCAGCTGGATGCCATCTGCCCACCCTGTTTGCAAAGCTGGTCTGGAGCTTTTCAGCAGAGATGCTGAGAAACCGTAATTCTGGCATCGACTCCCAGAGAGGTATTCATGGAAAAGGGTGTAGGATTTATTTGTCTTGCTCCGGGCATCCAAACTGCTCTCAAATGAGATAAGCAGAGAGCTGCACGTGGGTCTTCTGCCTTTCCATCTGCTCAGTGCACTGCACATCCTACCGCCCACTGCTGACCCAAGGAAGCTGGGTTGATCTTGGGCCAGGCAGGAAGAAATCACTTTATTAGAGCAGTCCCTGAGTCAAGCACTCTACTTACAGCTGTGACCACCAGCAGGTGCTTCAGAGAAAAGTGAGAGGCTCTATCACAGCTTTTCCTTTCACCCTTATCCTCACATCTGCTCCCTGTATTTACCACCATCTCTCAAAATGCATGTGATTACTTTATTTTCGGTTCACGTAGTTGAACATGGGCATGGCCCCTAACTGGACCTGCTGGGTCTGCTGCAGCACTAATGCCAGTAATGCTCAATTAGGGAATAACTTGCTCCCAGCAATCCAGCTCCTGTCTGCAAGAGATGGGGTCAAGAAGAATCACTGCCCATCCATTTCCTCCTGGTCTCAGGTTCCTTCAGATGTTCAGCTGCATAAAGTACAACTTCCAAGCTGCAACTAGCCAAGGGCACTTAACACCTACAGCCCTGACCTAGAGAGGTCTCTTCAGAACCACCTGGTCTCCCTGGAAGCTTGCAAACCTCCTTCTATCGCATCACATCTTACAGCAACTCATAAATCAGCCCGCAGTTGCTGGCAACCCCTTTGAGGATCCTGGTCTGCAGTTTGCATTTGCAGTGAAGTATGCACGCAGGTGAAGAGGGCCCTGGGGGAAGGCAGCCGGTTATGGATGCAGCTGCCGGCTCCAGGAGCATCCACGGGTCCCACGCTTACACGTGGGGCTTAAGGCAGCCTGGCAGTCACGGCACGGTGGTTTCACAAGGGCTGGATTCAGCCGCGACCTGTGCAGATTGGTGCTCAGCCAACCCCTTCCCACATCGCCTGCAGCTGCAGCCAAGCCAGAGAGCCCTGCAATTGCCTCCCCTTCCTCCCAGAACAGCTTCACCTGATCATGTCAACTCTTTTTTTCTGGCTTGCTTCTTCCTCAGCAAACCCACCTCTACATTTCAGCAGAGATTGAATCTGCAACATTTGGAGGTGATTATGTTTGAAATTGGGATCAGCACTGCAAAGCAGAGCTGAGCTCACCACCACCCCTCCTTTCCCAAGTCTGCCTTCAGGAATACAGTTTGATCCAAATCTCTGGATTTTCATACTATGGAAAGAGCCGTGGACTAAACTGTCCTGGACTAGATTTTATTTCTTTCCTTGAATAAACTGAAAAGTTTATTTGCAGTGCCAAAATAAAATAAAATAAAATACAGCAGTTAAAAATAAAACTCTGAATCTCACCAATAACAGAGCCCAGCAAGTATTTCCATCTAATAGTAATGCATTACATACGGACTCAGGGCTGTACGCTCCCTTTGAAGATCATGGGAA
This sequence comes from Aramus guarauna, assembly GCA_013400195.1. Taxonomy (NCBI): domain Eukaryota; kingdom Metazoa; phylum Chordata; class Aves; order Gruiformes; family Aramidae; genus Aramus; species Aramus guarauna. Next base: position 216,425 of record VXBL01008797.1, read on the forward strand.
TTTTGCCATTTATTTCTGTATAAAAAATAAAATGCTGAATATTCAGTAAGAGTCTGGTTGGCTGCCGACTGAAATGCTTTGCAAAGTGAAATCATCTCAGGCTTTCTGTCCAAGAATCGCGGCCTTTGCTGAGTCTCACACCAGTAAAATGGGTTTGGAAAAGTCCAATGTGCTGGGAATTAATGGTTTGAATGCAAACTGGCGCCTTCACTGTGTCCACCCATCTGCTGCTGGTGACGTCACATGGCACTCGTGTGATGTCAGAAGGATGGCTGGGTGACTTTCTTCCCTGTGTTCCTGTTACATGGGGAAGTGGCTTTGGAGCATGGCCTTTTCACCACATGTGAGGAAACTGGAGACAGGGAGGAGAAATCACAACCCAAAGAGACAACGGGAGACACCAGAACAATGTCTGGGTCTACTGACTTTCCAGGCTGAAGTTGTCTTGCTCTGGATCAAGCTGACTATCCTACCACTTTGCTTATCCAGGTAGATAGCCCAGGAGAAGATGACCTTGAGACACCGATGCTCAGAGTATGCAACCAGAATTCAAGAAATCAGTGACAAACTGAGACTTTCTACGACCTTGGGCCACCAGATCCTCGATCCCTACCCATTTAATGGATAAAAGCAGTTGTTTTTGAACAGTGAGTTAAAGGATCTCCCCTGACTGATACAGGGGTGCTTGCAGTAGCAGGCAGTCTGAATTGCTCTTTTGAACTGCAGTGCCATTGAAATTGGTTCATATACAACCTTTAATCTGATCTTCTGTTATCTCTTAACTGACCTACAATTTCAACACATGAAAGTGCTACTAAAACCTGGACACGTATTGCTTCCCCTCCCCCCATCTACAGCTAATGATTAATGTGCTGGAGCAGCAAATGGTAGAAGCTGATCTTTAATGAGCAAAGAGTCTGTTGCAAAACACACCTACAGCCGTGCAGACTGCCAGCAGTTTTCTTTGAGAATTGCACCAACTTCACAGTCCTTACTCTCAGCAAGCACCGAGTCTTTGTGCCAGGGACCAAGAGGTCTGTTGAAGCTTTCTTCTGTGTTCAGAAACGATCTATTCTTGATAATGAAAGTTTGAGCCCAGATTGTGCCACTTAGCTGTATATGTTGGTATATAGCAACAACATAACAGTAAATAACAGATTTCCATTCCGTCTTTCCTCTTCTTGGAATTTAAGCTGAAACTGAAAATCTTTCAACTTTTTGTTGTCCTTCTCCAAAAGGAGAAGGGAAACCCATATTTTTAAACAGCTCATTTGCAGAGGAGTGCTAAACAAGATGAAACAGAGTCCCTGCCAAAGCAATGGAACAAAGATTTCACATATGCTGAGCAAAAAGCTCCCCTTTCCTTACTCAGCCCCCTTTTGTTATGGGATCAGTAGGACACCTAGCCCACTACTAGCCATGAGTGACCTGACTGATGGTGGTGTCTCATAGCATCCTTCAGAGCAGCAAATACATTTGTACCCAAAGGGATTATCTCCAATGCACAACCTTTCTATAAGCACCCTTATCTTATGCAAGTAAGCTCTGGGGATTACCCTTGGTAACCCCACCCTGCTTTGTATCCCATTTTCTGCTTTCCTATAGCCTTAAAATTACTAACCCCTTCAAAAATTTTCCTGCAGATGAAGTGCTATTGAAGCCACAGCAGTGTCTGCCTGGGTAACTCTCTTTGCCCCATAGGCACTTCATAACCCTCTCACCAATAGACTAGTGTGGTGTTCTTCATATCAGGTTAGCTGTCCCAGGAGACATGGAGTTTATATTACCTGGTTGAAAACAGACTAGGAGAGAAAAGGTAGGAGGAAATTCAGTCTGAGCAGAGAAAAGTTTAGAGAAGTGAAAAAAATCAGTGAAAAAAGAGAACTAGGGAAATAAAAAGGCCAGTCCTAGAAGGCAGCATAATTCAACTGCTTATTTGACAAAAGCAGCAAGAGACAATGCAGAAGGAGTTTTGTGGTGATCAGAAATTAAAAATAATACGAACAATAACAAACTGGTGCCTTGCAGAAAAAGGGAATGAGGAGATGAATGAGACTGCATAGATGAAAAAGATGTGATTGGCAGGTGCTTCTTGGAGGGGAGCTATCTGGGTTGAACAGGCTAAAATTCAGAAAAGCAAGTCCCATTACAGGAGAAACACACCAAGAACAAGGCTTTCCCTTGACCCTTGTTCCCACTAAGGAGATACTGGGGCATTGCAGTATTTCTACATGGGCAGCTGGGATTGCTGGTATTTCACCTCACTTGCATCTTTGGACTTCCTGGTGGAGAAGGCAAGTAAGGATGAGGTCCCTGTGCAGTTCTGCATTGCCAGCAGACCTTTCTCCATCTTGTTTTTTCTGGTGCCTGATGAGTGATCAAAGTGCTGGCCCAAACGCTCATGTCCCAGACCTGCCAGGACATATGATCTGACCTGAGGGCAGGTACAATTCCATCACATTGACCTGGCAAGGCTACAGTAACACCAACTGATCCCAGTCCCTACCATCTCCCAAAGTAAAACACTAGGATGTTAAAAACACCAGTAGGTCTTTCTCATTTAGTGGTCAAGGGCTGAAAACAGACCAGGACAATGTTTTTTCCAATTTGAAAGGACCCCTGGGAGGAGTAATTTTTAATATACTGTCAGGACTCATATAGGTAGAACACAGCACCACATGCCCACGACCCACAGACCTCATGTAGATGGGGACTGTGATACATACTGGGCTGAGTAGCTGCCCGTGGCCCATGGGGACATTGCGTCAAAAACGGGCAAATGCATGAAATCTGGGCAGGAACTGGAGACATCTGTGATTTGTACCCTAAGTGCTGAAGGTCTGGCAGATCTGGGTCATTAATAGCTCTCACAAAATCCTCGCCACCACTTCTATTTACTTGTATGTGATTTTGGTAACAACAGGAAGGGGGGGAAAACCCTCAATGAAATAATCAATGGAAACAACAATGGGGCCATCTTTATAGGCTGTATGATCCATGGAAGCCACAAGCAATTAATTTGCAACAAAAATCACGTTTAAACAACCTTTTTTTAGTCATTCTAGAAAAGCATAACACAGCAGGAATGCCACTTTTCATGAAGTTTTGTATGCCAATCTGAGGGAACCCATTTAGTACTTTATAGCCCTTATGTTCAATTTTTAATTATTAGCTTTTTCCCCTTGTAAATTTAAATCCGCTCCCATTACATTTAGGGAACAATAGTGAAACCCTCCTGTAGCTAATTTAATGCCTTTAAATTCCCATGGAAGGTAGCCAAATATCTTGTATCCTAATGGATAGTAAAATGCCTACCTTATTTTAGGGGAGGCAAGTTGAAGTCCTGCTATGGCTATATTTATTAAAAGAAGATGTTGGTTAACTTTTTGTTGTTTCCCATCAAGATGACAAGAGAATAATCCTTGCTCACTATGCTAAAATGACAGTGAAATATGCAGCACCTTGTCTGAAGTATTTCACATCCCCTAAAGGTAGGCTAGGAAAACAAAAGCTTGATCCCATAGAAATACACACACCTTCAGACAAAATGGAAGAGGGTTATCATTGCAATCATCATATTAAGCAAGAGGAAGACAAAAGGTTGTTAGGCTGACCATGCTCAAGCACCACACTGAGCAGAGGAATGTTTGTGAAGTTCAGTGGAAAATCTTCACTCAATCTCAGGGCCTTAATTTTTTATTCTTCATTCCACTGGAAGATATGGCAAAACTTCTGCCGACCGCACTGGAAGAACACACATCTCCAGGTCTATCTCACCTTCCTCCCAAAAGGTGATACAAAACTAATGGCTATTACCAGCAAATACATCACTCAACGTATCCATGGCCAGTCTAGACCCAGTTCCCTTCTTCCACAGCTGCCAGACTCTGATCTCAGAAGGACAGCTCACCTACCAAAGATAGGGTGGGAGGTGCAACCTCCATGACACATTTCATGTTTTGTGGCACTGCTCTCAGTTACACAAGTACTTCTCGTACCAAGTACATCTTCTGAAAAGATGCTGTTAGCACCCTGATGGCTTACTAGTTCTGGTTTTCGTTGCCACTGTTTTCCTCTTAGTGCAGGCAATTCAAACCGACTTTCTTTGCCATTGCATTGATGTAGTAGCCTCAATGTTCCACAAGAACCCCAAGTCTCTTATTTCATATCTATTTCAGATCCATAAACTTGCTCACATTTTCCTTGAACGCACCATGACTTCTGTCCTTCTCCTGATCAAGTGGCCCAACCCTTGCATTTACACCTGTACAACCTTCCATCTTGTTTTGAGTAATTTGGTCCTGCAGAGGACCCTACAGAAGAAAATCACCAAGTGCTTCTGCTGCCACAGTTGGTGCAAGAAAATGTTCATTTAAACCCAAGGACAACCCTGAGTTTCCTGCTTCTTTCCAGATTCATCACTAAGTATCCCATTCAGTTTTGAGGAGTATGATACAAAGTACACCGGAAATGAATGGAATAGTTGGAATACCAACAACAGTAGTGTCTTTTTAATGAATGGAAAAGTTCAGGGAGCATTTGTGCTAATCAGCTTTTATTAAATGAGTTCAAGTGACAGTGTGCAGATGAAAGAGCATCAGAGTATCTGCAACTCAAATACTTTTGCTAGAGGCACCAATTGACCCGGGAATCAGCAATGGCACGAAGATAAAGCCCTTCATTTGCTCTTCAGTGCCACTCAATTTACGGATGTGGAAACAAAGTTCATGTACCCACTATGCATTATGCAGGGGAACCTAGTAGAGTTTATGTACACAGAGCAAGATGGCTCCAGGACATGAACCGTCTAGATTAATCGGTAAGTTGCAGTGCCTGAGCTGAGTCCAGGACCCAGGACCACACTCAGCTGGCTTGACTGCTGGAAGTCTCTCCAGGTAATACTGTCAGCTTGGACAAGCCCACTCTTAGAGCTGAGTACTTGAGGAGCTTTCGATGAGATGTTTTCCAAACATAAGGGGTCTGGTCCTGTTTATGCTTATTCTTCCTTCATCATAGTTGATATACTGAGCCAGAAATGTTACCAAACCAGTATCATAATGATGTTGTGCAGTTCCTGGAGGAGAATCTTTTAGCAAATGTTTGAGTTTAGGTGTCAATGTGAGTGAGGTATCCAACGCAGAGGAGATCTAAAGCTCAGCTCAGTGAACTATGGACTGCCAAGGCAGAGCAAGCAGCGTCTGCTGCCGGTGGAACAAGGAAGGCTCCTTGGAGGGGATATCAGCACAAGAAAAAAAGTGAAACAAATTAATCAGTGTGCAGCAGTTATGGTGAATATTCTTCCACACTAGAAGATGTCTTCTTAACTTAAACTAATATGCTTTATCCTGTGCACTTAATAAACCTAAGTTACATCACAGCTGTCCCTGGGGTGGAACATACTAGCTGTTTAATAGGTCACAACTCAGTTCATACAAATGAAAATAATTTCCTTTCTATTTGATGTTCATGTGCATCTTCAGATTGTCTCTGGGTTCATGTGGGTGGCTGGGGTGTGCTGAGTACACATCATTTCTCAAGAATCAGAGACTTTTTGATAATAAGTTATTCAGTGGCTTTTTTTTTTTTTCTTTTCTGTTTCCTTCCCAATTTCTGTTTACACTCTAAGAATTTTGCACACCCAGTTTCTGGAAAAAAAAACCTCTACCAATTAATTTTGATGAGTAATTTCTAGGCAAAGCTCCTCAACGCCACTTCACGGTTTGGCCAGTTACCAGGACTATTCTGTATGAATATTGCCTTTATTAAGATCTTGTCATTTGTTAGTACTTGGGTGGTCATGTGAAAATGTGCTTGGACAACTTCCTCTACAAGTTACATTTCAGTCTGGGGAAAAAAAAAAAAGTAATAGATATGCATGTGTCTATTTATATGTACATAGAACCACAAATTTGAACCTGGACCCCTGAATCTATTGCACACAAGCATGGACATATCAGTTGTGCATTTATTGCAGGTAGACCCAAGGGAGATGCACACACCAGCATGTGACCAGATCTGTGTGCAGATCTCTCATTAGGCCAACCAACAATGCTGGAAGGAACAAACAAGATGCTTCACCAAATTCTCTCAGAGATCAGGGAAGGATTTCCTTGGTTGGTGGAGTTTTCTAATTATTTTGGTCTAATAAAACAATTTTGTTCTAATCAAAATCAACACCTTGCCCTACAAAACTTGCCTCACTTGTTTCTCTTGACCACCAGTGGTCCAAAACCAACAGCTCTCCTGAAACCAGGTGTGACTCAGACTGCTGGAAGACACTTCCCAAATTCAGACTGGTTGCAATACAAGGTTTTACCCACTACAGAGGTCACTCCTCATCCTTGGTTCAGATTACCTTCATTTCTCATGATTTTTGGTCAGAGATTTTCTACTAGTTTGTGTATACATAAAGCTTAGTGGAAAACCCTTTGCCAAAAGCGATCCAAAATGCATGTTTATAATAACTCAGGTGCTACGAAGGCAGCTGATGATGGGGTTTATTTGATGGTAAGTACAGTATGTGGTTTTCTTTCCTGACCTCGCACACATTGTGGTAACGTGCAGCTACTACACCAGCTCATTAGCCCATTGTCAAAATCTCTGAGATAATTTAAGGGTGAATATATNTGAAAAAAATAAAAGGAAAAAAAATTAAAAAAAAAAAAAAAAAAAAAAAAGAGAGAAGCTTTGCATGTGAAAGGGAAAATAGGGGGAGGAGGATAAAATCACCAGGGTGAAGTACAACATGTTCAGCAGACTCCGGTCCCTTGGCTGCCTGCCCGATGACTTTCCCGAGCAGAGCTCTCCTAGCAACCAGTCCCCAGCCATTTGAATTTTTATGTATCGCTATGTTGGTGGTGATGTCATGGTTTCCATAGCTACTATCAGCTGGAGAAATGATGACACTTACGCTGCTCAGTAACTGAGAAAAAATTGGCCCGGCTGAAATATTTCAGGCAACTCTTGGAGACGCGTGCTATCGAGCTTGCGCTTCGGCACGACGTGGTGCACGTGGCCATGCTTTTTGCTGATGGAGCCATTCTTCATGAGCACCAAGCCACTTTCAGCTGGCCACTGGAGGCAGACGCATCGTCTCAGCCCCAGCAGCTGCTGCAATATTCATCCTCCCTTAAGTGCTTCATTGTAGAAATTAAATATTGTTATTAATTAAACTCCCCATCCCACAGGCTGCCCAGCCCTGTCTGGTTAGAGCACACTTGTGAGAAGAGAACAGGCAATCCATTTGTCATGCGGTGACAACTTCTGGCATCGGGAATGAAGTGTTTCAATAAGAGAAGGCTTTGATCCTAGTCATAACAGAGTATTTAAATAATTGCTAACCAGGCAGAGACTTCAGGCATTATCCCAGGGAGTGTTTCATTATTGCAAAAGGTTAAACTGAGCCTTTGGTGCACAAGCCAAAAAATAAGAGGGCTCAAGAAGTTTGGTCAAGGGATTACGCTTGAAGGCATGGCTCTGCTAGTGTGAAATAGACCACAGGCCAGGAGATGGTCTGAGCACCACGTCCCCTAAGAGTGAGCATGGAACACGACACAGAGCAAACATAGCGCTTGCAATTTTGCAGCCGATAGTTCAGATTGCAACAACTTCTAGGCTCAAGTCAGAGAGCCTCTGACAGTACTTGGAATTTTGCAAAAGCACAAAATGCTGATTATTCCCCACAGAGACAATATTGTCCTCCACCATATTACCATGCCATGCTTACCATACTGGGGGCTTCTCACCCATAAAGCACTCAGAGGACAACTCTTGTTGCTGCAGATGTTTATAGCAAAGCTTCAAAGGACAGTGGGCTGCCTTTTCACTCAGCCAAGCCACATCTTTCTTACTAGGGTTATTCTTAGCACAGTTTATCACAAAATCCTCAATAAATAATTATGGAAAAAAATATTGTGAGAATAAATAATCCTGAGAAATAAAATTCTGGCTAGTGTTGGACAATGTGTGGTTTTTGCATGAGATTTTGCAAGGATGAAGTGAGTTAGGGACCTTCCCTGTGGTTTGTGTTTGTAATGCTTTGGGATATGCCTGCAAGGGGAGCGAGCTGTTCAGCCCATACTGCTCACGAACCCCACTATGAAAATCCCTTCCCCCAGATATCATGTCCTCCCTGGAGCAGCATTGCCCCAGCTGTGAGCTCTGCATGTTGTGACCAACTCTGCAGGTCTATCATGTGGTTCTTCAAGCTGCTGAGACCTACAGCAATTTTCTGAGTTTAACATAGTCATAGATTAAATTTAGACACCTACATCTAAGTGTCTACATATGATCTGGGACATAAATTCCACTTGTAGTGGAAGAAGAGCCAGTTAATATAGCTGAGAAGCTAGAGTGCTGTCCCCCAGCGTAGATGCCTTCCTTTGGTCAGCTGAGGCATCTCTGGACTCCTCTGACATGAGGTGGGTTTCAGCTTCCAGACACAGGCATCCCATGCCATTTCATCCCATCCAGGTGGGATGCCATCAGGCATTTCAAATGGCACTAGAAACTTCTGCCCTAGTTCTCCACTTGCACGTAGACATCATGCAGATATTATAACCTTTGAGCTGATTTCCACTTGTGTCATCTGTAATAGCTGTGGCCAGATTCAGTTGCTGATGTACAGGCAGGCAGTGTCCTTTCAGGTGCTCTGCATATCCTTTCTGGTCTCCAGCTGCTGCTCCAAAACATCACAGGTCTCCTGTAAATCCTCGCTCCTCTTCTCCCATCCCTTGTGTTTTTTTCTGTGATGTTCCCTCACTTTAGAGCTTTCCAAATGGCACAACTTACTTATTTTAAGCAACTTCTTTCCACCATTTGTTGCACAGTTTCCAAGATCACATTCTGCCCTGCAGGATTATCAGTTCAAAGAACCCATAATGTGCTGGAATATGTGCTGGATACCTCATATTCATTTTGGCAGTAGCCTACGTCCAGTCAGCCTCCTTTCAGCTTCTCCAGAGCTGACCCATACATAAACTCTGCTGAAACGGAAACTCATGCAAATGTTTGCGGTTTTTACATACGTGTATTATACAATGACACATCACAGTATACATACCCATAGGCCTGAGTATTCATTCAGAATTCAGATTCTCTATGCCGATGGGTACATCTGAACATGAAGGACTGTGTCTGCCCACCTAAATCTGAGTTTCTGTTGCCTGACCTGTTGAGATAGCAGTCACCCTATGTTCCTGCTTGAGCCAACAGCCATCCACAGAAGGCAGTGCATATCTTAGCTGGACTGAATCTCCTTCTGGAAGCTCTTCTGGAAATCTGACACCTGGTCCTGGTCCATGATTAACCACTGATGCTCTCAAGCACAGTCGCATTTGCCCTGGTTCACCTGGTGCCCTTCCCTCTCCAGACAGATTCTTGGGGCAGTCATGCAGCTTTGGGGAGATCAATGCAGGAGAACCCAGGTTCAGAACAGACGAGAGGTGAGTCTTCCTGCAATGGGTAGTCCAGCTGTCATGCTCCTTGCCTCAGGAAGGAGGAGATGTTAAAAATGCACATGAGCATCCAGGTAGGTCCAGGAGACACTAGCCAAATTTGTGGAAGAGAAATCCCATGAAGGTTAGTAAATACAGTCACATCCCTCTCAGAGAAGTGGCTGGGGCTTTGGCAAGCACTCAGAGAAATACATGTGTTAATCCTGTTTTGAGTTCTTCCCTAGGTAAGCCATGCATGGCCACAGTGGGGAAGAGGATATGGGACTTTGTCTGACTCAGCATGGCTGTTCTTACGTTCTTACTATCAAAGAGCCATATTTTCATCATGTTATTTTTGTGTGCCAGTGAGAATCCCCCACCACTGAGCCCTGGACAAAGGCTTGCAAGTTCTGCCTCACAAACAGTGGTATCTGTAAGGTGGTTCAGATGCATGGCATAATATCTTCTTACCCCTATTAGACAGACTCTGGGCTGTCCCATTACAGCAGATTTTATTATTACTTCTTATTACAGCAGATTTTAAAGCAGAAATTGCCATCTTGCGCAGAGAAGACTTTTTGCAGAGACTGAAGCCCCTACCTCCAGGTTGTGCTGGTTCCCAGCAGACCAGCCAGACAGTAGAAGTCTCACCTGGTCCTTCCCCTCTGCAGGAGATCTCAAAGAGGTTTCCAGAATAGAAGCCATGCCTTTGGTCCTTAATTCAATACTCACCATGCGGGCTTTGCTGTGCTGCCTGAGCAGTCACAGTGATGGTGCTCCATCTCTGTAGCTGACCCAGCAGGATATCCTCAGGTGTCCTACAGCCCTCTCTCCTACCCTCCAGCCAGCAGAGCCAAGCACCCAGCCTCCCTGTGCCATCCTGGAGACAGACAGACAGACAGACACCTCCTGGGAACATCTCAGAGAAGAAAAATGCAGGTTTCACCTACCGTATCAGAGGTGTTGAAACAACCATGATTGACCAGATGACTCATGTTAGGTGAGGACAAACCTAGCCTTGAGACATTTCAGCCTCGTAACAGTGTCCTTCTCAGAGCAGTGAGCTGGGAAGTCAAGACATGAATTCTCACAGTGCCGTCCTTGCTTGCTTTAGTTGAAAGATCCCTCGCAGGCCAAACCATCATTAGGTGGGTGATCTTCACACGATCAGACAACTGCACACTTGGCAAGGGCACCGTGATTTCAGACCTACAGAAATCACAAATCCATATATTATTCCCCCAAATGCTGGGGCAGTTCCTACATGCAGGCACTGGTGTTTTATTTTCCAGGAGATAATTAGATTTGCTAGCGACCGTGTGTCTGCTTCCAAGTAATGTTGGATATGCTATTTTCAGGCATAATTCAGAGTAACCTACAGCAGCAGCTCAGGGTTGCTTTTCCTTTTTTTTTTTTTTTTGCAAGTGTTTTGCAACAGCGCTGTAAAGTTTTTAATGTGCCATCATTTCATTTCAGTTGTTAACACAGATGTCTGTTGAAAGATAATGTTGCACATTACAATCTTTCAGGCACCAGCGCAAGACCACTTTCTCAGAGAGCCAAGTCCTTGGCAGAACTAGTCCCTGAAACAACACCCTCCGAAAATGTGTGGGAGCGTTTCTCTCAGGCCTGATGCTTGCCTAGAAAAGACCAGGCTTGTTAAAAGTGTGAACATACACATCTGTACATACACAGGCGATTTGCTTAAGGAATCTCTGTAATTGCATGCTTCGTGCTAATATCTGCACATGGGAACGACTAGCTGCATATTCACTTTGGTCATTTGCAGAGGTCCTTATGAGGAACATATGTAGAACTGTGATTGCTTTTGTGATCTACGTACGTGACCAGCAAACGCAATCACCAGTTATTCCAAGGCCATTCAGGAGGAATTAACCATTGATGAGGAATGTGAATGAAAAAAACCCTAAGTGACCATATGCACCTTCATGCTTTAGCTCTCAGCCCAGCCTGGCTTAGGGAGGGGGAAGAAAGCCTTCCTCTGGCCTGGTTCCATATAGAGGGACATCAAATGGTCCCTGCACCTTCATCTGAAGCCTGATATGGTGGTTTTCTCTTGCCACCAGCCATCTCCTCTGACCTCATGCATAGGAACAGCAGCAGAGCAAGCTGTGGGCAGGAGAAATGGCTGGAGAAAACTCATCCTGGAGCTGATGACTACAACAGAGAAGCCACCAAAGTTAGCTAGAGAGGTATCAGTGCCCCTGTTATGGTCTGTTTGCAGATGCCTACCCCTCTGACAACGGCACAGCATGGCCAGCTAGCCTTCATGCCCAACTCCCTACCACTGCTCATCCCTGCCTCCCTACTTCTTCATCGCCTTTCACCACAGCTGTATTACATTCCCAGTTCTTGGTCTCCTCCATCAGTACATAGAGGAGGACCATATCCACAGCCATTCAGGCATCTTTTTCTCTCTGGAACAGTGCTGCCCCTTGGCTCAGCTCAGCGTGAAGAGACACCTCTTGTGAAGTGGGACACTCCTTCTGGGTGAGCTGGTGGCCTGGACCTCCTCGTCCCTTCCACCCTCTGGCCATCCCTGGGTTGCTCTGGCTGTCCTACCTGGCAGCTCAACCCAACCATGTGCTGTGAAACAGGATTCCGCAGCGGTGCCGTGGCATCCCAAGGCCTCCCGGGGGGTTTCATCTCAGACAGGCACAGAAGCGTGCCCGTGGGGCAGCACGGAGCTGGTACCAGCAGCGCTGTGACGAGTATTTCAGAGTGATTCAGTCCCCCCCTGAATGAAATGCTGTTCACTCACGGGCCCTGGCTCCCATTGTCACCCGGTGATGAATGGGGCATCAGCGCGCTGCAATACTCTATTTGTTTTAGAGGTCAGTGTCAGACTGAAGGGTATTCTTCATAAACCAAATCAGGGAGTTTGTGCTTACGTGACCAGATTGGCAAGAGCATGAGAAGCCCCCAGTCACTCCTATTGTCCTGAATGGGAACAGAGCTCTTTTGAAGACCTTACCCATAAATTATCTGCCACTCCCCGCTCTGCCCCACTCTCTGCCAGCTCCCCCCTCATGATTTAATTCAAATACCAACTCGCAGGTAATGGGCTTGTGCCATTCTCGAAGGTTTATTGCTATCTGGGACCATGGTTTGGTTCCTGCGGGAACGGCACTGTATCAGACACTGACCAACCCCCAGCTCTCACATGAGGATATTGTAAGCCGGGCAGTGAAATTCTTTCTTTGTTTCTCTTTTCTTCCCCTCTTGCCTCTAAGCATCATCTAGTCTGATCTGACAGCCCGCAGGGCGATGAACAGTGGAGGGGGCAGGGAGAAGTCAGCATCAAACATAAAAGGAGATTATTGTTTTGGCTTGCTTTAAAAATACAGTTGTTTAGATGTTTCTTTTTTCTTTCTCTTTCTTGTGATTTTGGGACTTCCACAAGAGCTAGAGCCTGGCACACCACACGTTGGGTTGGTATTTCCAGCCAGGACACATGGGACTGGCTGCCTGAGACTGCAGCCGTGCACAGTTGTGCTTAAATCCTCATCCCTCTTCCTCCACGGGCACAGGGAACTAGACTTACATGCTGAGCATCTCTTGTCTTCACCTTTGAAGAACCCAGATGCTGAAGTGTTTGTCCTTTCCCTGGCTGCTAGGGGACACAAAAGCTGTGGACCTCAGAAAGCGGAGGAGAGGATTTTTCAGAAATAGGCTTGGCTTTACTCTCCATTAGGCCTTAACGTAAGAAACCAGCCACACAAAACGGAGGCAGACATTAATATTTTTGAGAATAGAGTTGAGGCACAGAGTTTTCCAGTTGCCAGCCCTGCATTTCATGTTTCGTTTTAGGGCACTGCAACACCAACTGAATTCCCAAATGCCCACAAAACCTGAGCAGGAATGCCTACAGATAGAGGAGACTCCAGTAGGCTTAAATCTGATTGTGGTACCTGTTTCTTTGCACTGACCATATAGGTCACTTGTCATGACTTTGGTGTACAGTCATGCAGGTTAAGCAGATCAATTTATCTCAACTTGTCTGCATGTCGCATCCTTGGAGAGAAAACAACCTTGGATGCCACCAGGATACCCATCATTTCAGAGCTGGTCTCATGGCAGCTCCCCCATTTGGCACAGTGTGCCAAAGTCACCAGAGTTTTCTGCCCAGTAACATTTGCAGCTGTGTTTCTTATTCAGAAGTCAGGAATTCATGACCTTTGCAGTGCAGAGATCTGGAGATTACTTACCAAAATAAAGTAGTCTATAAACTCCACAACTGCTGTGTGCACATCACTGATAGAGGAGAACAGTAAGACACTTCTCAGTGGAAACAGTCCAGCCTGGTAACATCTGTGGTAGAGAGTGTGTATGTGTGTTGCACAACAGATACTCAGCACAAGGACTGTGAAAAGCATTTTTGTTTTCTTTTCTCACTGCATGGCTTTTGCTGCTTGCTTCATATGAGTCGTTCTGTCAAAAGAAGTTGGCCTGGTGGAAGGATGTAAAAGTTGGGGGCACAAATAACATCAAGGTGTGGGATGAAAAGAACCTTGGAAGTATCATCTGTCAGTTGAAAAGTGAAGTCAGGAAACCAGAAGGCATGAGTAGCTGTTGCCATAAAATGCTCAGGCTCCAGGAACCGTATGGTTCAGTCACCAGTAATAGCACCCAAGTCCATGCAGTCAGCATAATCCATATTTAACTAGGGAAGTAGTTTATGATACATCACAGCAATTCATTTAAACTGGGGAATTCTTATTCCCTGGGAGTACTTCCAGAAGATGGGACATGTCCTTGGGTCCATGCTCTTGGTGACTTTAGCAAGAATACAAGAAAAAAAAGAAAACCAAATCATTCCAGATAGCATGTGCTGACAACATTAAACAAACAGATGAAAAAGGGATAGAGTACCAGATAATTACACAGACCAACGAAGAGTGCGTGGACGACTGTGGCTCACATGAACAATCCAGTTCAGTGCAGGGTCAGTGTACAGGGATGTACATCAGGGATGTTTTTCTGAAAGATTTGTAGGTGATCGCAAGTTCCCCAAATGACATGGAGGCAGTTTCCCAGTGCAGTGCAATGCTCAGAAGGTAAACATTAACTTTGGGTAAAACGGGGAAAAGATCCAGGTAGCGTGTAAGACAGTGAGTGTTGCCCTACCTCCACACTAGCGGGACCGATCTGGGAACCTTCTCTTTACAGAGGCTGTTTCTGTATTGGCAAGAGCTCAGGGAAAAGCTCCAGTAACAAGAAATCTGGAAAAGACTTAGAAATCTCAATCCCTTCAATTTATCCAAGACAGTAAAAAGTTACTTGAGTCTTAGCTGCTCCTTCTATGTGGGGACTGAGACTTCGGAAGGTAAACAGTAGAGAAAGGGCTAACAGCAGCCAGATGTTAATTAGATGTGTCAACCAGCATCAGTCTAAGAGTAGAAATCTGCATCTCAGTTTAGTTACTCCAGGCCCTTATATTGCCAATAGATATCTAGCCAACACAGCTGATGGACTGTAGGGTGAGATTCCTCTGATCCCAAGGGAGACAGCGAAAATAGGGCTGATGGATCCCACCACAAAGTGCCCTTTTCTCTTCGAATCTGAAGGGACTCAGGCAATCAGCTCAGCTGTGCACATCCACGCTGTAAACACCTAAATTTAGGTAAGATGAATCCAACCAATTCAGTCTAGAAATGATGTACACATCTTCTGATGGCAAAGGTAATGAACCGCTGCAACAACATATCTATATATACAGTGAATTCTCCATCACACAGGGACTTTAAATGAAGACTGAGTATGTTCAAACACAAAATGCTGTAGTTCAATAAGACATTAAAAAGCTGACAAAAAGAGGCCCTGGACCAGAGGCCTCTTCTCTTGTGTTGTGTGTGGGTCTGGTAAAAAACATACTTTCCAATCTTAAAATGATTTTGAATCAATGTCACAAAGGACTACTAAATATTTAGTCAGTTCAAGATCTACAGCTCATCATGTTTGATATTCAACTATGTCTGGCACAGGTCCACTTGAAAAGTTAGTATTTTCAGCCTCTCACACACTCTTTTTCCTTTTCTAATTAAGAAAGCAAGGCAAGCAAGAGAGAGGACTATTCAGCCTAACTATAGCTTGGGACTTTGCTACAGTCAAAATTAGTTGTGTCTTCTTGTCAAAGGTGCAGCAAAGAGAGAAGCAGTGGTCTTGGAAAAGCCTCCATGAAAACAGCATTTGCTTTTGCCAACTTTTTCCTGTTGTGCTTTGTTTTCAAAAGCTCTCTTGTTTGAAAGAGGGAAGCTGTTTGGCCACAAAACGCAACTGTCACCTATCACAGCCTTAAGACTTAGAGCTAAAAATGTCAGTGGGAAGAGGGGGAGGGGAAAGGAGAGCACAGCCTTTTCTCTCTTGAACAAATAGTCTATTTAAATTCTCCTCCAAAACCGCAGAGGAAGGTAGTGGCCATGTAGACTGAAACCATCTTCATCCCACTGGCCAGCACTGTGCAGAAATGTTCCTTGTACAGACAAAGTATTTTTCTCATTTCTGGAGTGGTCGTCTTGTGGCTACCACATCAACAGTGCACCTGGATGGGAATTATCTGGTAACTCTTTTTATTTGGAAAGTGTCAGTTAATTACAACTCAGACTTTCAAGGAAGCATCTGAACAAACATGTCCTTTCTGCCAGCATGGCATGTCCTACAGGTGGCCCTTCAGGATCTCATCTTGCAACTGCTCCACTTTGCTGGTGGCTCAATGCCCACTGGATACAGGACTGGGACTTGCCACATGCTGTGGAGGAAGGAGAACAGAGGAACCGATACACACTCTTTGACAACAAAATGTCCTTTTGTCTCAAGTTTATTTGTATTTTTCTGAGGTCAAAAAACCTCAGCGGTCAAGCAAACTCAGAGGTCCCTTTACTGTAGCATCAACTCCTGGCTTACAGATAATATGATAACATATAAGAAACGTGCTTGGTTCACACATTTTTTGTTGCAAATATAACAACATGATGGTAAGGAGTGACCACAGTGGGATCCAAAGCAGTAATACAGTCCTGGATACAGTTATCTTTTGAGTCACCCTTCCTGTCAATATTTATAGAGAAATAAAAGGCTCTGGCTGGAAATGAAGAAGGTTATTTTACTGGAACGATGGGCACATTTTGGCTGCTAAAATCATCCACAAAGCATTTAAAAAATGATCACATGCTGTGAATCTATCACTGTACACAGAGACTTAGAAACGAGTCCTCAACAGGCTGAAACACTGGAAGATGGATGGAAGGGGTTTTTCCACATTAGTGGAAAAAGGTCACTCAGGAGAAACAGACGGTCCTGCACCACCCTTGCTCCCAGTTTCCTGGTCCATCACTGCATGGTCTCTGAAGTATGCCTTTCCATGGGCCAAGGATGAAGGTTTCAGAGAAAGCTAATGGACCATGGCCTCAAAACTGGCTAAAAACTTGAATATATCCCCTTCCCTCAGGTTCAAGTAGCACTGAAAAGGAAGAACTAGCAATTAAGATACCTGGCTGTAACCTTGCATCTTTTCTGCACTGATTATATGCTTTGGTTGGCAGGTTTTTCTAAGGAGGTTTTTCAAAGTCTTCTTTCAGAACAGTTTCACTTTGTCTGACTACATAGAAAATTTGTATTTAGGAGCTATAACCAGAAACAATTACATAAGAAAATGAAAGATGAATATTCTACCATATCATGTGAGAGACAGAAATGAAGTGAACCAGAATATGAATAGCTCCTCCAAAGATATTAAATGGAGGACATACCTCTCTTACCAACGAAGCAGGAGGGGAGAAAAATACAGGGTTCTTGCTATTTCTGGCTTCATCTGCACTAGTAAATTAAGCAGTGTCAGGAAATGTTCCCTGCTAGTGGAACTTGATGAGCCATACTTTTAGATCATTAGCCCAGCCCCTGGTTGGTTTATACTCATGCCAACAAGAACTGTCCCAAAAAATTCCTGGAAAGACCCATTCCCAACAGGCAGTTTACAACTCCCTTTTCTTCAAATGCTGACCAAGTTTAATAAAATGAAAATGGGATGTTCCATGCTAGTAGACTTTACTAGACACATTTAATTTAATAGTATAGACAAAACTGCTAAGATCTTTTGCTTTCTTGCCACAATCTCTTGTGTCAGGAGCAACAGTGAAGAAAGCTCAAGATACAGCTGATTCTGGTGTCTCTAGCACCAAGGGAATCCTCTCCAGAAGATGCACATGGGTTATATCCTTAGCATCGTCTTAGCGTCAGGAAGAAATAGAGCAGTACAGAGTATCTGCCCCCAAGCACGAATAGGGGACACTGGTGAATAGTTCAACTTCCAGGTTAAGACAGTCACATTTGAGTGCCCATAGGTATGTGTCCACCTGTGGACACATTGTAAAGCAGGATTCACAATGTAGTCAATGCAGATCTAGTCAATAGTGTCAACGAAGCCTGGGAACAGTTCGGCTCATCAAACATGGACACCTTTGGGATCAATGAAATTACCCACATGTAGATGTCCAGGGGCACAGACACGCTGTTGACTTGTGAGGTGCATGGGGAAGCTGCTCAGTGTTGGATCGCGAACAGAGCCAATGCACTGGAATGCTCTTAGTATTCATCTGCCTGAGAAGCTGAGTATCTGAAAGTGCAGGCATGAATTTAAACTTTTACAGTTACCAGCTTGATGCCTTTTGTGCATGAATATCCTCATTTACCAAAAAAAAGAAAAGAAAAAAAAAAAAAAAGAAGTAGTAATTTGGTGGTTTGCTTATTCCCAAATAAATCTGTACTGGTATAACCAGTATTGCATAAGGGAATGCTACTGGCAAAACAAGAGCATTTTAATTACACCAGCATATCAGGAAAAAAAAAAAAAAAACAAAAAAAACCACATGATGTTCATCAGCTTTGGAAGCAAGAGACAGCAGCCGCCTGCTGTTCTCATGACCAGAGAGGGAAAGAATCGTGGCAGTCGACCTGGATTCACAGTTCTGTGTAATGGCATCCAATTTAGCTCTTCTCCCCTCCTCTCTCAGCGGCTCGGTTAAAGCCCATCCTGTTCCTACACAGTGAGGGTGTTTTAGCTTCATCCAACAATTCTTCAAGCCACCTAAAAGCTTCCCACTACTACAGTGGGTTTTAATATGGTTTTTAAATGAGGAACAACGCTCTCTGCAGAGCAGCAGCACCATGGCATCTGCAAGCAACCACTGTCTTATCCCTCCAGCTCATTTTTCAGCCATAGTATGTTTCTTGGCAAAATCAATTCAGCTAATGTCCAGATTTATAGAGTTCAGCCACATGGCAACCTTTTTCAGGGCCACATGAACAGCTATTATTTAAAGCCTTTTACTGTGTTCGTAGAGAGGAACAAAGTGCGCTTTCCCATTAAAGATTTAAAGCTTTTCTGTGGCAAAGCACATGTCACCCTGAAGGACACCTTGGGTCTTGCATATAGATGCATCTTGTGAAACTTCCGCTGCAGGATCAATGGGCTGATGCTTGGGAACAGTTCTGATCCTACCATTAGGTTGGAGGATAAGATCTTTCTCAGGGGATTATGAAGTGCCTCCCACATTGACATCTAAAGGCATTTTATTCTGCGCAGTGCAGAGCTGAGCAAAGACACCAGAAATATCTTGAGGACAAGAAGCAATTCACCCATGATAATACACTGTTCTTCCCAAAGACTTAGAGCTCAAGGCAGATCAGGCAGAGCCAGATAATTTTTGTGCACATATGGTTGGAAGGCATTAAACTTCTTCAACAGGTGGTTACAGCCTCTGCTGAAGGGCACTGCTCCCCATACCTGAGATCTGGACTGGATCATGTGTGCATCTTTAACATGTCCTGAGTTACCCTGGCTGGGTGACCTTTACCTGGGTCAGCCCAAGGCAGATGAGAAGAAATGCAGCTGGGCTCACCCTGCCTGGGAAGGGAGGACAGCAGCATGACCTCCTTTTTCTTTGCTTTGCTGGGACTATAACCAGAACTTGAGTCTTGTGGGACAACTTACATGAAAACTTGGCCTCAGAGACTTCCAGCTTGCCTGGGCTTGAGGAGATGGTCAGCGTGGGGTTTGGGGGAGGATCCAGAGATCAGCAGAGACAGCATCCCCCTCAGGAGCAGGGCTGACTTAACATGGGAAAGAGGAAGGGGCTGGAAAGAGATTTGGGCAAGAACAAGTCCTCCTTGTCCTTATGTTGTGTTGTTGCCTCAATCTTTTGTGCAAAAGCATCCCTGTGGCTCTCTCCATTTCAGGAGTTGTTGGTAAGGTGAAAATCTCCCCTGCAGTGTGCTTCCTCCCACCAAGATACAGTCAGATGTAACCCCCACACACACCCTCACTCTCTATGCTTTCCACCTCCCACTTCATAACATATCCTATGACAACTGGATGGGAGGGGGGGGTGTTTTTGTTGGGCTTTTTTCTTTAGAAGCTGCTCAGTCTCCGTTTAGCTGCATCCCCTAGGCTTTACTGCACAAAGTGCTAATGGCATGCTTTCCACAGGAGCTTATTCCCATTTCTGCATGGTAAGTACACTGGGGCAGAAGGAGGAGTAACATAACAGGCACCAGGACAGCACCTTGACTGAGCATCCCTCTCCCCACCCTGTGTTGGGGTGGGAGGGCGAAGGGGAGTGCTCTGCTCCACTATAAACGGACTGCCTGCCATGAAAATAGGCCACCACCAAGTGATGCCAGTAGGAGTGCTTTAGTGATTTAAATGATGTACACGGCAGAGAACAGCTTGATTAATTCATATGAATTGTAACTACTTAGGGCTCCATTCATCTGGAATGATCTGTAGTCCTATCTGCCACAGGAGTTACAAAAGGTCCCCAGCTTCGGTTGCAGGTGATGTATTAGTCACCCCCTCCCGAAGACAGCCCAGGCACAGGGAGCTGCTTTGTTGCTACAGGCATCTACATCAGAGCGACTGAGAGCAAGACAAGGACAAGGGATCTTTTCCTCAGCAGACAGAGGAGCAGGATGGGGAGCCCCACCAGGCATCTCCCCGGGGAAGGGGGTGCAGGCTGGGGATGGCTAGCCCCAGGGCAGGAAGCAGCTGACTCCTTCCAGGGCGAAGGGCTTTTTTGAAACACTGCTGTCTTTATCTGAAAAATCAGCCGGTGGCATGTACATAATGTGTTAGGACATCTGGCTGAGGCTGAATGCCGGGGCCAGCCGCTGCTTTGTCATGGTGGCTCACAGGGTCATTGGGTTTGGTCTCATTGCTCCTGCACATGATGGAAGAGTTTGGCCACAGACTCCAAGTTAGACACATGGATGCAGGATGGGGCTGTTTGGAGGCAGCTGCTCTGGGTGAAGGAGCCAGGGTTACCCACAGACCCTCACCTCTGTCCAGAAACTGCTTGGCCATTTGGTTAAGTGGAGGAGACAGGGCCTTCATCCTCCTTAAACCAACTCCCATCTCTTAGCAGCAGCAAAAGGAGCAGTGATCACATCCCAATCAGCTGCTGAACCCAGCATGTGCCTCATGTCACCTGTGGGATGAGGAAGAAGTGACTCTTGCTGGCAGCATTGGTGGAGACAAAGCCAAGCCCTAGAGAAGACTGGTGCTGCAGCAAAATGCAGAGGTAGGAGTCCTGCTCACTGCCATGCTGCCCAGCATGGCTCAAGGCTCACGCAGACAGGACTAATCTGTCCCACATCAGGCCTGCTGCCAGATTTGTTCCTTCCAGCACCCAGCAGCTGTTGGTCACAACCTGTCCCCACGGAGAGAAATACTGGCAACCCAGGACGCTGGGTCGCAGTGCCACCGTGTGGGCTCTGACGGCTCCCAGAGCATGGAGAGAGGGACATGGGGTGCTCTGAACTAGATCTGGGTCCCTCCAGCTGGTGACTGATGGAGCAGGGAAATAAAAATATCAAACTGGAAGCAGACATCCTGGCTTCCCCAAGGATGTGATGCCTGTTGACTGGCACCACTTTTCTCATTTAAGTCCTGAGTACTAAGGTCAACCATTTGCTTTCCTGGCAGACTCCTTTCGAGGGCCTTTGGGGCAGGACCTTTGTCAAACTCTGTCCACAGGCTAACACCCTCTGCACCCACTGGGCTCAGTCTCTGAGAGGCAAGGGCCCTTCACTATCTTCCTTCAGCTGTAGGTCAGCATGGAGTCATACTAAAAGGAAGCATGAACCCCCTTCATCCTCTTTGGTGCAAAGACTTTGGCCAAAGCCAGCTTCATTTGAATGAGGCTGAATGACTTTGCACTGAAGTAGATGAGGAGCTGAATGTCACGGGGCTGAGACACAACAGAGAGATAGTTTGAAAAGGCTGGCAGGCCCTGAGCATTAAAATGCTCCCTGGACATGCAACCACCAGTGCTGTACTTGAGCTAGGACTTTGCCTAGATAACAAGACCCAGACAGTCATTTGTGTCCCAGTCATGAGTACAGATAGCCAGGAGCACAAGTCAATTTTTGAAGGTGCCTGAAGATTCCTCAGGTCATGCTAATGCAGCCAAGTGCCTCTGAAGATGCCCTGTTGAGTTAGCTCCTCCAGGACCTAGCAGCAGGACAATGCTCCTTGTAAAACATCTGTCTTCCTGCCATACTGTCTCCAGATCACACAGTGCCATCCATGTTGTTGCATCAGACCTCGTCCTGTGCCCATGCTAGTCAGTTAAATGTAAGCTTGGCTGCGTCCGTGCTATGCTAAAGTTAGTCTGGAGGAGACCCATTTCTCAGTTTGAGATGTCTATATGTCAGCTCCTACCACCAAGCCAGTCACTCTCAGCTCACTTTATAGTCAATGGAGAAAAAGCTCACACTTGGGAGGACATTACCCAGCTGCCGTATTTCAGACATCTCTGTTAGGATGAACAAGCTGTCCTCTGCCTGCGGGAGAACATGCATGAGAGACTGGAAGCTGTTTTCCTCCCAACCTTCCAAACCTTCCAACCCAGATGTTACATGTGGTCAAGTCCTGTTGCACAGCTCAGCGCCTCTGGAAGTGCCTGACATACTCTTCCAAGTTGACACCCATGTTCAAAGCCACCATGAGACCTGCGTCTGCAACAGTCATGAATGCAATCGATCAGAACTAAGCAAAACAGCTGAACTTGTTTCAGGTCTTTTTTTGGTGACAAAAATTGCTCTCCATTGACCATTGCCTTTCTGATTGACAGCCCTTCTTCTTAGCCCCAAATGCATAGCTACTTCCCTCACTGTCAGGGCAGGCTGCAGAGTTCCCTGGCCTGCAGTTTATTAAAGACCCATGTGCCTTTTTTAGAGCCATCAGAGTGTCAAATTATCTGACCTGCTGCCTGTGACAGCTTTAGAGAGCCTTCAGCCCAGGTAACAGTGACCTTGGTGGAGGAAATGAGAGAAGATGTTCTGGTCCCAGGCAGGAAAGTCTGCTGTCAGATCTCTTGCCACCCTACATGTCCTTGCTGCAGCAGCTCTTTCCCAAGCTTGTCATCGCTGGGTTTTTGCTGGAGGGAGTCTCTGGAGACTGGAACAACACTCACCACCCCACAGTGCTGAGTCACCGGCAGGATTCCCAGCCAGGGCCATCCAGGGGGCATGAGGCTTTCCTTCCCCAGGGCTGCCAAACATGTGTCAGCTTCTTGGAGACTCTTGGGCCTGGAGATTTCCTGGGAATTTCCCAAGGAGCCTGGCTGTGATGGGTGACCCAGCTCCTCCAGATGATATTGACAGCAGAAGAGGCTCTGCAGCTCCATCTATGCAGCAGTGAACATTGGGGTGCTCCCTAGCCAAATACCACTTGCCCTCATTGCCACAGGTACCCAGACAGTGTCAGTCCATCTATCATTGAGGAAGAAGCAAAGGAAGCCTTTACCTCCGACCCATCTCACTCCCCACCAGAATTAAACAAAAGCCTTGTGCTCCATGGCTGGCATAGCTTGTGTCTGAGCTACATGTCTGAGAGATGCTACCTGGACATACTCCAGGGCATAGATCCAGCCTTATGTTGTCTCTGGCCAGGCAGCTCAAGGAGGATGCTCTGGCCCTTCAATGTTGCAAAGACTGGCTTGGTGCTGACACTCTGATCTCATGGACAAGTTGGTCAGTCACCAGAGGCCCTGTGGAGGAATGGTCAAGTGGAATTGGAGATATGTCAGAAATTAACTTGCTTTCTCACTGCAAAACAGCCCAGTTGGTAGCCTGAATTAGCACTTCTTGGAGGTTCGGACCTAGATGGTCTGCAATGGGGCAGAGGGCGGAGGGCAGAAGGTGAGAAAAGAGGGAAAACTAAGGACTTACTGAGCTGGTAAATTGAGGACTTATGCTAATATTGACTGGGTCTGGAGTGTCCAGACTGGTGACCCTGTGAAACTCAGGGCTGAGGGGTTTCTCTCCTGGCTGGCTGTCCAGCATGCCTGGGGCTACCAGCACCGAATATAGCACTCAGAATAGCTCCCCTGTGCCCATTTTCTCATATTTTGGCATCTACCAGAAAATTCCCCACCAGGGAACACAGCAGGGTTTTTTAAAGCATGAAAAAGTATATTGTGGTTCCAACAGTCATGACTTAAGACCTCAACTCTTCCCCTGCGGGTTCTGTGGCGGGCTGCCTTCATGTCTGCCTTGCTGTCTACAAAGCTTTGTCATATAAAGTGAGCTCTCATGAGCAAAGAGGTGGCCTTGATGCTCTTGTGGCCAAGCTAAATGCAGCCGCTGCCAAAGCCCTTGGCATGAATGGTTGGACCTACTGCAGGTAAGCCTGCTTTCCAGCAAGCCCAGAGGCCCCTTTTGGAAAACAAGCAACCAAAGTGAGGGATGTGGCAGAAAAGCCAACACAGAAACAAACTGCACCAGTCCATCAGGAATGAGAGAGGACATTCATTTGACAATGCAGTTCTTACTGCATTGATGAGCTCCTCTAACAAGGCGGGCACAACACACCAAATCACAGCAGACGTATAAGAAGAATAACAAGCTACAGATTCAGATCTCTTTTCCAGTAATTCTGCATAGACAATACCTCTGTGGGGTTTTTTTCCCTTGTCCTCTCTGCCCTGGTGTTACCTGTTCCCCCTTACCTACTCACAGCACAGAGCATCAAGCACCACTCCCTTGCTGGGAGGCTCAAAACCAGAACAAGTCCCACAACACTTCCCCCACACCTCCTATCAACAGTTATCACAATTTATCACCTAGGCCTGCTCATTTCTACTGTCCTTGCTAATTAGCCCTTAATAAGGCTAACCACCAGTTCCCATCCTCACCCCAAGACTCCATCTCCCTGCTTGTCCCGTCCATTTCCCTGCCTTGTGTCCACCTTGTCTACTCAAGCCCAGAGTTTTGCCAGGGCTACTGACAGCTGTACCTGTGTAGCACTCATCAGCATAGGATTCATGTGCTTCTTCTGCAAAAACATGTGTCAATAATTATTTACAAGATACTGTCTTGTTATCATGTTTACAGCAGACGAATAAGCTTAAAAGCAAAGCACAAACAGGCTTTAAAATGTTGGCAAGCTTCTCCAGGCATCCACTGCTCTGGCTCCTGTGTGTCATCTCCTCCAGCTCAGGGCAGGACTGTAGGGAGGCTTTTCACCAGCTCAGGAGACATTTCCCTAACAAACAGAGCAGTCTCACTAAATTAGGGCTTTGCAAGAAAGTACTGCTGCAATAACACATTTAAAATTCTCTCTGCCTGGGACCTCTTGAGACAATCTTCCAAGTTTCATGGAGACTTGAAGGCCAGGTCTGAGGACTCATCACACAAGGTTGGTCCCACTCCCACCCAGGACTCATGGGCTCCTTCGCTTCCTCTCAGCACTCTGATCAAGAGATAAGAGTCCTGATAAAGTATTTTATTAGTAGAAAGAAAATATGCCTCCAGCAAACTTCCAAAAAGCTTACAGATGCTAGAGGAACCATAATTCATAGGCAACAAATGCTGGCAGACTGTGTGCCAGAAGTGCCATCTAGCAAGAGAGTGATGGAGCGACTGCTCCCATTCCTCACTGCCAGCATGCAATGGCTTTGTGTGGTCTAATTGAAAATGTAGGTGTAGAGGAGTCTGGTTCTCTGCCCTTATTGTCTGAGAGTCTGTACAACCTTCTCAAGAGCAGGCTTATTAAATTTACTAGATCTCAAGTGCTCCCAAAATCTATAAATGATGAATCCTTGGAGGGGAGAAGAGATCCTTTAAATACATCACTCACTGGAGCTGTAAACTACAAAACACAAATTGTGAGTGGGTTATCTAATCTCATTCAACCATTTGGTAGAAGAAGGAGACTCCACCAAAAGACTCATGCCCACAAACTTGCCCATTTTTCCCAACTGTATCAGATCGTGTGAGAAAAACATATATATCACTTCTGTTTCTCAGCCTTGTGTGCTTTATCAGGAACAGCACAAACCAGCACTGAGCTTCCCTTATCTGCATCCCTGCATCCTTGTGCCCTACTCTGAGAGCTAAATCCTCCATGACGTGGTCCTTTCCACTCCCCAAGGATGCTGCAAACCTGAGAGTCTCCCAGGAGCTCAACAGCCCTCATTAAAAGCTCAGGCTCATGCAAAGTGCTAACTTTTTCCAAGGTTAGGAATTATGCTGTGAATAGCAGTGGTCAGGGCTGAGCAGGTAGAAAATGCTGAGCTACCCACAGCCTGGCTTCTAGACCAGCACATGATATATGTAACCCCAACGCAACCAGGGGTTTTACTTTCCTCTAGTGTTTGCATCATAAATGAGATTGTTACAGGCTTTGAGCTTTGCTCTAGCTTTAGCTTCCTTCAAGGACAACTGAGCAATGGTCGGGTCAAATGGTGGAAGAGTAAATGTAAGCTGCTCAGTATAGCTGGCTCAAAAGAATCCTTTTCCCTACTTCATATGGGAAAATGAGTATTTGTTCTACTTCTATTTCTCTTTTTTTAAAAAACAAAACAAAACCCTCGTTTACAGAAAAATGTTCACAACTCAGCATTGTAGGAGTACAAAATGTACACAGAAAATGGCTAGAAAATAGTTAGGCTGTGTTGAAAGTGTTGCCATTTGGACTTCAATCCCTCTTCTCCACATCTCTGCCAGCACAAGGGACACGAGTACCTTCTGATCAGCTTCAGGGTGGCTCACACCTTGGCCAAAGGTGCTTTTCACTTTTTCTGACAGCTTATGCAGCTGGAACCAGGGGTGGGTGAACAAACAGGAAGAGCAGAAACACTTTGATGTGGAAGAAGGCAGCTGTCCCCAGCCTCTTACTGGGATACTTCCACTGGCACGAGCAGTCCTGGCTTTCATTGACTGCAAATCAAGAACTCAATGCGTCCTTAAGAGTCTCTCCTGAGTGTCTATAACATTGCAGCTTACTGTTTGAAGCAGGAGATCACTGCAAAGGCTAAATTCAAGGGGTGGGAAAAGGAAGAACAGGGGAAAATTGCCTTATTCAAAGATCTTTAAAAGAAGTAGATGCTAAAATGCAAAGCACTACAAGGCATCTGACAGTGTCACCTTGGCAGAGCAGGCTGGGCAGGGAGAGCTCGGGCACCAGCTGCAGTGACTTTTCTTGTTGTTCCCAATACCAGGACCCATGCGGGGCTGTTGCCTACAGTCCTGGTGCCACAGTGCTGGGCATAGCACAGATGGAAAACAAATTGAAAGATCATTTTTTCTGCAAAGACCTCCCAGTCTAAATGCCTGGAGACACAACAGGGAAGAAATTCCTTGGCTGAGCTGTAATCCTGTGTATAGGATCTGACCACACAAATACACTCCATGCGGCAATCCTGTTTATGAAAATGATGGATGTCATATCCTCTTCTTTGCAACACACCAGAAAAAAAGCTTAGGCGGTTTTCCTTGCTGGGAAATCTGTGCCTGCTGCCACAGCAAGGGCTCTACCTGAGCAGATGGGTTCCTGCTATGTCTCACTGTCAGTTGGATGAGAACATTAAGGCTGAAATACATTTGCAAAAGGACTTTGCAGCTTGTCCCCAAAGACCTCTGCCATGTCTTTGTGGCTTTTTCAGGGTGGGACATCATTGTTTCTTACAGAAGGGTGTTTCACATCTCTGAGTTCACATATGTACTATATACTTGCTTGGTGAGCACTGACTTCAGCTTCCCAAGCCCACAAGTGTGTTGAACCCAGGGAGCTGGTAGAGAGGAGCAGGGGACTATGCAAAAACCTGCCATGGTTGGAAGCAGTCTTGACTTTACCAAAGCAAGCATAAAATGCATCTCAGACACCTAGACACTTCTGTGCACTTGCAGGGCCTGGGGACTCCCTGCCAGCCCCAACTCTGAGACCACAACACCAACAGCTTCCACAGAAGGAGGAAAAACCTCTCTGGCTTTCACCCTCTTGCTTTCAGTTCCTTTAAAATTCTATGGAAAGGGGATTTCCAAAGCATTGTTCATTCTCGTGTGTTATCGCATATTGTGTCCAGCATGCAGCACTACCTCTTTTTGGCCTGTGTTGGAACCAGTGTTTCTTTTTCTTGTGTTTCTTCCAAACTTGCATTCTAACATCCCTTCACTGAAGAGAGCTGAAGCTGTTTAGTCAGGCATGGATATGTATATCCAGCAATCCCCTCTTTAATAAGCATCCTTACTCTGGTGCAGCTGCTTGGACCGTCACCAGTAATATGTCCCTGTCTATTTGGATCACAAGGGAACATGATCTTTCTTGTTGTAGGAGATTTACATATGGCATTTTCACTGGAGCAGCATAATGAAACCCCACCCAAAGCCTCAAAGCTTCCAGGAAGTTCAGATACAAATTTTACAACTCGGGACCTATTTTTATTTGGCTTTGTTTTTAAACCCCCTTTTTCTTCTCCCTTTGATGATTTTCCCTGCTGTTATGGACAAATGAAAAGCAATCAGAGGCAGTACTGCACAGCCCGGAATTGCTCCCCAGCTCCCCGATCCAGCTGTGCATCCTGTCCACACCCTGGTCGCATGATGGGAGGAGACAGGAGGTGGCATGTCCCCTTCCCCAGGCCACAGCGGTGAGGTGCAATGTGCCCTCCCGTCTGGATGATCAGGGAACCACAACTGCCCTTAGCCTGCCCTCTAGACACCAACACTGTGGAGGAAACCACTGTTGTGGAGGACAGTATAAAGGAAAGCAGAACAGAAATTATGGCACTTGGAGGAGAAAAACATCCTTTACCCTGGCAGGCAAGCACAGGTCTGAGCTCATTTCCAAAATATGCAAGACACATTGCAAACCCTCTGTCCCAGACTATGACGACAATCTCATCTCCAGAGCTCTCCGGAGAGGAAGAGCCTTGATAAGCTGATGGTGTGACAGTGTACTTCACAAAGGTCAGGCCAAGATTGGGCCACAGGTGCTAAAGCCCATCCCAACTGCAGTTATCTCTGGCTCAGCATCACCTGAGGCTTTGAACGAGCCTTCAGGCTCAGATGCAGGTGTGTGAACAACCATCAAGAGACCTAGACCTGCCTCAACCTGCTTCCTCACCCACTTTGCACCTCCTGTCACAAGAACAGCTGTCATCAGGAGAGCAGCTAATTTGCCACAGATGTAAGCAAACAGAGAAGTGTCCTCTTCCATTTCCTCCCTCTCCCTGGGGAACCTCAAAGACTAGGTCTGTCCACAGGGGTGCTAAGAAAGGGAGCTGGTCCCTCGCTGTCTGGAAGAGAGAAACCCCAGGGGAAAGAGAGGTGGAAAGTCCAGGTGTGTGACCCTTGGTTGGGCTTGACCATTTCCCTGTAGCCTGGAGGCCAGTAAGACTGCGTGACCCATGGAGCTGGTGTCCACAGGTGTCTATTCTCAAGTGACAGGATGGTAAAAACAATTCACAGGGATTTGTCAACAGTCTGTGAAATCTCAAAAGAGCCTGAACCTGGGAGGCCTGGAGGCTTCATGCAATTTCCCACCATTCACAGAACCACTAAGAACAGCTGAACCAATCTAGAGGTCTGCCTGGGCTGTATGTCTGCACAGCTGTAAAGCAATTTTCAGAAAGTGTCATAAATGCACCCAAAATGTAGAACCATCTATCTAAATTCATGCACACACACCCACAAAAGATTTTTTTCCTTAGCATTGTATCTGCAGATCATCAGCATTTGACTTACAACATGATTTGTATTATCAGAATCTCACTATTAAAGTAATTTGTCTGACCGTCAGGTTTATGTGAAAAATAAAAATGCGACTTGGGGAAATGAGAGGGAGGAGGCAAAGTGTTTTTCAAGTGATCTCAGTGGTTGATTTTTTCCCAGCTTTGGAAATGGGTACTGCTAGGGAGAAACTTTAAAGAGCACATGAAAACATTAATGAAGGTTGGAATGATGTCTAGTATCCAACCCAATAATTCTCCTCCCAGTAATTTCTTTAAGCCTCATACTTGGAGTTCAGTAGGTCATAAATTTTGCCTGCTCTGAAGTTAACTGGATCCACAAGATGTAAATGTATTACTCATCCACTGGTTAATTTGTATGCTCATTGCTTTCCAACCTCTCCACAAATTGATTTTTAGATTCGTTATTTAGCCAGGAAGATATTTCCTGGCTTGTCCCTCAGAAGGTCACAGAACAATGTGACGCCGCTGACTGCCACAGGGAAGCAAAAAGTCAAGCAGAGGGTTGGAGAACAAGTTTCCCTATCTCAAGCTCAGTCAAAAGTTAATCAAGGTGGAAGCCTCACTTATTCACAGCTATGGTCCGGGCAGGAAAGCAGAAAGACGGGGTGATGGGGCACGGAGAAGGGAAGCAGGGCAGAAAAAAACCTGAACAGTATGGGCCTGGGTCCAGAGGGTGTAAGTTCACATCTCCAGGTGGACTCTTTCTTCTCACTTTCCTTTCTCTGTACTCTGGTTTCATCTTGAACCCTACAGGCTGGTGGACCTCTGTCCTCTTAGTGGGGCTCTGCTGGCTTTTTAGCGCATTTGGAGGATGCTGTGCAGGGCTGTCAATGTCCTTGCTGGTATCCTGCTATCTCCACAAGTTGTCCAAGGTCAATGACTACCTCCCACCTTGTCACAAGTGGTGACAAGTCCAGAAGGTATTAAGCCATCTTGATCTAAGCCCTCTGACGGTGCTTGACTCAGTGTGATGTCTAGGTGGCGTGTAGCTCTTCATACACATTAGGAACCTGCCTTGGGTTGCTGCTTGGCACTGAGGTGTGATGTCTGCATATCAGTGGTTATCTCAGCCAGGCCTGGGACCATCGTGTGCCTTCCTCAGTGAGCCCTGGGGCCAGATCTAGGGCTGCCAGATTACTGTGCCTTTTTATGAAAAGCTGTCAGTGCTTGGAAATGTGCAAGTCCACCAACTTGGAAGCGAGGATGGAATATGGCTCCATTCCAGGTCTAGCATCCCTGCATCTTAATAGCATTTTGGGAAAATTAACCTTCAGCTGCAAGTAAGAGTTCTTAAAAAAAGGCACAAAGACAGGGCCCAGAGTATTGTCAGACTCAACAAACTGAGTCATTAGCAGCGTTACACCTCTGATTTGTGTCAGACACAAACTGCATGACAGACTTCTGGAAAGCTCTCCTGTCTGTCCTTGCATGCCACGTCGTGTGCTCCTATTACAGAAGTTCCTCACCTCCTTTAAGGGGCAAGTTTCATTTTCTCACAGGTACTCATTAAGTTCTTCCCTTACCATTCCTCAGGGCGTTACCTCTATGGCAGCATGGTCGTGGCTTGGACTCTGCTTTTGATTTTTTTTTTTTTCAGCTGATTACATTTTGACAGTGATTTTGCAGCCTTTATGTATTGGCTCCCACTGTTTGTATTCTAGGAAACATTTACTGCCTGTCTGACTTGCCAGCAGTAGGATTGCTCACCATCCCTTGGGAGCAATGAGAAATGATGTGTCAGAATTTACCCACTTCCCAGCACTCCCTGTTTACTATAAGGACCCCATGGGCAAGAGAACAAATAGATTACTACAATTTATATCTCTCTGGGTAATGTCCTGCAGTTCCTTATCTTCCCAACTGGGATATTGTTCACTCTGTTTGGCCTCTTTCAGCTTAGGAATTGTGTCATAGTGGCATCCACGGTGGTGAAAAATTGCCTGTCTGACAGCAACAGCGTTATGGGAAAAATCAAGATTTTTCCCCCTCCTTCTCCTCTCAGATATGCTTATTATAATGTGGTGGAAATCAGAGCTTGGTGGGAAAAGGTTTCTGAGTCCCATTAAAACTTTTTGTGATTTCCAAAGGTCCCCCATTCCTCAGTGAGACAAAGCCCAGAACTTATGAAGCTTTTCTGGTAAGATGGAAATGAAGTGATCACCTCGACCAAGCCCCAGCATGGTGGCAGGGTGCTTCTGCTCTGCTCCAGGAGGCCAGGGCTCAAGTCTCCATTGACAGTGTGTCCAGGACAAATGGTGAATGGACATGGGGGACTTCTGGCTTCCTGAAGTGGTTCTGCCTTTTAAACTTTCTGCCAGAGGTGCCTCATTTTGTATTGAAATGTCTGTTTGAAACCATGTCTTGACCCTAGGCTTTCCATGTCCCTTGTCACTGACAATTTGGAAAATGATAACCCGGCCAGAGGTATGAGAATCCTTCTGCATTTCCCTAAAATAATTTTCAAGACTGACTCAATCCCATGTAAAGTATTATTTTTTGACACACCATCATTTTCTACTGAAAATAAATTTGTCTGAAAAATTCCCAGCCAACTCTAGCACTGTGTAGTACAGAGGAAGAGCATGTATGGGTTATTAACAAAAATGTCCTCATCTCTTTCATCTTTTACCTGCTGTTATCACTTTCCAAAATCTTCTTTAAACTAAATCAACAATCACCATCAGAGTCCCCTTCACCTCTGAAGACACCTTCAAGGTCATCCACCAACCACCTTATCATGTTCTACTCTAGGCCTCCATGGTGGTGGTCTCAGGACCCAGGTGGTCTCAGGTGGTCTCAGCTCTTTGCTTCTCAGACCCCAGTTGGGTCTTTGATTTTGCTGCCTTTAGGGTAACTGGAATTGAAAGTCCCTTCGCTGAGGACTTTTTAATTAATTAATTGTGCTCTGCCTCCTTGTAGCTCTGCCCTGCCAAGGCAGGTGGTTCAAAGGAAATGGTGAGGAGAGCGGTGGCTCTTCGTGTTTGCAGAAACCTCTGCTGCTTGTTTAGCCTGTGAAGCCCATAAAGAAATTTCAC
Source organism: Aramus guarauna (assembly GCA_013400195.1). Classification (NCBI taxonomy): domain Eukaryota; kingdom Metazoa; phylum Chordata; class Aves; order Gruiformes; family Aramidae; genus Aramus; species Aramus guarauna. Next base: position 248,945 of record VXBL01008797.1, read on the forward strand.
TGGGACAGCTCAGATTTCCATTCATGCTTAGCTTGTCCTCAGTGCATAGTGCTCACCATGTAACACCAACACCCTGCGTGCCTCCCATTCTGCACAACACATCTCATTCATCTTCACATTCACCCAAAAAGCCATGAGCATCCTTGTCCGAAGCCTCTCAATACAATCAGTTGGATTAAAATCCTCATTTAACATTTCCCTCTAACCTCCCCTGCTCTCGCAGGGAAGCCTGCCAGACCGACAGTGCTGGAGGAGGGAGCCCTGCATCTCAGTGAAGGGCAGTAACACCACGAGGAAGCAGCATGAAAGGCTTCCAACTCGCTTGCTCGCCTCTCTCCCAGAAGAGCCATCTCCTCTAGCAAGCTTATTCACTCTGCCCGATCAATCCCAATCCCATTCCCAGCAAGGAGGTCTTATTAATACTGGCTGAATGGAGTGGGAGGTTTGTGGTCTAGAAGATTTTCCCATAGGAACAGGAGCTAGACCACCAACTATTTTACATTGACCACCCAGACAGCAATAACCTTTGGCTAGCGTTGGCACGGGCTGGGCTTGACGCCGGACATAGTGCTGCTGAATAGATGGGTTGAAGCCGTCCGGGGGTGAGGATGGGGGAGGATGCAAGAAGACTGTGGGGAATTGTTTAAGAGAGCTCTGAGAAATATTGGTCGAGTGCTTCCATTTAATTATTCACTCTGCTTAATTTGCTCTTGGACAAGATGAATCGTTCATTGACTGCGCAGTCTGGAAGCAAGTCCTTCCTGACTAAACAGACTCAGCATTAAATGGTAAAATAAATGGAGGCCAAGCAAAGAAAATTCCTCCTCTCAGATTGATCACGTCAGGGCAGGATTCTTGTAGGGAAGCCAGAGCTGATAGAAATATAAACACAAATCCTACCACTTGCCAGAATAACTTTCTACAGTTTTCTCTTTATTCCAGCTATGCTTTTCTCAGGCAATTTAGTGTTTGCAGAATATACTGCCCTGGCAGTGCTGTCAATGTCAGTGCAGTTGATATTGACTGTAGGTCAGGGTGCATGAGTAGCACTGGCAGAGCTGGTTTAACAATGCAGCTGTTGCCCAACGTGTCGGGAGACACGGTGGGATTCATCTCTACCCACTTCAAACACCTGGAAAGTAGGTTTCAGCCTTCAACCCCACCTGTCTTCATAGTCTTCGTAATCTCTTCTCACAGAGAAGTAGACACCTCTATGGGGCAACTCAAGTGACACATCCATCTCAGGTGTCTGTCGGAGGACAGGAGGAATCGCCTTTCCCAGGGAGCATGGCTCATCTCAGTGACCCCAGCTGCAACCATACAGCTGCAAACATCTGGTCCAGTCAGGCTCATTTTGGGGCTCCCCTCCCAGATCAGGCACTGGTCACCCACTGGCAGGACATGGGCAAGTTGGTTCCACTTTCTGCTCTGTCTTATGCAGGTATGAAAAGTTTCAGCGCATTTACTAAATACCTAAAGGTATTTATGGAGTATCCACCCCAGCAAGATTCCCATCTGCGTTTGGCTTCAAAGCAGTAATTATATAAATAACGGATGGGTGGATTTACATGGGAGTAAAGCAGCAACATCTCATCTCTTGATTTTTAACCACTGACTACTAACAAAGACTTTTAGGCACACTAGAATTATTCATTTACTAACCTCAACACTTGAACTGAATGACTGGCAACTGTGACTCCGGTCTGAAATCGTTCAACCCTCATTTTCAGGTTTTTAAAATAAACAGGACCAAGCTTCTCACAATAAAGATGTGAAAATTCTTCCAACACAAACGTCTGAGCCTAGCGCATGCTACATTAATTTTATTTTCCTTCTTTCATCCTGATTAAACTGTCCACTAGTAATTCTTTGCCTCCAGCCAAATGCAAACACAACTCTGCCACTAATAGGAATTGAGTACGTCTGCATAAAAATACAATTAAAGTAACAGTACACTTCACATTTCATGCCACTCAAATTCTCAAGTAGGTCTATTGTTACAGGATTTCTCATGCATTGTTAGAATTTTTTTGCATTACACTCTAAGCAACTGATTTTCTTCTCTGGTCAATCAGCATTAAATGTAATGCCATGCATTATCTTGGCTCGAAGTAATAATAATAAAAAAATCCTGGCCCAGATGTTTGGGATGTTTTTTCCTCTTCTGAGAAAGGTTTAGAGATGTGAAAGATTTTCCCATCCAGCATTAGAAGGAATGCATGGGCTTTAAAAATTTTTGGCAAAACCCAGAGTCACCCAGCTGCTTACATGCTAAGGAAACTCTCCTGAGCTGAGTGAAGGCTGACGTTCAAGTCACTGCTCTGAGACAGAGAGCAGGTTTCGCCCTGGCACCTATAGCTGGGGAGGAGACTGCTTTCACACTGACCCAGTGTTGCATCCCAAGAAGGGAAAGGGATGATTCCTCCAGCTGTAATTCCTACCCTGTTCCCAAAGTGAGTTGGACTTGGGAGACAAAGTTTTGGCATTGAAAACAATCATTTTCTAATGAAAAAAAAAAAAAAAAATCTCGTCAGAAAACTCCCACGCATCACTATGGGAGTCATCTGAATCAGGGCAGGCAACACCAGCTCACCCAACCCAAAGGTCAAGTCTGCCCGTCAAAGAAAACTTCATCATCCAACAGGGAGGAGAGTTAGCCCTTCAGGACTCTTCTTCCTGAGCCAGTCAGGGTAATTCAGTAATCTCCAGGGCCGTTCCATCATGTAATCGTTTGCACCCTACTAAAATGCTGCCACTTGGATGGGATCAGCCATGCACTCACACTTCGTTTCAGGGACAAGTCAATATATTGTCGAGAGTTTTCCCTCATGCTTCAGCTCAAAAGAAACTGCATTTATTGAGGTTTGGGAAGGTCTCTCTTCTAAGAGCCTTTCAGACGTGACACTGAATAGCTGTGAAGGACAGTCAGAGCTGGAAAACCAAGAAAGTGCTGGTTGAATGAGTTAAGTTGTATGAAATCCTTGGCTCACGTGCATGAGGATAAAGGCCAGCTCCTCTGCAGAGTGTACCATCAACCTGGTGTGGGAAACATTTAAACGCTTGTGGAAAATTGCAGGTTTATCTGCATTGGCTGCACGAAAAAAAATAATCTGTAACACAGCAAACCATCTCACAACTTGCTCTAAACAACCTCTGAACCTAGTTCTATAGCAAATTAATTCTATCGCTTCTTTTATATCTGCTGGAATCCAACTTGAGCAAAAAGTTCAGCAACCCTTTTTATCGCCTGCCAGCGCTCCAGCAGTCATCAGAGAAGGTTCCAATAGGTCATAATTTAGTCAATATTTTACTTTTCAAAACACATGAAAACTCTTTGACATCAAAAGCAGTAGATTTACAGATGCTGGGCATTTACAGATATCATTGTTCTGCCAAAGTATGAGTATGCTTGCTAGTTCAGATTAAACTCTTATTATTTCCTTGGAATGGAAATTGGCACTCATCCATCGGCTCCCTAAATTCAGTTCAACAGCTCCTACAGATTGCAACCATCTTTCCCCTCTGGCTTGTCTATACCTGGCCTCCGGTGGTCAGATGCTAGCTCTCAGCATCACCCACAGCCATGTCTTGTGTATAGCTGCTTCACAAATGCATTCGTCTGTGAGTTCATATGTCATAGAGGAATTTGGCAGGAGCTCAAACTGTTCAATCAGGGAAAAAAAAGGAAGACTTTCTTCATTTGGGATTCTTTCACCTCTTGGCAATACTCAAGATAATCTCTTGTAAAGCCTCAGGAAAACTCAAGTTCCCTGCAGGTACATGTCAGTGTTTGCAAAGCAGAAAGACCTTGTAGCACACAAATCTGTTGACATTTGAGTGAGGAAGCCTTGACACCAGCGTGATGGGCAGCTCAGGCTGGGCAGGATGAAGCCCACCCACATGCAGGCCTGATGTGCCCCACAATCATCACAGAGCCCTTAGGATGCCTCTCCAAGTCTCATCATCACTGCAGTCACAGCAAGGAGATACCTGCGTGGCTCAGCACTGCACCGTGTACATGTGCCTGAACTTGCTGTGCGTGCGGGGAACGGTGGAGCCATGTCAGCCTGGCCCCAGCACGGCACATGGCCTGGACCCGGTGCTGCTCCCAGCAGTTCTGGTCTGCCAAGGGACCAGTTGTGGAGGTCTACCCAACTGGTAGAGTCACACCTGCCCAGTTTAGCCTCGGTGGCAGGGCAGGAGTGCAAAACTCACTCGAGGAGCTGGGACACTCCCTGGGTGGCCAACCAAATTCTGGGCTGCCTTAGACGGAAGCCAGTATGCATGTATCTGTCCTCGTGTCCCTAAGGACAGACCATGTATCTGGCACTCACAGTGCTGACGCAGTGGTGGGGAAGACTCAGGGCATGAGGACAATGGAGCTATGTTTTTCACCACAGCGGGAGCTTTTGCTCAGTGCATTTTTCAGAATGACAGTAAATAGGGTTGGGAGGGACATGGATGGCCCATATAGTGCACCCCTTTAGTTACTGCCGGTTTCTGCTCAGGCATGCAATTGAAGAGGTTTAATTTTATGTTGTCTGTGTGGGGGACAGAAAAGCTTTCCATTTCCCCTTCTCCATTGGTGTTCTTGTCCATAAACCAAGCACTTTCATTAACAAATAGGTTGTGTCGAAGATGCATCCATCATTAAATTCCTCTGCCACAATATGGGACTAGTGTAGATGGATTTGAATTTGCAGGACTCTTGGCTTCTGTTTCAAAATCTGCATTAACTCCTGAGCTGACCCTTGGCCCATCACAAGCTAAAATCTTCTTATCTTACTGAAGTGTATAGGAAGAGAGTGCCAGTCTCATTAGACCCTTTCTGAAGTCATTTACTTCGGGTTCTGCCTGTAATATTTCTCTTTAGTCTTTTTTTTTATTACATTAAATTTTTCATGGGAGGCAAAAGCTCCTTTTATTCCTCACTCATCCCAGTGTCACTGGGCTTCCTCCCTGCAAGGAGGACAGGAGACATTCCTGGTCCCTGCTCTTCAGCAGTCTCACCTACCAGCTTTGTTTAGGAAAGGATCCCAGCAGACACAACGTGAACAGAGGCAGCCCAGCACCACTCCTTGTTCACCTGGGTGTTTAGTGATGCTTCTTTGAGCCCATCTTTTCTGCATGGAAGCAGTATAGGGGAGACCCTACCAATCCACCAGCAGCACCCCAAGGTGCCCTTTTGTGTCCCTGCTCCTGGCCCTGAAGAAGAAAGGCAGGTTTCCCCTCTAAACACTCAAAAGGTGCAGAAACTCTTGCCCCACCAATTCCAGTGATGCTAAAAACATCACATTTCACTTGCAGGTGCTATCCCCAACCAAATGCCCTCTGCCATCATACAATGAGAGCAGAGAAGATACTGCTTTCCAGAGATGGGCTGCACCGTGAGGTAGAAATCTACCCTTGAAGAGACAATTCCCTTCAGCTTTGCCTTGTGTTCAGCGGTTTGCAAGAATGTGTGCAATGCTGCTGACATATGCTGCTTCAGGATTTATTCTGCTCCTAGTATGTTCTCAAAGTCCTTCAGCCCCACCAAGCAGGGTGCCTCCAACCTGTCCTAAATTCCACATATCCATTGCCTATGCATCCTTCGTCTCGATTGCTGCCCAGATCCCACCCAACCCACCAGAATGGCCCCCTCCATCCCTTGAAAACCTCCCGGTCCTTTAACAAGCAGTTCAAAGAGTGAGGACTCTTTAAAATCCACGGTGGGAGCACGTCAGAAGTGCCGGTGCAAGCCGCAGAGCAGATGTGCCGCGGGGAGCAGGAGGGAGGCAGCGGGGCGGGGGGCCCTGGCAGCGAAGCGGCACGGAGGGGATGGCAGCTGCAAGACAGACAGCCTCTCCGCAGCCCCGCGCCGGGGAAAGGGGAGCCCCTTCCAGCTTGTCCACGCTGCCGCTGCACACGCACATCCTCATTAATAACAGCCAGTGGATGTGATGGAGAGCACTCGGGGATGAATTATGGCCAACTGCCTGATGCTGCCCTGCAAAAGCCGTGTTTAGCCAAAAGCCGGCTAGTTTTTTTTTTTTTTCCTCTGTCCTGCCAGGTTTTGGAAATCTGAGGGACATCTTTGATTTTTTTGCTAAGATGAAGTTACTTGAATTGCCTCCTGTTTCCTGTGGGGTGATGGTGTACTGAGGGGAGCAAAGAGCGATGCAGCTGGTGCTTGGGGAGCGCTGCTTGTGCTACAAAACAGGGAGTAGCTTCTCCCAAATGGATGTGTTGCTGTTACTGAGATGCTTTTGTCTTTCGGTACACAAAAACATTGCTTAACTGGGAAAATAAAAGGATTCAAACCAAATTCAGATATTGCATTTTCAAGGTATTTGCATCTCTGGTTGTTGAGCTTCAGCTGGGCGGGTAGAGACCAGATTTAAAAAAAAAAAGAAAAAAAAAAAAAAGGCAAAAACCAAAAACTGAAAAACACACAAAAACTGGAAGATGCTGGAGTGAAAAAAAAAAAAAGAAAATAAAAGTGCTGTTAAAGGCCTCCTTGGTCTCACCCAGGACTGACGTATCATTGATGATCAACAGCCTGAGATGTGTTTTCTAAGCAGGGATTTTTTTAAGCTCAAAGAGTTTTGCACAGGAAATGGATGTGACGCCAGCACCATGTCGAATTGAAAAAAATTCAGTGAAAAAGTTTTAAGTTTATTTGTTTCCCTGAAACAACTCTGAGAATATGCAGAATTATTTCTGACATGAGATTATGCTGGATTCAAGTAAATATGGCCACGCTATAAATAAATAAATAACTAAATACAGCCAGTGCATCAAAGCTCCCCTAAAATAGAAACCTTTACAGGAAACAGGCTGGATCTTCCAGCGGTGTAAAATTAATCTCTTCCCATTGAAGCAAGCCAGCCTATGCTGATTTTCCTTAGCTGAGCACCTGGCTTTAATTTCAATATATTTTATCTACCTGAGTGGCAAACACTGAAAATAGCTGTCTGCCTTTACCAAGTGGTTCTCATTGACCCGAGTGGATGAGAACAAGCCGACCGGTGCTGCAGAGCTTGCTGGTACCATCTGACGGGACAGGCGGAGTCATACCAGCCTCACAGTCGGACACAGCTTTCGGCATCAGTTGGGGTGTCCTGGCATGCTCGGGCTTGGGTGGGAGCCCTGGGGGGGTTCGTAATTGCAAATGCATGCGAGTGGCATCAGAAATGACGTGATATAAATCACCTTCCTAACAAAATTGATTTAATTTTTGCTGGGTCTCAGTGCTTTATATTTCCACAGCCCCTCATCAAAATACTATGACGACCTTAGCACGTCCAAAGACTGCAGAATAAGAAATGGTAGAGATCAGGACACGAAGTCTGGAGCTGGAAATGCTTCTCTTGTGTCAAGGCATGTACAGCGCATTTGAAGTCGCAGTGTGACCCTTTGGGGAAGGAAACAGTCCATCCACTCTGCAGGTGGGGAAACTGAGGCAGGGATGTGTTATGTCTTGCAGCTTCACCCATCAGAAAGCATTTCTTCTGAGTCCCAGCAGTTCTCTGCTACTGCTGGCAATGTTATTTCTCAGGATGCCATCCCTGCTGTGAGCCAGACCTTGAGGGAGAGGCCAGGGGGTCGTGATCACATAAGATTTGATTTCATGGGAACGTAGGCTAAACACATACTGAGATTTGTGTTTGATTCTTTCTTTTGCATCTGATTTCTCAACCTTCGGAGTCATATTTCCAAGCTTTTCCCACACACAGCAAGGCTGCGAATTTTCTTAAAATATACATTACACAAAGCAAGCAACCTGATAGTCCTCCAAAATCTCAAGACTCCAGGAGCTGGGGATTACAAAAAGAGAGGAATGCTTGCATCTCACTGCTATGCAAAAGCTCACGCTATAAGCACCCCATCTGACAAAAAAAGGACCCCTGCACCATGCAACACACCCCACCACCACCCCATCTAGGGAATGGGTACAATGCTGTTTTTTTAATGCTATCCCTAAAGCCAAATGCCATCTTTGGGACACTCACTTTGTCCAGGCAGAGACTGCCAAAGGTGATGGGGTTAGTGGCAGCACACCCTGGACTATCCCCTTCTTCCTCCAAAGAGATACCCTTGTGAGATACCCACACATCAACATCTACCTCTCTGCTGGCAGCGTTGTGCAGAGAGCGATCTAAAATTAGCTGGGTGGATTTAACGTCACACAGCTTCCCTCTGCTTTCGAGTGCTCAGCCTCCTGCTATATTTAAACCAAAGGCAACTGGTAAACAAAGGTTTGGTGTGCTCTACTCCGACAGAAATAGGCACTGCAGCTATTTTTATCCTCCAGACTACACAATGCATGTCCAAGTTACAACCAGCAGCAATAAATATATCCCAAAGAGGGTCAAGAAGCCACTGTAAGCAGTGAGCAGTAATGAAACCACTCTGTTCTCTGAATGCCAGCGAGGCAGCCTTATCTAGTTCCTAATTCCTCCCTTTGAGGCTCATCACACAAAAGCCTTACAGAAATCAGACGAGGTTGTATGTCATGCTTTGAATGTGTTTTGTTGTGGTTTTTCTTCCTCCAGGTTTAGCTTAAGCTAAGTGGTGCACTGGAAATATCAAGGCATCTTGACCACAGGCTGGATGCATGAGGGCTAATTCAGCTCTGCCCAGTGCTGGCACTTGTGGATGAGGTGCTGGATAGGAAGAAAGAGGTTTTACCTTTCAGGTGACTTTCAGGAGAGGCTCTGAAGCTGAGGCAGGGAGTGGTGTTTGTAGCACATGTTTAGTGTTGATGTTTGTTCTGCTAACCCTGGGGCGGCTGGCCTCATGGGACAACATCAGAGACTACTGAGCAGGATGGTGTGCAAGGTGTGTGCTTACCTGGTGAGTCGTACGTGTCACCTGGGTCCCTGCAGCAGGGGTGGACGCTGAATTCAGACCCTCTGTGAGAGGGTGCAGAGCACTGATTACTTAGCCAGGACTTCACACCCTCATGGCCTATCCTGCTTTCTCAATCCCTGCAAGGTATTAGTGTCATGCCAGGGTCAGTCTCATCGCTGGCCTTCAGCTGGGCTTTGTGGAGCATTGCACAGGGGTCGGGTCAGACAGTGCCCTGAATGAAGGGTCTCAACCAGCCACAATACCTAACCCTTCTCCTTCTCACAGGGGATTTGGTGTGAGAGGCCAGGCAGCGAGGAAGTCTTCTCCAGACTGTGGTGTGTCTCCCGTTGCTCCCCAGGCTGATCTGTAGAAAGCACCAGTACCTCCTCATCCTCAGAGCCAAGTATTTCAGCCTTCATTTTTGCTCAGCAATCCAGCAGAGAAGGAAAGGCAAGAGCCACCATGGTTTCTATCCTTGGTACCCTCCTTCTTCAGGGTACCAGACCTTTTGGCTTTTATCTCATAGAATCATAGAATGGTTTGGGTTGGAAGGGACCTCAAAGATCACCTAGTTCCAATCTCCCAGTCCGTGAAACCCTGAAAGCTGGGCAATGTACACCCAAGAGCTGGGTCATTTCACAGGTCATTTCTCTCTGTTGGAGATGCAAACCTCTGCTCCACTCCAGCTGTCTTGCTGCAGGGTTCAGGGACAAGCATTAACAAGCAGGCGTGCACCCCTTACCTCTGGAGGAGTTCAGGCAGTGCTGCCCATCCCCACTGTCTGCTGCTATAGAGGTGCCCCAAAACACCCTGCCTGGCCTCTACCACCTGCTGCACACAGGTCCAGGTCTCCTGGCAGACAGCATGGTCTCTCTGGGACGTCTGAAATCACTGTGCGCCTGTGATGAGTGAATTTCTCACTATGGGTGGGAGCTCGGGCACAAGGGAACATCCTTTGGAAAGAGCTGATTTCTTGAAAAGAAATCTTTCCAGGGGCATGCTGTGCATTTGCACTCCTGCCTTGGCTGAAACGAGGGATCTTCAGCATTAAGGTACTGAAACCCTCCTAAACATGCAATGCAGATAGCAAGTGGAATCAACAGATACATGACCCTCAGAGACATGACCCTCTGATCCAGGTCCAGAGGGAAACATGTACCCCCCAGTGACAAGCACGCTAGCTTTGACCAGCAGTGACAGCCAGCCATGGTGGAGAAGATGTTTGGGGGGAATATCCAGATCTCTCCTATAAACAAAAGTTATGGTTCCTAAAATCTCTCCCAAGGTTAGCAGGCACATCCTGTGACACCTGGAGTAGCTCTACACCCAACACCATGATGCCACAACACTGCACTCAGCACAGCTGCGGATGCTCCCCTTGGCTTGGACCTGCCTCCGAAGCCAGGTTGCAGATCTGCTGTCCCCAGCCAGCAAGCCCACAAAAGAGCAGAGGTGGCTTCTCTCTTTCCCAGACCTTCCTCTCCACCCTGGGGACCAACCCTGTGCCTACCATGGCTGAGCAGGCAGTGATGGAGGGGTTGTCACATCTGGCAGCAGCTGAGAGCAGTGCCCCACAGCTGGTGCACCAGGCATAGCTCTGAGCTTGGGAAAGCAGAGACTTGGGTTCACAGACCAGCCTTGGCTTCTCCCTTGGCTCTCATTTATTACTCACACAGGCACAGCAGGGCCCTTTTTCTTATGCAACAAATTAAAAAGAAAGGAAGGGGAGGAAAAAAAAAACAAACCCACAAAAACCCAACACTTTAGTAAGAACTGCAAAAAAAAGGGAGTAAGGGGAGACAAGCACACAACCAACAGCAAGACAAATGGAGTCCAGCTACAAAACGCTGACAATTCAGCTGGGAAAGGGGACTGCGGAAAGGATGAGGCTTTACAACAACAGCCTGGTGCAGGGCTGGTCTGGAGCTGTCTGTCTGAGCAGAGGGTCCTTCTGGGCCCTGGCACCAGCGACCACAGACACAGGTGAACATTTCAACCAAGCTTGCGTGGCTGATCACAAGGAGACCTGAGCTCACCAAGCCTTGCTATAGGTACGTAGAGGGCAGGCAGCATGACCTGCCAAGGGTGGCTGGGTTAGCATCGCTGTGTGGTGTTTGGGTGGCTTGCCTTGAGCTCAGGTTCAAGGTGTGGATGCAGGAGCCTGTACATGTCCATGGGGCATCAAACAAATACCCCCAGGGATATCTGCAGGAGAAGATGCTCACCCATCTGCAGCAGCCTCCTTGCACATGGCTGCAAGATCCTCTTCACCCTCCCAGAGACTTAGCAAAGTCGGTCCCCCAAAAAGGGCCTGCTGGGTTGGCTTTTACAACATCCACCTCCTTGGGACTGAGAGTCAGAGTCCACAACTGCCAGTAACAGTCATTACCCTCTTTCCTGCTCCTTGCCAGCTTTATTTTATATATTTTTATTCCTCAGTGTAAAAGCTTCCCTAACTAGTCATTAACCTCAGCCACAGGACACAACCATTAAACATTATTGTGGCTGTAACATGGTACATTACTTGCCTCGCAGTTGAAAGTGTTTCCTCCAGCAAGGGAGAAAAAAAGAGACCTGCATTAAGGTCAGGATTCTCCTGCACATGTATCTAAATCAGCATCTGGCACTGCAGACCTGTTACAAGGCGTGTGTTTGCACAGAGGATACGCTTTACATGAAGAGTGCATCTTTCTTCATTAAACATACAACGGGAAAAACCATCTTTGGTTTCATCTCAGAGAACAAGCCGGGCATTTAGATCCCATACTCACCTGATCCCATGCTAGCACAGCCCACTGCCAAGAAGATGATACTTCTCTGTGTAGGAGGGGATGTAAACTGCTGTGTCCTTGAACTGCTCAAGACCTTCTCCATGCTCACAGCCAGTGCTGACCACCCTGCCACAGTCCTGGAAGTAGCAGCTTCTACAGGAATTGACCTTGTGAATGGGACCTGGAGAGGTTCACCATGCCACGTGCTGTTCATAGACACCAGCTGAAAGCTTTCAGTAGACATGACTTTCACTGCCCACCACTGCTGCAAGCCTCCCTAGGCTAAATCTTCACAGTGCCTCCTGCAGCTCCAGGAGAGGTTTTCAGCCCTTATACACCTTTCTTCCTGCATACACAAACATGCCAAGAGCAAAGCTCCACGCAAGCATCTATAATGGTGTTTGCATTACAGTCATGTATAATGGTCCTGAAACACAGACAAGGAGAGGGAGGGATGGTCACTGCAACTGTCCCTTCACCTGGTGCTCTGTTCAAGCTGCTGTGGCAATCAGCTCCCTGGGAATTATCTGGGGAGCCTTCCTGAGAGGAGGACAAATCTCCTACATCTCAGTGCAGGAGAGAGATCAGCATGTGACCTCCTGAAATGAAATCTCTGCAGATGCACCCCCAGGCTGATGGGGAGCTGTTGCGATGGGTCGTGCCCATTTCCATCCATCAGAGGACCCAATGAGACATAATTGATATAAGCAGAGCTGACAAAGGCTGAAGACCACTTCCCCATCTGGGGACATGCCACCAAGCTAGGGGGCAAAGGATGCCTTTTCACACATGGGGGCTGTTTCATCCAGCAGCTTCCTTTTTCCAGCGCAGGGGTCCTACAGCTGCAGCACCTGCCTCGCAGGCTTGGTACGAGCTCCTCTTCCACCTCACTGACTCCAAGAGCACATCCTAAATTGAAAGCAGCATGACATGAATAGTTCCCCCCTGCCCAGAAACCAGGCTGACCTCCCACCGCAGGCTGGGGATCCCCCAGTGTTCGTTGTTATACATCGATGCCTGACGGGGAAGCGCAGCCCCGCGGTTGACAGGTTTTAATGAAGACCTTTGATGTTCAAAGGAAGCGATGGCTGTTTGGTAAGGTCGGTTGAGTTAGAAGAAAGGGGCAGGCTGAAGCCGGGCAAGCTAAGCCCGTTACGCTAGCAGGGCCCCATCTGGAGCACTTAACTGCTGTCTGGTTTGAGCCAGGCAGGTTGGAGGTAGGCAGCTTTTGGGGGGGTTGGTTTCATGCCGAATGCCGTCTGCCTCTCCGAGTTACCGTCCCCATCACTCACCTGGTGCCAGCATTGCCTGCAGGTCAAAGCCTGAAGTCCACCTTCATTCCTTGCACCCTGGGGCTGAACTCACACTTGTTTTACAACAGAAATGGAAATGTCAGTATTTAATCGGGAAGGCTCTTAGCATTTAAGAAATCTCTTTAAGACGTACCTCAGAACTGCCGTTAGTGACCCCAAAGCTTCAACCTCTCAGCTAGGCTCATTGCCACAGTGAGGGAACCACTTACCCTTCTGCAGCCCCAAAATGTGTCTCTTGCCAGCACAATGGAGCAACACCACCCATCCCGGTGGTTCAGCACCCTCTGTATGGGTGTTCGGGTCAGTGTCCATGTTCCCACAGATATTTAAGTCTCTTATGCAAAATGGAGCATCTTCAGTGGGAAAGAGGAGTAACAATCCGGTTTTGCCCAGCTAACAGGAGTTTTCCTGAGAGATGAGAGGGAAAAGGACAAATTCCCTTGAACAACAGGGAATTTTGCCTTTGCTTCCTTAGTACATGAAAAGTGAGTCCATTCAGAAGTTTGAATTATGAGATGTAGAAACAGCCAGCTGGATATTTCAGAAATTTGTCATTTTGTCTGCCATAGATATTTTTCAACAACAAAGGAAAGCTAACAAAAGGCACAACAGCATTTTTTTGTCCAGTGCTGATGGTGACATATTTCAAATTTCTCCCCTGACAGTGTGTCTTTGCTACCAATTGCATCCCCATGTCCTTCCTAAGTGTTGAGGGTTTGTTTGCCCTGTGATATAAAGGCAGCTCAATTTTAACCCCAAGCTGCAGGCACTGCGCACCAGCAGAATAGGTTCTTCTCAGAAACAGGAACATTTGCAAACAGAGAAAATGCTTCAGCTGAGAAAAGTTTCGACAGGACTCCAACCATGACCTGGTCAGCCGGTAAGTTTACATTTCCATAGCAGGAAGGAGAGAGGGCAGATGAAGATTTCTAAGGCCCTGACCTTTGTTGTTTCCTAAAAGGCGATGCTAAGATTTTCTGCTCAAGTCCACCAGACGAGCAGAGTCACTCTCCCCCCACCCATCCTTACCAGCTCCCCGGTTTGAAACAGTACAAGCGAGACTAGCCCCAGCAGACAGCAAAGGACCTTGACTTTCCCTTTTAAACTGTACCTTCCTCCAGTGGGCAATTAATTTTCTCACTCGGAAGGAGATTAAAATATCCCCATTACACCTGGTGTGATTCATGCAGGGTTAGAGCACCCATTTCCATGCAGACGTATTTTGTCTGTTGCAGGTTATGGAGGACGGTGGTTGCTGCTCACCCCAGCCTTGGGGACGAAGCAGGTTTGGGTTTTCTCTGAGTCAAAACCTATGGTCCAGAGACTGTCTGTATTTGGGGGAATGACCTGGATATCACAGCCACCTCTCCTGCCCAGTTGCACATCCACAGCTCCAGGTGAAGAACTGAATGCTTCAAAGAGCCCAGGGCACCCCTCTGCTCCTGCCACTAATCTTATGGAGTGGAGGCATCAATGACAATTTGGTTTGTAATTTCTACTTTTGGAAGTCATGCCAGGGCAACCCTGCATTAAAGCTACCTCCAAGACCTTTGTGGAGGTTTCATTAGGAAAGGTTTTAGCCTGGTTCATGAGGGAATGAGGCTTTTGTCACTGTAGTGTCTGTCTGTGTGCATCTTAGTCCTGACTTTTCCAAGAACTTCAAAATCCATAGGGCAATTTTGGCCATTTAACCCTTAAAGATATTTAACTGCTATCAGGTTTGTGAGTAGAGACAGGAGCAAGGCTCCATCTCTGCACCTGCAGCGCAAGCCCAGAGATACCAGCAACCATCAGAGAAGGCTCCCGGGTGAGAGACACAAATGCTCTAGAGACGTTTCAGTCAGACCTGATATCTCATGAGATGTGTGATATTCCCTCCACAAGGCAAAAAGCCATGGGAAGACTCCACAAGAACTGAAGCTCGTACGAACAGCTTGCTTGCTAAAGGAGAGTGAACCTGGGTGGTTGCTCATGGTACTTTGGGTCCCAGTTCTGCAAACCGGTCACACGGGCTGGTGGAGGAGCTCTGCCCTCCTTCCTGCACGTGCTGATGGACAAATGATTCATGTCACGAGAAGGGAAATGCAAGAGCAAAGCATAAATGAATCACCCTCTGCCACAGGTCATTTAATTCATTCTCCCTTCAGGAGGCAAGCATTTTTGCACACTCTAATTAGATAGTTCATCCTAATGGCAGCTATATGATTTTTTTTTTTCCCTTCTTTACATCTTTCAGCAAAATAGCGTAAAACCTGATGGATACTTTAAAACATAAAAGAACCAGTGCTACCCTAGAACAAGCCCGATGTACCATATGGCTGAGGCAGGACAGTTGCAAAATCCTACAACGCGCTCGTTACATGTGTTGTCTACACTGCAGTGCTCTCTCTGCTCACTGCCTCCTCTGCCCTAGTTCCCAGACTTTGGGGTATAATTATAGAATAACAGCAACTGAAACTGGTTTAAAAAAGATGGTCTTTTTCCATGGAAAAAAATCTGAACAAAATAACAAAAAAAAAATTGCATTTTTCTTGGCAATGTGTTAATTTTTTCTCTTTTCTTTTTTTTTCTTTTTTTTTCGAGAAAATGAGAAGAGAAAATGTTCCATCTTCCTCCCCCTCGTGCCCACCTGTTTTTGGAAGAAAGAAGGGAGGAAAGAGAAGGGAAAAACCCTACGTTTTTAAGCTTGTTGTTTTCAAAAGTACTAAAACATTTCTAACAAAGCTGACATTTTCTAAGGAAATTCTCATTTTACCTGTAAAGCCCCTTCAAACTCAGGAAAGTACAACTGCTTGTCAGAACAAAAAGAAGAAAAAGAAAAAGAAAAAAAAAAAAGTCTCTTTATTAACTTTCCTCCCCAAAGCTATTGCAAGGTGGCAATGAAAACACAGTCAGTTCTGGGTGAGGAGCCTGGGAGCCTTTGCATGCAGATTGTGCAGCTTGGGAGGTGAGGTGTCCTTCCCCTGTGGATAAGGTCTTCTCAGACATTAGCATCATGGTGAGACTTTTGTATCAGGGCTGGCAAGGCTTAATCTTTATGGTTTCAACTCCAAGAACTGGGCTGGATAAGGTAAATGGGGATTTTGGGCAGAATCAGGGTCCCCTTGACTTTTTGCACCTCAGTGTGAGAGGCTGCAGAGCCAGCAGGATCCATCCAGAAGCACACACGGGCTGCAGAGGCTGCAGGACCTCTCTCCTGCTGAAAGACACCAAGCAACACCGAGGAGCAGAGCTGGTGGGAGGAAGGACGGTATGGCCCCACAGGTATGAAAATTCACCTTAATTTTCCTGAGTAATGGACGTCTCAGTAGCACTCAGTACAATGCACACACAAAGTCTTGGCACCCGGTAAGGGAGGGTTCAATGTTACAAAAGAGATCAGTCACCTCGAATTCAGGTCTGTTCACCACTAACGGTGGAAGCCACCCCACCACACACAGCATCCAAGCAAAGCCATGGGCTGCAGCCTTTCTCTGTGATCTCCACCCTTCCCTTTCCAGCTGAAGACTGAGGCCTCTTGCTGGCATCGTCTTTAACATAGGAGATCTCAGCACACCCCTGGGATACATTTAGTTTTCTACCAAAGTGACCAATTTATTGCAGGGGGGGGATGAAGAATACAGAGAATTGGAGACCAAATCTTTCATGCATGAGCCGTGCCCTTGTGTAAGGATGCACAAGGACACAGCAGACCTTCAGCTGGGAAACAGCAGAGAGTCCATGCCTAAACCCACCACCATCACCAACCCCACAGATGGGAAGCCCCGTTACCTCCATCCAGGTGTGGGCTGTGAGGACAAGAGCCTTGCAGTGAAAACAAGGCTTCTTGCAAATGTTTCACCCAGCAGCTCCCACACTTGGAAGCACAATGTTGCTCGTAGTGCCCTCATCTATCTGCCTGGAGTCCTGCCCTGCCTATGATAGATTATTTTCATTTCCCTGATGTGGCTACAACTGCGGCTGCTGTGCCAGTGATGCAGCATGAGCACTCGCACGGGGGTAGCTGACAAGTGATGAAATGTTGGTAGTCAGGCCATATAAAAGCTTGGTTTGGGCTGCCCAGCACTGTCCTGTATGTGCCTGTGTTGGGCTAATGTCAGTCTGCCTGCGGACGAGACTCAGGTGGAAGAAAGAGGTGTTATTCTGATCTGTCTCTGTCCTGCCTCCCTCCTTGCCTGGTCAATCCGATGCCTCTTCTTCACCATGGGGATGTGTTTGCAAATTCCCCGTGCAAGATTAACACCCTGCTATCTATACATGCCTTGCATTTCTAATGCCATTCTGCCCTACACAGACGGAGGATTCACTGCTGTCTGTGGGTCACTTGGAGAGATCGTCATTCTCTGAGGCATGAAGCATTTTGCAGCATTTGCGCGGGCTTATTCTCAGGCATTTTGCATCACCAGTGCACCCCAGTCCAAATTATCCTCTTAGAAAACCCAGTAAGTCAAAACAGTGCATCAAAATATACTTTTTTTTTTTTTCCTCTCAAGGGACTGCCAAGGAAAGCCTATATTTATTCAGGAGAAGTTTTTGGCTGAAACATTTGAAAGTCAAAACAATCTTATCAAGAAAGTCCAGAGAATGTAGTTAAGTGTTTAGGAAATAAGGCACAGCCTGGGAGGCCACAAAAATCCCCTGAGCCACACTAGTACATCAGAGAACACATAAAGGAAGTGCAACAGCAAAAAAACAGCCTGTTTTACAACACCTTCTTGAATTGCTTAGCACCCATGTCTGACATTTCACACATGAGCTTCAGCCCTCCAGTCAAATGGGAGGTAAAAGCCTTTCCATGGGATTACAGCTCCTAATCGGCTGATTATCTCCAGCAGGTATGAAAAGGCTCTGCTGAGACCGGAGCTCCCACCAGGTCCAGAGGGATGACACACTGCTGTGTTTTGATCAAGACCTTTGCAAAAGCCCCAGCCTCCCAGAGGACCAGCTCCCAAAAGAGCCATCTTTTCACCACGGGGCATCTTGCAGGTGACGCGTCTTGTGTCACCAATACTGCTGTGCACACGCTGCTCGCTCCCAAACCACGAGCTCCAGAAATCCCAACACAAAGTCAGGAATCCCGTAGCTTGAAGCAAACCCATATGGGAAAGTGCAACATCCATCTGAAGGCTCCTGCAGGCAACACGAGCTGTGCTGATCACAGGAGTGATCTGTGTTCCAGCGGTGGTAAATATCCCCCTCTGATGGCATTCGTCTTGCAGCTTCCCGACAGAGAGCAATCCCAAAACATGAAAGGCTGAACATATTCCCTGGGAAACTTTGGGTCCCCTTTTTTACTGAAACTGCAAAAAGTATCGTCGGTTCATGTGAACACCCAGAAGTTTTCCATTTGTCTCCTACATGACTGTCTTGGCAACATAGCAAAGAGCCCCTGAATCCCCCTGGAAAAGCCAAATGGGAAAGAGGAGCGTACAGGATGGCAGTAGGGCAGGAGAGTCTGATATTTTTCCATGATCCGGAAAACTCTTTCCTCATGACCTTGTTAGGAGGCTGGAAGCTGCTGTTTAGCCAGAGCTGTCAGACAGTGGTGCTGGCAGGAGATGGATGAGCCACGGTGCAGCTCTGCAGAAGGCGTCACGGAGACAGGCTGCTTTAAGCAGCAGCAGCAATGGTGGGAAAAGGCAGTCGGAGAAGGCTGAGGCAGGGCTGGAATGCCGGTGAGCACCAGGCTGTGGGGAAGGGCACTGTCTGGCACAGCTATACACAAGGAGACACATGCAAGGGGCTCCTCAAATAGCCATCAAGACAGCAGAGCTCTGGGGTATCTTTAGCCTGAGCTGATAGAGAAGGGTTGTGAGGGTCACGGGGCCTGCCTTTGGTGCCTCAGGAGCTTGATCCCGTCTCCTGCAAGGCGTTGATGGGCCCTTGGTTGCAGTCCCCAGTTACTCGTTTGGGCTGTCTGAAGAGAAGCCAGATGTGTCCTCCAGCATCTCCCAGCACAACCCCACTACGCTGCCTGCTGCCAAATTTTTATCCCAAACACCATCATCACCATGCTTCATCCCCACAAGACAAGGATGCTGAAAGTTTTGTTTTAATTTTTATTGTGCAACATGAATTATTAATTTTCTTTGCCATTCCCTGCCCTCATAATTCCAAGGATAGGATTTCCCCCTGCCCTGTCACAGAGAATGGTTTTGGGTACAACCGTGTCGTGTGATCTGATCAGACCTGGAAATTGCTTTATTGCTGCCCTCTGATCTCTCTCAAGACATCTGATCCTGCCATTCTCAATTCTGCAATGATGCTTTTGTCACACTCCTGGTCTTTGCATGACATCTGTAGCCCTATGCACGTCCTGATGCAAGCCCAAAAGAGTTAGCGTTCAGGGACAGTGTTACTGTGCAACATTAATTGTCACTGAAGTGTCTGGACTGTTTTCTGTGGCTGGTTTTTAAATGGAAGTTTGGCTTTGTTTATATCAGATGTTCACAATCTGGTTACAAGCTGAATGATGCTTTACCCTATCAATATCCCCAGTCTGTTCTGGACAGTGTTCTGGACATGAAAAGACCTAACTCCATTATGGACACTTCCTGGGGGAAGAGGGAGTACTAACAAAAGTGTGCTTTGGGAAATAAGAAAAATATTCACCTCTTCTGTATTCAGGGCACACATGGCCCCTTCCTACCCCCAGGACCTCCTGCTGCAGAGAGATTTCTCAGACCACGTCTGCAGCAGCCTGCA
Organism: Aramus guarauna; assembly: GCA_013400195.1. Classification (NCBI taxonomy): domain Eukaryota; kingdom Metazoa; phylum Chordata; class Aves; order Gruiformes; family Aramidae; genus Aramus; species Aramus guarauna. The sequence continues at coordinate 268,569 of VXBL01008797.1, forward strand.
AAGCTGAAGCTATGGTCCTGTGCAGGCACACTGGCAGTGCAGACATCCCAGCTGAGAAGTAAGAGAAATCTCTGGCTAATGCCTGCCCTGGGATTTGGGAGAGCTGGGTTTGTTCTCTGCTGTGCCAAAGGTTTCCCGTGACTTAACCCCTCAGCTCCTGGTCTGTAACACAGGGGTACAGAGAGCCATTCCCTCTCTGCTTGGAGAGCTGTTCAAGATGCTCAGGCAGCAGCACCATGGGAGCCACACAGGCACCCTGAGCAGTTTGGCAGAAAGAGACAGCACATGTCCAAGACCCTGGTCCTGCAATGGGCTTGCAGGGTAAAATTCGGCCCCAAACAGCTCAGAGGTGATCTGGCTTGAGATCATTTGATCCCCACTGCATGGCTTGTTCACATTTTCTGTTTGGCCTCTCACTAACCCAAACGCAGAGCTCCTAGCAGATGTCCTTTTAGCCGAGGAGCTGCATTTCTAAGAGGGGGATACGTGACTCCCTTGGTTTTACAGTCAGGAGGGGAATGGGCAGGATTTTGCCGAACAAGAAGGCTATGTCTATGCCAGTAAATAAAGAGGCCAAGGGCAGTTGTGTGGCCAGATGGCACGGCACAGGTCTATAAACCAAACTCTCTTCTCCTCCCCTCCAAACCCTAAACAGGGTGGCCTCAGCCATGCTGACAGCTGGGACTGGTCCCTAAAGAGACCCCAGGGGCTGCCTGAGAGAGGATGAAGCCACGCCAAGGAGCGTGATGACAATTTAACAGTATGGACCACTGTGAATCTGCGCACGGCTGGTGTCAGGGTTAGCACACTATTACAAATGCTGCCTTAGAGATTTTGGACTCCCTGTTGGCGCCCATGTCCTCTCATGACACAGAGGTCTCAAAGCAGGCACAGCCGAGCCAGAACCAGGCACTGGAGTCCCACCTTAACGCCCAGGACTTTGAGGGTCTGCATGCAGTTCCCGTGTCACGGGGCAGCAGGATGAAAACCTTTTGTCCCGACATACTGCAATGAGAAGGGCTGGCGTAGCCCCACCAACCGCACATCCCACTCCCAGCAGGCATCTCCCACCACGCCAAGCCTGTGGTGCCAGGGGCTGCCACACTCAGAAAGGAGCTGGACCGAGGCTGGAAACCGTTTACGTAAACCACTCAGCAGCTTCCCTGCTCCTGGTTCAGGGTGTAGAGCTCTGCGTCACAGCTTTGGGTCTCTGCTGCTTTATATCTTGTGTGCTCTCCTTTCTGCTAGAGAGAAGTTCATTTTCCCTGCTCAGGATATCCAGCACAGGGTTTGGGGGGGTTATCTAGAATATCCCAGATGCACAGTCTGTGTACAAATCACCTGAATGCATGCAAACTTATCCAAAATGCACCTCATCTCTCAGGGTCATTGCACATGCACTTTGCTGTTGATCTCCACTCACTCAGCGACCGTTTTCTCCAGGTGAACCCTGAAGGACAGGAATATCCAGATGAAGGGAAATCCAAACAGAGGCAGACCTCTCTTGGAGTGCTTTGCAACCGATTTGCACAGCTCAGAGGGGCACGCGCTGCAGCATAGCAAAGAACCAGGGACCTTGATGTCTCTCTTCGATCAGATGCAGACAGTAGCCTGTCTGGTTACAGAAAGCACTTTCTTTGATTAAAAGCTAATAAATATTCATCCCTCTCCTCCCCTGCCGTCCCTCCCAAATCCCCAGAGACAAAACTTAGACAAGCAAAACTGGTTCATTTGTGATGTATTCCAGCACGTTGCTCCAAAACACTTGGAAATGTTCCAGGTAGCAATGCACGGCTGCAAGGGCTATGGATCATCAAGAAAGGAGCCAATACTTTGCATTCACTTAAAATAAGACTTAGGTCATAAAGGACATGCTCATTATTAATGGTGGGTGTTGGGAAGTAAAGCATAAAGTGCACACAGATCCTTATCCCTAGCTAATTCTTCAATAAATTGGCAAAGATACATCACTGCCTGCAGAGCAGGAGACAGAGAGGAATTAGATGTTAAGGACAGCTTAGTTTCCTAGGAATACAGATGTATCATCATTTAATGAAAACTACAGCGAGGGACAAGGGAAGCAGATACATCAGTGGTGAAGGTTGTCTCCTTTTAAGGCAAGGAAAACTAAACTCTCGTCAGGAAAGAACAGGTTAGATGGAAAGAACAAATGGAGAGATCACCATCAGTGTAGCCGCGCAGGGACTGCTGAGCCAATCTTGGTGAAACGCAAACTAGAAAACATGTCACTGTTACCCAAAAGCAAAACCAGTCCTGGAGAAAATGAGTCCCGGTGTTTGGGAGTTTGGACAAATACGGAATAGATGCAATAATGTGCTGTCTCAACACAGATTTAAACCACAGCCCTGCAGGGAAAGTCTCTCAGAGGGCACTAGACTGGAGATGATGGGAAGCCTCCCGTCTCTGGATGGAAACCGATCCCATAGCTATCTCTGCAGCTCCTGAGACCTTGTGTTTTCCCACCTCTTGGCTTGCAGTTGGAATACAGAACAATTACTTCTTGGGGAAGGACTGCCTTCAGCCTGTGTTGCAGAGGGTTCAGAGGTGGTCTCACAATCCCAACAGTAACAGTAATTAATAGTAAAATACCAAGACTAAGGCAATAATTTATTATAATAATAGTTTCTTATTATTACCGGAGTCACATCCAAGCACATGCATCCTCCTGCATTCTGGGAATACAGTGCTGGGACACCAGTCTGGGTCTCTGCTCTGGGTCAGCAGTAGCATGCTATCCATGCGTTTCTGCAACCCACCAGCCCCACTGCCCTGCACAACAGCGAGCTGGCTGTATCACCACCAGCAGGATCCACAGTCCTCAGCAGCCCAGAGACGAAATCTCCATCCCGTGATCTCCACGCTGTTTAAGCACAAAGGAGCCTGTGTCTGCTGCCCAGCGCCATAGAAACCAAGCATTTGTATCTGTCCTTAGATACTAAGGCCTCAAGTTAGAGCCTGACAGCAGAAGCGGGTAGAAGATGAAGCATTGCAATTTTTCAGCTTTTCTAATGGCATCCTCCAGCTTTGCGGGGGCTGTTGGGCAAACAAGAAGCAAGCAGCTTAATGGCTGTATTTCAGCTGGCACGAGCACTGCGAAGCCCGTGTTGTGGGCCAGTTTCTCTGCTGAGCTGAGATTTGCTTGGCACAACGGTACAGTGGGTCCCGAGGGAGCCCACGGCTGCTCTCTGATCCTCCAGCTGGGTCCCAGCCAGACCCTGCAGAGCTGACGGCTGCCCCTGCCGCGGGGGGAGCACAGCCGAGTGGGGCACCCCGGCCAAGCTTCATCTTAACGCCAGCCCAGCTGATCAAGGCAATAGAGCAGGAAGAAAAGCAGTGGGAGACTGAGGACCTCCATCACCGAGAGGAAAATCCCTTCCCAAGGACCGTATCCAAACACCCAGGTGGCACCAGAGAGCACAAAGGCATCACACACATCACGCAGGGACTCTGGCCTTCAGTTTGCACAGGTCCAGGCTCTGAGGTAAGAGCAGGAAGGTTTTCTTTAACAAAAAGACAAACGCTGCCCTTTTAGGCAGCTTCCCAGAGAAATGGGATAACTGCAGCGATACCCACAGGAAGACACCCTTTCTCCAGCTCCTTCATGTCCCCTTTGTCCACGTGAGCTGAAAGAGGTCTCAAACACAGTGACAGCCCCGTGCTTTTCATGGAAGCAGGCAGCTGGGTGGAAAAAACCTGTCTGTGCCTCTTACGTGTTTCCCACAAAGGGAGAAGCTGCAGCTGAATCTCAAAGCTCAGGGATGTACATGGGGGGAAGAGACCCATCGCACAGGTAAAACACCCCGCGGAGCCTGCTGTGAGCTACGGGCAGCAGGGAGCGAGTCTTGCCTTGTTCTTGTACTCCCAGGAAACACCGTTGGTATGAAAATGTCAAAGCGGTTGGTGCTTTGTGAAATAGATTGCACCAACCCCTGAATACACACACCCCCTCACACACACAGGGTGGTCCATGCTCCACAGAAATGCATGGCCATGTCATCATTTTGGGATTTAAAAGGAGTGGAAAAAATCCCCAAACCTGTAATTTTTTTGGCTACTGTCAGTATTCACTTTTTTAAACCCTTTTTAACATTTACTTTCCCTTCCCATGTGGGCTCAGAGTGAGATTTCAGCAGATTTTAGACCTCTCTTAGCTTCAGCCTATGTCTCCTTACAGGGATGTCCTACAGCATAGACCTCAGGTGGCTTGGAGATGCTCTGCATGTTGCAGACACTACTCAGTGCTGGGCCAGATTTTCTGCACCAGGCAGAGAGTCAGATACATTGGAAAATTTGTGGTTTCCATTTCCTCTGTGTACCCCAGGTTAACAGGTTTGCAAACTCCCTTACTCCTTTGCAGGACTCTCCTTGCTGAGGCAGAAGAAAACCTAATAATAGTTTCAAGAAAAACACTAAAAAGGGTCCTATATGGCTGCCAAAATGGGTATACTTAAACATCATGCTTGACTTCATCTTCAAGATCCTCTTGCCACAGCAATTCAGCAGGAGATAATGAGGTAAATCTGGCTGGGCAAAGGCTGAGATGGGGAAAAAAAAAAAAAAAATCTGTATCATCTCCCAACTAACATCTTTATTGGGACTCTCTATGTGTATATATATAGGTGTGTATGTGTATATATGTCATGTCATGCTCCAGTCCGTTAGGCAGGTCAGATTTCTTTACATGAGTAATTTGCAGTTTTTCTTAACAGAAAATACTGTGCTCAAGCACAAGGAAAAAAATGTAGCTTTTCATAGGGAAAAATTAATCTTGGATGTGGAGAATTTGCTGAAATATTCCTTAATGCTCCCAGATGAATTTTTGCATTTGTTTGTTGTTTCGCAAGACCCTAGCAATGGTCCTTTTGTGCTCTGTGTTCAGAAGAGTTAGGCTTCACAAATAGCATGGTTTAATGCACAATCTTTAATAAATCTATTCAGAATTTATACCAGCACCAGAATCAAACTCACAGCAGCTATAGGCAAATATACTCTTAAAAATACTGTGCAAAAAGTGACCTGCTTCCCCTAATGCCCAGATAATGAAGAAATAAAGACTTATGCCATCAGCGACCCCCCTTCAGAGCACATCTTCAGAGACGTTCAGTCAAGGAGCTGCTCCAGCACAGCCTCCAAAGGGGAGCCTGATCATTAAAAAATGACATTTCTGTGCCACGTGATGAATGATGATTGACCTGGCAGCTCTCATCAAGACAAAGGACTCATCCCAACAGAGTACTGATGCTAAGGGAAACAATCCCTTTGATTTAGAGTTTGGACCAGGCCTCAAACACAGGGACTGAGAGCAAGTGTTTGGTTTCCAGGGAGTCCTAGTCTCTGTTACAGTATGCCCTCAAAATCCTTCCACAAAGGCATTTTGTGTCCTAACTCCTTTAGGTCCCCTGCATCAGGTATGTACCGGTCAATCACAAATCCTACAAATCCAGCAGCATCAAATTAAAAGTCTGAGAACTACAAACACTGCCCCTTTGCAACTGAACCAAGACTCTTCTTGAAGGTGGGCCTCCTGCTCAAAATCTGTATGCACCTCAAACTAGGCTTAATGTATCCAGAAGTGTCCTGGCTTGGTATGGATCCCAGCTAGGAAACACAATCATTCCCCAATCCCAGATTGCTCTGGACATGAGGACAAGTTTGTCCTTCACAAAGGAAATACTCGAAGCACTGTTCTGCTTATGTTTCAATGAGAAATTCATGGCAAAGCTGGGTCTCCTACAACTGGTGAGTAGGAAACCAGGGTGGGATAGGTTTCATCTAATTAAAGAGATCTGTGATGAGGTTGTCTTTCTGAACACTTCACATTGGACTCCCACTAGATACAATGGGGGAAATGGGTTCCTGCAAAATGCATCTCACTTGCTCTGCTTTGGTGTCTATTTTAGATAAGAAGAGTCACACCCTGGTCCAGACATCCACGTAAAGGTTGCTAAGGAGACTAACTCCAATGCAGAGTTTGTACCTAACTTATAAGCAACTACATCTGGACATCCCACTGCAAGTCTAGGCTGTGCAGGCTCAGGCTCTGAGCTCTGGAGGTCCTTGTCATATTTTGGAAACTTGTCAAGATTCCTCACCAAGAATCAGTTGACTGTCTTCTTGTGTTTCACCATAGCTACAGCCCACCAAACTTGCTTTCATCCCAGCAATCCTTCTTCATGAGCCTGCATACCGCACAGTGCCACCAAGCAACTGGGACATCAAACAGCGCTGAACTGCCACTTGACACTCTAGATGCTGAGATGCTATAACCATCCCTTGTCTCATGTCCTACACAGGACTGTTCCATCCACCCAAAGAGAAAGACACACAAAAGTTGTTGTAAGAGGTAAGGGAAAATCCAGCTGTAATATTTCTGGAGTGCCTGGGGAAAAAAAAAAAAAAAAGAGCCTGAAACTGATGCAACCACATTATTTAAGAGATTTAACCAGTTATTTGACTTCTGCTTCCCTTCCATTACTGCTGGAGGTGCCGGATCCCATCACATTTGACAGCATGCAGAGCAGGTCCGCACCATCCAAGGAAATCTCTCTGTTGTCAATATATTGCAGACGCCCTTGGAGATTCCTGGGGTGCTTAACTCAGCCAAAGAAGGTGATACATTTAAGAGTTCTGTATTTTCTAAATTGCAGGGCAGCAGAAAAAAATGTCCGTAGCCACTAAGGCTCTCGGTTACTTCGGAGTGGAAAGCTTTCCCCCTTTGCACAATCTCCCACGTATGGCATGTGGCCTAATTACATAATTGCACAATAGATCCGAATTGCTTCAAAGGAGCTGTTGTGTTCCAGCAGGTACATAATAAGTTTATAGTACCAACTAATTACACTGTTATATAAGGGCCCAGAATGACTTTTAAAAGCAACAGACAGATCTTCTAGTCTATCAAACACATATTGTTTTGTTTGGAGATTTTTTTAATACCTCATTACGAAAGTAACCTGTGCTTTCTCCAGCCTTTCTAAAGGGATATAAATGTTAACACTATGCGTAAAGTGCTGGGCTGGTGTGTATCATCTCTACTGACCTCAGTGGATCATTTTACATGCCAGTAAAATCCAAATCATAGAATCATAGAATGGTAGTTCCCTGTCTTTCTTGAACTGGGGAGCCCAGAACTGGAGACAATACTCCTCACCAGGGCAGAGTAGAGGGGAAGGATAACCTCCCTGATCTGCTGGCCACTCTCTTCTTAATGCACCCCAGGACACCACTGGCCGCCTTGGCCACGAGGGCACACTGCTGGCCATGGAGAGCTTGTTGTCCACCAGGACTCCTGGGTCCTTCTCTGCAGCGCTGCTTCCCAGCAGGTCAACCCCTGACCTGTACCGGTGCCTGGGGTTATTCCTCCCTAGGTGCAGGAATTATCGAATTCCATTGGGTTCCTCTTCACCCAATTCTCCAGTCTGTCCAGGTCTCACTGAAAGGCAGTGCAGCTGTCTGGTGTGTCGGCCACTCCTCCCAGTTTTGTATCATTAGCGAATTTGCTGAGGGTACACTCTGTCCCCTCGTCCAGTTGTAGAGGGCATGAGGGACAGCTTTCCCAACAAATTGCTGCCTGGCTATCTGCATCTAGAAAGTGCCCTATCCAGCAGGTACCTAGGCATTATGTTCAAAGGAGCTCACTAGAAATCCTTCCTGAGCCTGTGCTCGTTTCCTCTCCTGTGATGTGACCCACTCAATGTACATCCATCTTATAACTCCAGGCAACCTCCCATACCCCTCAACACCCTACAGGCTCCTTGCCTGCCAGGGAGAGTTGAGCTGTCTGTCTTGGCAGGTGAAGGTGAAATCAGGAATCACCCCACCAGCCTCCCTGAAGTTGCTGTTGAACTGTTGATGTGAACCTCTGACCAAGATCAGGCAACACACATGCATTTTATTATCATCTATTCACCCTTCAGAGAGCAGCTGGGATTCCCCAGCAGTGACAGGACATCCGTGGAGCCATAACTTTGTAAACTCAGCTTAGCCTTTCAGGAAGAGATTTCTAATTTTATCCAGGCCATTCATCCACCCTTAATTTGCAATAAAAAAAAAAAAAAAAAA
>VXBL01008797.1:276700-422935 GCA_013400195.1 Aramus guarauna
AAGCTGTTGCAGGGTTATTATTAACTATTGGCCAAGAGAGAATGAACTCCAGGCTTGGCTGACTCCATCTTTGGTAGAGATCAAGTGCACAGACAGCAGACACATTGCTGTTTTGCTTCCCAAGCATTTCTACTCCCGAGTAAGGATTTTTGATAGCCAAAGCAGCAAGAGAACCTTTATTTCACAGGTGTAGCTGCATTGTCCAGGCTCCACACCAGACAGCTGGGTTTGGAGACTTTTGGCCAGCCTGCAGGGCTTAGCTTTGCTTCTCCTCTACCTGCTCATAACTGCAGCACCTCTCAGTGTCAAGCCCTTGCTCTGCTAAAATGAGTGTGAAAAGTCCCTCTCAACCTCACTCAGGCTCTGAGATCAGATCTCAGACACAAGGAGGCGTGTTTCGTCACCAGCTGGAGAAGTTCATGCATCTCTACCCCCTTCAGCACTAAACACTCGCTGAGGACACAATTTCTTACAGTACTGAAGGCCATATTCAAACCACCCCATCAAGCACATGAGATGATCCTGGGCCTTGGTATAAGGCCAAGGAAGCAATGTGTTAGTCTGCCCCAGCACTGGTTTCCAGGGCAGAGATGTAAAATGCCCTAAGCTGGAGACCTAGAGCCAGCCAGGAGAACAGAGCCTCCAGCTATACCCTTGCATCCAGCTATGCCGTGCCCATGAATCAGTCTGCCTATGACATGTTTGCAAGAGCTGATTAATGACAAGTCTTCAGCTATGAGAAGTCTTTTTAATACAGCAGGTAAAGTAGCAATAGAAGAAAGAGATGTCAAGAAATCCACGTCCTTATTAGTTGAGCTGGTAGCTCAAGGACTCAAACACACCGCTCTTAACCAGAAATGTTGCAAGGGTTGTTACCTTTTTCCCTAAAGTCTCCTAAAATGCAGTTACTCTTATGCCTGTCATTGCAGGATTTGCCATTTGCTCCATTCTACTTTCCCCAAATGCACCTTGGGAAAAATGTTCTTACCAACCCAGCAGGTATCCCATTGCTCCACCTGCTTTTGCTTGCATCGAGAGAAGATCCATGCAGCACAAAACAGCCCTTCACCGTAGACATAAATCAGTTTGCACCTGACATCTGTTAAAGAATCTCATTGCAGACTTTCCTACCAATCCCCCACCAAATGAGAGGGGAGAGAGGAGACAAATCAGGTCCCAGAAAAAAATATGCTGGACATGTGAGTGTGTAAAGCTGTAAGGCATGGGGACTTCCATGGTAACTTTGTGTATAAACAGGACCAAACAGCTTGAAGTAGCTGCTTTCCTTGCAAGGCCGATGAACAAAGTATCTCTGTAGCTTGGCCAACACAGCAAGCTTCAGCCAAATGTAAATAGCCTGCAGGGCTTTTTGGCACTTTGCACTCTATTTTGCATACAGCTGGTAATGTTTTAAAGGCCAGGCCCAGCCAAGGGTAATGCTTCCAAGAACAGAGCAGGAAACACTCTGTATACAGAAAAGGGTCTCAGGAGAAATCAGTGAAATCTTAAGACCTTTTGTGTTTCTTTCTCCCTCCCCAAATCAGTGTATTTCATTTTTACACTAAAAATTTCCAGAGCTCCAGGTAGGCTGCCTAGATGCAACCACTGCATTTCTCGCTCCAAGCACTCGGTAAGAAAGGTGTTAGCTCAGATCCTGCAAATACATAAACACTTGCTGTGTGTAGGCAAGTCCTGCTGAGTGCATCTGTGATGTCTTTCAGGGGAAAATCTGCTGAAGCTGGCTGGTGTGAGTGCAAAGTGTGAGAAATGGCATCCACGGAAGATCAAGATTGTATCAAAGCATCCAGTGATACCCTTTAAATCTTCCACAGGACCAACACCAAGGAAATATCATGGTATTTCCAGTTGTCTGGCTTTCATTCAACCTTTTGCAAGACATTAGCAGGACTTAGGGCTTAGGATGGGTTGTTGTGATGAAGGGAGACATTCTCTACCTTGAATGCTACTAAACCCCTGCTCTCCAGGGGCTTGTCCTCGCTGGTGGGATGGGATTTCCCTCTTGATAGGAGGCCGAGGAACAGGGATTCCACCATTTTGTTCAGCTTATCACTTTAGCACCACCATGTAAGGTATGAAAAGGACAAATTTGGCTCTCTTGCAGCCTCTCCCACTCCTGGCTGCTAGAGTAGAGGGCTAAGGACAGGAGGCAGATGGATCAGGCAGAGCAGAGCCACACTGGGTGTGCAAGGCTGAAACAGTCAGTCATGTAGGATTAATATCGTGGTAGAAATTTTGTTATCCTTTGCTATCATGTTTTTAAAATTATAGTGTACTAGCACAGGCATTTTGCCCACCTGGCCCTCTCCTTTCAACTTCATCGTGTTTGAACATGTTTGGACATCAGGACCATTGTGTCCTAGAGGGAGACTGTCCTTCTGTTAGCTGTCCCAGTCACTTGATTATTCAGGGCTGAAAGATGGGTGCTGGCTGAGTTAGCAGCTGCCGTCAAAGCTGGCAGGAAAAGGGAATATATGACAGTAACTCAGAGAAGGGAAGCAAAGGCAACTTGGAGAGGCGTTATTGCTGCATCCTCATGAAATGTAATTTAAAGCTCTGTTTATCATAATATACTGTCCTCTACTTTGGGTCTTACAGATGTCTGTCCTTCCACAGGTAATTCATATGTGCAAAGCCAAATCAGTGCCCTCCAGACAGGGCTGGAGCACAATGGAAGGGTCACGCTGCAGAGCAGCCCCCGGGGGCAGATGGGGGAACTGTGTGCTGCTGTCAGATGTTACAAAGGGCTACGCTGTCGTCTCTTTGTATTGTGGCTGCACATTATGGGCTGGCTGGGGAATAGAAAAATGGCGAAAAAGCAGAGTTGGGATCTAGAGTGAAAACCATGCATTTGACCTCTCTGGCTGGGGACACAGACTAAATCTCATTGTTGGCTTTCGAGATGGCAGAATCAGGTCCTCTCCACTCAGGGCTTAATCCCCTTCCATCTGACTATCTTTGACATGTGATGGACCTTCCATGGGATGCAGAAACTCTCGTGTTGTCAGATACCAAGGAACCAAACTGTCCTTGGCCATGGGGGCATTATGATATGCAAATGTGCAGTTGTCCAGTCTGCAAGTTGCAACACAACTGTCTTTATACGCAATGCTTTCCAGTGTGAAGAGGCTTCTAGAACTCCTGGATGAGTACCTTTCCTCCTCACCCCAAACCTTCTGTCTCTTCCAGGCCAGAACAAATTTCCACTCTTCCTCTTGCTTTCTGCAGGGTTTATGCAGCCTAAATTGAGATTAGCAGTCACAGGAAGAGCCCCATCTCTAAAATGCTCCTACCCCTTCCTGAGAGAGACAGAGAAAGAAATGACAGCACAGATCGCAAGAGGACGTCCTGGAAGAAAGGAAAGAAAATGCCTTCTTATCCCAAATATCAAAATGTCCCTCTCAAGTCCTAACAAGTGATTTGCACTCATGCAAACCTGTCTACATATGTTCTTGTACTGAGTAACTTTTGAACCTGTTAGCCAGATGCAGGGGAGGATACCTCATAGACAACTACAGCACATGAACAAAGGCAGAGGAGAATTTAATTTCCTGGAATCAATTTGTCCTCCATAATTTTGCAATCCAAAGGGGCTGATTTCTACAGTAAAACATGGTTGCTGGCAAGCCCAAAGAGTGTGAGAAGAGGTGACAGGTTTATTTAAGGAAAATGGGAGCTCTTTAATACAGGCAATTAAAAAAAAAAAATCAATCAGGAGATATTAATCCACAGGGAAACTGGAGACAGTGGTGCTCATAAAACTGCCACTTGTCAATACTTACCTTCTTGTCATACATGAAAAAGTCAAATTGTGTCATTGCAACTGTGATGGGGGGAAAAGTGGAACCACTCAGACATGCAAGTTTGAATCAAGGAGAAAGTCCATTGCTTACCAGAGCAGGTACCTATGGGATGCACCAGTTATAGTTCAAGATCTCATCAGTCTACTCAGCAGGTTGTGTCCCAAACTGCTGACACAGGTTGGGCTCAACCCCACCGAGGACCTGCAGAGCCACTTGGCTTGAACCTGGAGAAAGCCAACATATAGGTCAGGTTGGCCCTCGCTGATGGCAAAAAGGACTTTAACCTGGATGTCTCCGGGGAGCTGGAGTGGAGGCACTGCTGCCAGCATGAGCTGCAATATCAGAATCCAGCCCTTCGCTAGTCTGGGGGAAGAGAGGCGGGATGGCCTTGCAAGGCAAGCAAGCACAAACAGCTAACAAAGCAAGATAAATATGGGACATAAATATGTGACGGTGCAGGAGGCGGTACCATAAACTTATTTTATTGCCACTTGTCTGCAAAGGCCAACATAACTCACTCCCTTTGCCTCGTTCTGTCATTCATGAATAATGAGATTGCCCAAACACATGCCAATAAAAACCTCCTCACGCTCTGCACCGAGATGTGTGAACACTATCCTGGGTAAGGAAATAAAGGAACAGGGATTTTAATAATGATCAATCCCATGCTCTCCATATCCTGCAAACCTGATGTAGTGTTTACTGATTACCACTACAATCTGATCTTTCATGTTAGTTCCTACATAACTGCTCTCTGACTTAGCCCTTATCTTAAAAGGTCGTCAAGAGCTCCTTCAGGAGTGATATGAGTACAGCAGAACCCAGCTCCTGCAGGCAGAGGTCCACCGTGTAAGCAGTTCACAGCAACTGCATCCCATGCTCTGGGCTGAGCAGGTCTGTGCAAATGCAGTCAGCACAATGCTGTTACCCAAGCAAGCATCCTGGAGGCTGAATTATCCCATCCTGCCTCTCTGCGGGGTTAATGTGGCTTTTGACTTGTGTTGGCTTGCAGCAAGCCGTGCAGGCATACGTGCAGAACCAGGCTGTGCCCAGAGGCGCTAACAAGGGCTTGACCCATGCCTCCATCGAGAGCAGGGAATCTGCCTCATGGTTTTAGAGATGCATGGTGAATAGCTAGCACTTAGTGCCTCGGGTACTGGCAGATGAGAGGTTAATACTTACTACCCTTTTGCCGAACATCAGCTTCTCCTCACCCACCCCAGAGGACCGTGAATTCAGGTGGTATCCCCCTCCCTCCCTGCGCTGGCCAGCCACATGCCCACAGCCTGCTCCAGCCCTTGTGTAAGCCAACATCCGCCACGAAACGTGACAGCGGAGGCATGTGTGGGACTGACTGTGCCAGAGCCAGAGGGGAGGGAGCTGGATCAGGCTTGTGGATATGCAAAGCCACGGAGAGAGGCTTCTGCTGCCTGCGGTGGGGCTGCGCTCCCCAGCCCATCACTCCAGCGCACGGATGTGCGGGCATGCCAGAGCCCACATCAACACAGCCTCTGCCTCCTGAGGGGAAAGCCACTTCAGAGACGGGATGTCTCTTCCCCTGAGCTCGCAGCCCGAGTCCTGCCAAGCAGCGCTCGTAGGAGGCAGAGCCAGGGTCACGCACTCCCTCCCTCTGCCTCTCTGCCGAAGGGCAGAGTGAGAAAAAGACAGCGAAACAGGGAACGTGGGTCAGCAAAAAGAGCCACAGCCTTTTTTCCAGAGCCCATGAGGTAAAATTGCTGTAACCCTGTGCACAGGACATCGATGTGCAGTAGGATGCATGCTGGGTGATGCACAGGCAGAGAGCTGGTCCCCGTAGTGAATCCTCTTTCCTCCTGTTACAGACGGGCACTTCTGTGTCACCATGGTCACAGGGAAAAGGAAAGCAGACGGTTCTCATTGCCTTCCCATTACTGGGGGACACAGCAGCATTTCCCCAGCTTGCACGGGCTTCATCACCTGATACCATCACTGCGCTGCTCCATCTGGGCTGAGAGCTGGAAGCTGTAAATCAAGGTGTCCAGCGCAAGTCGTAAGGGGATAAAGCATCCACAGTAAAATTTCTCTGACAAGTAGTCACAGCTGAGATATCACTTGATGAATGGCAGCAAAATCCCCAATGCGAGGCAATGGATTCTCTGTGACTGCGAGCAGACTGAACTCTGTTGTGGCTGTCAGGGCTTTAGGACATCTGCCACTTCAGCAGGTATGTGTGAAGACATACCCAGCCCAAACCCTAGATAACTCTCAGCAGGAGCAACACAGGTAGGTTTTCTTTTCCAGTTGCCTCCAGCTAAGGAGAGCTGACTTTGTCGTTAAGCCATCAAGCACAGAGGCATCACTTTTAGTCCCACCTTGGGCACTTTGCTCTTCTCCATCTCCCAGTCCACCTCAAAATGATTTAATCTCTCTAGATAGGTGTATAACAAATTACAGCAAGTGTTAAAAAGGTGGAGACACAGGGACCATGACATCTACACCATATGCCAGGACACAGGGAACTCACCTTATCAGCTTTCATGTCCTAGAACTGGAGACAATACCAACGCTGAGCTCTGTCAGTTCCCTCTCCCTCAGGATGCAGGGGGGAGCTCAAGAGATACAGGAGAAAGCTCATGTCCCGATTAAAGCCAAGCACCCCAAGGGTTATTTTCAGGATGGTGGGAATGTCCTCCATTACCTGGGAAAATCTCCAGCCAAATCAGGATGTACAGTCACCCTGTAATAGATATGCATCCTCATTTATGACATCATCATAAATGTTGCAGCAGGACCTGTACCAGGGAAAATAGTACTAGGTATGGCTTGGAAAAAAATAATCAGGGCAGGGCTTTCCATTTCTCTTTGGTTTCTTGGAGATACCAGGAATTTCAAGAGATGAGGTACATCTCTGACAGACCCTGCATACTGAGCATCATCCCTAAGAATTATTTGGGACATAAGAACTGAGGTTGTCATGGGCAGCTTCCCAGAACTAAAGAATTACATCTCAAGTCCAAAACCACTTATACTATCTCAAAAATAGAATACAAGTACCTAAATCCATTCAACTGGAGTAGATCTAGGGTTGAGTTTGCTTTGTCTATTTGTTTTCTACCTTGAAATTTTTAAAATAAAATATAAATTGTGGTTTTAGTCACAAATTTCTAGGGGAATTGTTGGGATTTTGGCAAAGGTTCTTGCTTCTGAGATTTTATCAGCTCTGTACTGAGCAGGACTCACTGGTGGTTCTCGCTGGTGAAAGGAAACAATACTTCACAGAGTCCATTGCTCATGGCACATAGTCTGGTGGGTATCTCAGCCCACAGAAGCGGGGAAGGAGCAAAATACAACCCTCCAAAAGCTACCACAGCTCCAGACCTCTCCAGACCTGTGCACCAAATATGCGACTGTGAATAAGTGAGTCTTCTCCTAGGTAGACCTGTGTTTGCAATGTTGCATTATGGTCATTTTTTTCCCCTCCAGCTTCATGTGCCACACAGAACTCAATGGCCTGACCCTTACTCTTCCATCTGGGGGACACCAGTACCTGGCACTCCTGGACAGAGAGGCCCCACTAGCAGCCTGTTCTCACCTAGGTACAGTACCATGACCCTGACCTACTCATGTCACTAACATGCCCATGTTGCTTTTATCCAACCCAATGCAGAATTTTCTCAAACATTGGGAAGGAAGATTCCTGAGAGGTGAATCCTATTTTTCAGCTCAAGACTTCATCACTCAGCAGATGTGTTTGATGAAAGACAGGAACTTATAAAAAAAACGGTTACTTCTCACTAAGACAAAAAAAAAAAAAAAAATATTAAACCTCATTTCTGCTTGGAAAAGACCTGTTGTCATTTTGTGACTGGCTGTGGATGATGCATAAGTCAAGCACACTGGACAATCCAGTCTGGTCTGAACCAAGGGACAAAAAATGTACATTGCAACTGAGGTCTTTCCACCCTATCTCCATTTCTGCAAGGCCCAGCCACAGACCAGGAGAAGATCACAGTGTTATACAATACAGCCACACACCACTCTGAGTTTATAAGTTATGGTGATACTCTAGAGACAGCCTGCACATCGCAAAAGACTATAATAAACGCTACTGCAAGACAATCCCATTCATTTCAGTGACACTCTTCTCAAAGAAAGCAAAAAAAATCCAGAGACAAAGGAAGAAATATGGAGACTAAGATGACATTTGGATCAGGTCCTATTTTCGGTTCAGTTTGCAGGAGCTCTTGGCTGCATTTAGACTCACTTATAGATGCACAACCCAACATGGCATATGTCCTCCTGACCGTGCAGCCACCTGGGTGGGGATGTGTTGGAGAAAGTCTCAGCTGCCCTCGTAGAGGGTTTCATTGTCAGAGCAGCCAAAGCATGCAGCAATGAAGGGAATAGTGTGTGCCATTTGCTGCACAGGGTTTCTGTGTCCCTACAAGTGATGACATTTGGATGAGGTCTTAGTTTAGGTTCTGTTTGCTGGAGCAGAGATCTAGGCTGCATTGTGTGATGCCCAGACGCCCGGATGAGGGACCTTTTGAAGAGCATGGAAGTCACTATTTGGGTGCTAGGTAGTATCTAGGAGCTACAATAGTTCCTTCCCAGATCAGGACAAACTTTGTGGAGGATTGAACTGATCTTGTACTTCCATCCCTTAGTCTTCCACTCTTGCTATGCCCTTCCCTACACTGTACCAATCAACAGTGACAGCACATAATTTAAGATAGGGGAAGGGTGACATTTCCTAAGCGTTTGGACTTTCTGGGATTTGATACAAATTACAAACCTCATCAGGATGAAGATCTGGGTTTTCTTGGCATGACCCTAAAACAGTGCAAGTGGTTTCGAGAGCTACCCCACTAATGCTCCTTATTTTCTTGGCCTATCTGAGGGGTGCCACACATACCTCAGCAGATGGACTAACACCCTCTGGAGCCGCAAATAGTTCTTGCTGCAGCTGCAGAAAGAGCTATACAACTGGGAGCATAACAGACTCGCATCCTTGGCAGAGGGGACACAGAGGTGAAATTGGGGTAACAGCACCTGGAGTCCTTGAATAGTCCTCACTGGTGTGACAGCCACCTCCTTGGTGAAGACTAGGGTCTGCTCAGGGAGCCGAAATACTTCAACATCTAAAACACGGATCAGCTCAGGCACGCAGGAGGATCTCATCTGTGCTTCGTAGCAGGCGATACTGGAGAAATACATCCTTTTGACAGACATTGAGTTGGACCTGTAATCCAAAAGCTGTCACTGCTACAGAAACTGCTACACAGGAAAAAAAGTCACACGGCTGTTACCCTTTAGCACTTTGGCTTTATCTTCACAGTAACTTGCCTTCCTGCTCATATAGATTAGATCAACACTGACAAAGAACATGATGGAGTCTAACAACGTCAGACAGTCAGAGAGCTGCTCTGATGGTGTTTAAACCACACGGCCCAATGTTTTTTGGGTTTTATTTTTGTTTTAATGCAGAGGACATGACCAACCCAAGGCAAATGGGAATAAGGGACACCCGGCAATTTCCGTGCATGTTTACCTATATCTGTATTTCTTCCCATGAATTTATATATGCATTTGAAGTCTGCAGCCAAAGTGGGAAATTTCTAGAAGTGCCTCTTGCCCTTTAACTCGAGGACTCGAGGTGCTGTTACCCCTGTTTGGTGCCTTTAACACCTTACAAACGCAATCTCTATTTCCATGGTATTTTTGCCTGCCCAGGGTCACATCAGCAGCTGGAGTACATGGAGCTACACTTAGATATCCCACAGCAGATGCAGCCCTGAGCCCTTTCAATGGCAATGAGATTGGCCTGTAGCAGTACATTCATGAAGACTGGGTACCAAAAAGGGATGGTGGTCTTTCCTTTTCGGCATTAAAAGTGTCGTGGGCTCTTTGATGAGATCTGTCTATCCTACATTAGGTCAAATCCTCTAATGAAGGAACAGTTGCTGTCTGCAGAAGGGTTGACTGCGGTAACCAGCCTTCAAGACACAGCTACCACTTCCCAGCTGGTGGAAGAGGTTATCAGAGATGGCCATCTCTAAAATGTCCATTCAGCAGGATTTGTCCAAGCTGGGCTTCTGAAAATGCTTCTGTGCTTTCTTTGGATTTTAGCTACTAAAGAAAAGATCCAGGTTGGCACTACTGTACTGTGTTTAGTATTATTTTGATGTCTGGCTACAGTCTAATAACTGTGCATGAAATATGCAACCCTGATCATATTAGAGTTATTTTAGTGTTGGCCAGTGGAAAGACAATTAGGATTGGGCTTGAAAATGCTGCTTTTTTTATCTCTCTCTGCTGTTACTGTGCCAGGTAGCCTTGGTAAACTCACCCAACACTTCTTCTGCCCCATCTCATTCACAAGATGAATATTGCACTACTCCATCTTTCCAAGATGTGTCCTCTTTCAGTGCTATGCTTTATTATTGTTGACATTTTTCCTGTATTGTCAGGTAAAATACTAAAAGGCTACATCTTGGGGAAAGAAGGGAAAAAGTGTGAGGACCCTGGTCTGCTTGGGTTTATAACCTCATGCATACTCAACAATTGGTGTAATTTAAATAAAAAATGGAGCTGGAGGAGAATTCCAGCCTAATTACACATTACAATGGTGCTGTGCTGCTTCTGGGACAGCAGCCAGGCATCTGGAAAGAGGTTCAACTCCCAGCAGGGGGGAGCTGACAGGACAAAGGAGAGAAGGCTGGGGAATAAGCAGGACAGAGAATACAAATAGAGGAGGGTGGCCCAGCTTCAACCAGAAAATGGCAATACTACCAACTCAGGCAGCATGGACATGGCAGCCATGTGGCCAAGCTCAGAGGTAAGTCTGGGCCATAGGAGTTTGAATTCAGGTGCCTCAGGCTGCCCCTTAACCTTGCCGAGAGCCTTGCACCAGAAGCTTCTCAATTGCCATGGGCCACCTTGGAGGCCTTTTCAAAGAGTCACTCTAACACACTGCCTAAGAGTTCTGGTGCTTTGAACCACCTTGGGGTTCCTTTCAAAGAGTCACCTCAACACACTGCCTAAGAGCTCTGCTTCTCTACCATCAATGCAACAGCTCTGCATGTTTTGTGAGAACAGGCCTTGTCTGCACCTCACTCACTTTCAAGACACTGTTAAAATCATCTCCCAGCTTCTCCCCCTTGGACACATCACCACTCCTTCTCGCACAGATTCCCAGGGTAGAGGTGGGACTCCAGGACCACCTTCCCCACATTTCCCCTACATCACAAGGCTTCCCTGGCTGAGAGCAGCAGCTGGGAATGGTTAGTAGACATTGAACTCATGTCCCTTGCAGACAAGGGGTGGTCTTCTCTTTCTTGGCATACAAAGCAGCAGAGGAGGGTGCCCTGGCAGCTGCTGTTTGAAAACACTGCTTAAGTGACTGTGAAGAGCCAGATGGACTTCAGCCCTGAAGACTTGAGTGCCCTATTTAGCCACAGAGTGGGGACGCAGCGAGTGACTGCAGATTTTGTGTGCAGGCTGTCTCTGTATTCTCCAGCCCTGGTTTGGAGGACTCCATCCAGGCTGGATCTGCAGACCCATTCAGAACTGCCAACAAACTGTTGGAACAAGCTCGGGGAGCTGAACAGCAAGAAGCCAACCCATTTCACCAGCCTTCAGATGGTAACAATCCTTCCCAGCCTGTGAGCCTGCGACCAGGAGAAGGAAAAGGCTCCAGATTTCATTCTTAATCCTCCAAGTTATTCATACTACCCCCGTTCCCCAGCATTAGGGAGGGCAACGTTCCCTTATATGGTCAAGAAAAAATGGTGAATATCTGCAATACATTCTCACATCTGTGCTCGGCCGAGCCTGGCCAGCATGTCCCTGTGAATGCAGAGGTCATAACTGCCAAGAGCTGCAGAGCAAAATGCCTCCGCCCTGCTGTGAAAAGGCAGGCAAGGGGGATAAACAGATACGGGTGGAAACATTGCAAAATGGATCACATTAAGCAATGCTGCTTATGGGTTTATGGTATCTGGTCTGGATGTTTTCCCGTGCAAGCCTGGAGCCCAGTGGGAAAAGGCAATTTGCAAATGTGAAAACAACAGTAAGAAAATGCTACAAGGTCAAGTCCTGGAGAAGTGACTAAAATGGGGCATGTAGACCCCCAAAGGACCCAGAATAAAACTGGTTCTGCTTACTAAGACAAATAGGTGCAGGTTCCCCTAATGTTCTTGCCTGGTATGAAGGTCAAGATTTTAAACTGTGGAGGTTTAGAAGAAATGAGGGTTCAGACATGCTCTTCAGGGAAAAAGAGACAAGACCATGGGGAAGATCCTTCCAACAGAGAGCATTAGGGCTATAAAGAGGAAGACATTGCCACATTTCTCTACTGATGGAGAAATAAATGCCATTTTGGAGTTAAAAAAAAAACCTAATACCTGTGCCACCTCGTGCACAGGAGCATGACCCATCTGAAAGGTTGCCCAGACAGTCATTGTCTAAAGATAAAGTTCTTAACCACATTGATTTCTTCCACCTCGAGGTCCTACTTTCTTTCAAAAAGGATCAGATGTTCAATGGAAGAGTTTAGATTTGCAGGACCCTGTGTGCACATTAAGGAGAACCAAGCATGTTTTTAAGTGTAATCCCAAAGTCTGAGAGGCCTCTGGGCTAATAAAAAGTCAGTCTGTAGTCCTGAAGATATAGCATCCATATAGTGAAACCCAGAGCAATGTGGCCACATCCAAACCAGACTCAAGCATTGCCTGCGGTCACGCTACCCCAGGCCACAACAGTGCGAGGGTGCATGCTGCGGATGAAAATGTGCTTGGTTGTGACCTGCTGGTCTCGAAAAAGGACCTTACCGAGACACCAGATGTCCTGCTCTGCCCTATTACTACCTTGGCCATGGCTCTATAGCCAAAATCCCCCAAGGCAATGGTGCAGGAAGGAGGCCATCAGACACCAGGGCAGCAAGTTGGGCTCAAAGACACCTTGGGTTTCCTTCCTGCCTCCTACCTCCAGCCCTATCAGAGGATGCTCCAGGCCCAAGAACTAGGCTGGGATCAGAGGTTGCCAAGGTTGGGCTGGGGCTGAGGAAGGGGGCTGAGGCATGGAGAGGAGGAAACAGACACAACCTCATCCTGATTGCCCCAAATTTCTTTCTTCTGATGAACATTTGGATTTGAACTAGAATGAGAAGAATAATCTGTTTCGCTTAGTTGTAGCTGGCTGAAAAGTAAGCACACAGTTTCAGAGCCCGGCAGTGCTGCTTACAAGCCCCCTCACCAACTCCAGCCCTAAGAAGGTATGGATGCTCTGGAAATCAGAGTATCTCTGTGTCAAGCTCCATATTTGAGGACCTAAACAGACGCACTCTGATTTTCAAAAGTGCCAAGCACCTCTAGTTTCTTTTTCCCTGTGGATTTTGTTGCTCCTTTAAAACTAGAACACTTTAAAAAAATCCTTTCACATGTAACTAGTGTTTGGGGAGCATCCTGTTCCAGAACACAGCTTTACACACTAGAAAATGGTCTGATTTTCAGGAAATACCTTTTCACACATATAGCATTTTCTGTAAGACAGGCATCTTAAAAGCATCTTGATTCAAAAGCCTTTAAAAAAAAAAAAATATCAGGGAGTAACCCATCCAATGTCACCCAGCACTCACAAAAAAACACCATCTCAACATCCTAGAGATCATGCAGCCCTAGGAAACCCTAAAGCCCTACTGTCGTGATGAAAAATATCCCAGTGCTTTGATTTTCTCCTGAAGATTGTATGAAGAGACGTTGCTGGCAGCATGCTCTGTGCCCTTCTCCAGGTCAGTCCTGCTCTTGCTATAAATGTTTTGCCCCTTTCTGCCAGCTCTTAGCAAAAGCATCCCTGTCCAAACACATGAAGGAACAAGTGCTTTCCCCATGTTGAAACAGAGGTGATGGGACAAAGATACACAGGAAAAATTGGGCACTGGCTAATTGGGCTCTATTTATGAGTAGGCAATTAGGTGCAGCTGCAGCACTCCCTGCTCTCATAGCTGTAGTGAAAGACAAAACATGTTCTCATTGCAAGCGTGTCCCTTAACTCTGTGCTCCTCTGGGGACAGCCTGTCGGGAAACACTCTTACAGCATCCCTTGAAGGGGGTGGAGGAAGGAAAGCAGACTCCAACACAGGAGACTGTACCCAGGTCCCAAGAGTGAGCCGACATGGGAATATCAAGACTGCCTATGCAGTGCAGCTTGGAAATCCAGGCCATTGTTCAGAAACCAGGTATGGAGCACTTGGATATAGCAGTGAATAAAAAGTACCTTTTACCGCCAGTGTCATGACGTTTCTGTGCACTGCAGGTCAGCCTGGAGGTCAGGGGTCCTGAGGTCTCCATCTCCAGAGCATGGCTGGGATACAGCCAACAGCAGGCTAGAACCTTCTCAGGAAAAGAACACTTGGGAGAAAATTACCTCTCTTAAATGGACACAGACTGGGTGCTTTCCCCACCTCTGACAGCTTTCTTACCTGTTCTGCCCCCTCCTTGGTGGTGGGGAGACCCGATGTTTGATGTGCTCACTGCACCCCCTCTGCCGCTGCACCCACTGGGGCAATGAGTACAAAATCTGTCCCCTCTCCCTTCACAGGCTCACACCTCCTATTTTTAAGCTAAATTTTCCCCAGATCCATCAATTCTATTACAGTCAAAGAGGATCTCAGCAATGCCATTTTGACATGTCTGTGTTTCTCACAGTGAATCATCAGAATCAATGACATATCTCAGAACCAAGCTCCTCTGAGATATCCTCTGAAAATCTATCAGATTTTGAAGTGGAGACACCCCCTATTTTGTATAAATAAATATGATTTAATTACTCTGTGGGAGGCTCTGGAAATTCTGCAAGGATGAAGCTCGCTTCAGCTGAGTGCCTTGCAAACACATATGGAGACAAGTTCCCTGCTTTAAAGACCTTCACCCAACCTTCTCCAGCTGATGGGGTGAAGAGGAGAGAAATGCCTGCAAATGAGGAAATGTTCCCCAAAAGTAAGGTGGAAGCGCCCTCTTGTGTCCTCAGAGGAGGCCAAGTGGGTCGGTTGTCCAAAAATAGGTGGGTGCACACTCCTTTTCAGACCATTTTGCACAAGTCAGGAACATGTTTGCTACCTCAAGGGCAGAAGATGGAGGAACAGGGAGTTCTCCCAGTGTGACAGTGTAGTCAAAGAGAAGCTTCATCTCTTGCTATAAATGCAGTTGGAAGGACCTTGCAGAGGCAGCATGATCTGCACCACACCATCAGGAAACCCACTACAGAGCCCAGTGAGAGACTGGCTTAGGGCGTATTCCAAGGAGCTTTTATTACCTGAATAAGCCAAGGTGCTTTTGTTTCTTCCCACTGCCTAGATGTTTTCCTTCTGCTTGGCATGATGCTCCTCCAAGGACAAGGACAGCGTGGAAGTGTATGGCAACAACAGCATCCATCCATGGAAAAGGGCTCCAATGAAAGAGCCCTGTCTCCGGACACACATAACTTTGCAAGCAGGACCCTTCAGCCTCAGTAGAAGAAATATCTCTCAGGATCTGTTCCCTTTGCCCACGCAACTGTGGGTGAGATGCACCAGGGAGAGCAAGTGATAGATGCAGGCCTCCATCTGTGGGCAGCAGGAAGTTCTGGGCAAGTGGTTCAGGATACCCCCCCACGGAAAAAAGATCTACTTGGAATACAACTATTTAGAAACAATAATTTAACAGCCACGCAAACCCACCATCAGCGACGGACTGTCTTCTTTGGGCAGACAAGCTCCCCAGATGCACTTTGGGTCTACCCTTGGCCATTTCCCAACAGACCCTCTGGGGTCAGGGGAGTAGTGAATGCTCAGTGCTTCAAGACAACAGGATTACAGCAACCCATAGGGAAGGAAAATACTGATTATGGAAAATGCATGCAAACTGTTTGACAAACACCTTATTTATAGTATTTACCTTTGAAGACATGAAGACGAGACAGAGAACAGGGTTGTAAACAAAGAAATGAAGATCAGAAATGTAAGGAGGTCACAAGCAAGGAGAGGGGAGAACACAGCAGGGGTTTGAGCCTCTGCAGCTGAGGGTTTATTCATACAGCATCTGTCCACAGGTAATGCTGAGTTTGCTGTACAGACAGCAAAAGTATCTGGTTGAGCAGACAGCATCATCGCCGAACCTACCTCCCCCACCACCATGAGTGATCTGTGCTCGCTGACTCCTCCCCATCGACAGCCTGCAGTTCCCACGGGGTTTTGTCTTGTCAGAGGCATGTTAAGCTCCTGAGGGCACATGCTGTACCTCGCCTGCCAACACACTCTTCCATATGTCCCCACGTTGCTGTAGACAGACGACCTCTCTCCTGGTGGGGATGTCCCCCGGGCTCTGCACGTTTGACAGCTGTGGGATGCACACAGGCAGCCTCCAAATCCTTTAATACACCATTTATCATGGCTGGAGATCACTTGCTGTATTTTCAGTAAATGGTGGCACCATGGGCTGGGAGGTTTCAGGCTTCACAAATCTTTACAGGAAAAGAAGGGCTGGAAGAGTTCACTTATTTTTACCTTTTCTGCCTTTCAGAGACTGGTAGAAGCACACCACTGTTAATAATAACAATAATAATACTGAATAAATCTCACTCAGATCCCACTTTAGTATGCAAATGTTTCCTCCTTATTTGCATCTTTCCAAAGGATCATGAGGATACGAAGCCAGATCTATTTCTCAACACTCGCACCAAGCTGGCAATGTAAAAACCTTCAAGATAAATACACAGGGCTTGGGAATACAGCTCCTCAGTGAGGACACGTGCAAGAGCGACACAATTCTGCCCCATTCCCTATCCCCTGGCCCAAAACCCTTTCCCTGCTCCTAACCAGCACCAGGAGGGAGCTCAGCCCGGGGACCGAGAGGAGGCGATGACAGCTGCCAAGCGCCCCGGCCAGCTGGAGAGAAGCTGAAGATGGAGCAGGGCTGTCTGGGCTGGGCCCTGGAGAGCTGCTCCAACACCCCCCCCAACACCCCTGGGTCCTTATGCAGCCGTTACGCTCCAGATACGTTCAGGGCCAGACCCCCAGCTGAGAGCGATGGAGCAACACACATTTTCCTCCGTCGACAACTGGAGACGAGCAAAGCCCGGCTTGCTGCTTGCATACAGCGTGGGTTTTGGCAGTGGTGATGCAGGACCTGAGCTGCTTCGTGGCCCTTTGCCCACTCTGCTGAGCCCGATGCAGGGAGCATCTCCCCCTCACCTAGATTTACGCTCGCTCACGTTTCCAAGACAGTTCTTAACAGATTTCCCATCTATCTGCTGCAAGGCTCATGGTTGGGGCTGGCAGGCAGCAGCACTGTTCAGCCAGCTCCCCCGGAGCTGCTCTGCAGCGGTCCCTTTCCTCTGAGTCAACACTTTCAGGTACAAGAGTTTGCAGTGCCAAGAGCCTCTAGGGCAGGCACAGAGAAAAAAGACACCCTAATGGTCACCAAACCTTTGCACATCTTTCAAACAACCCAAACATACACTGCAAACTGTGTGCAAGAATGCATTTGCCAGGGAGGAGAGGGCAGAGATACTGAGGGGCTGCTGTTGCCTTTCTCCTTCCTTTAGCATCAATCAGGGCAGTGTGTATTCTCCAGCTCATTTAAAAAAAAAAAAAAAAAAAAAAAGGAGGAAAGTAGAAGTTTAGCCCTGCATTATGGCTGCACCCAGCTCTGATGTATGCCCACAGAGCAGAACAGCACAGAATACGCACATTGTGCAATTTGCAGACACACACACAGAGCCCCACGGTGTCTTAAAGGCAGCTGGGAAATATTTCCTTCTCACAACAAATGTATTTTTGCTGGTTTTAATTTTCAGAGCTTCCTGGGGCAGCGGAAAGATATTTTTCTATGAGAAACTGAAGCCCGAACAATCTGTGGTTTCGCGTTTTGCTGGGGAGCGTGGAAGAAAGATCCACCTCCAAACACTTTCATAAAACCATCTCAGGCAATCACTCCCTTTCACAGGGAAAAGCCTGTGAACAAAAAACACGACCAGCCCAAAGGGACACTGCAGTCCCGTATGGTCAGAACAAGATGGTTTATACACTAAAGATTGAAAAGACAGAGTCTTTCCTTGAGAAAAAGCAGCGCATGGGACAAGCAGAGTGCTCAGGGTGAGAAGAGTCACACAGCTTTTAGTTGCATAGGTTTATTTGTATTCCAAAATTAAAGGTAGCTCTAATCCCCCCCTTCCTTCCTTCCTTCCTTCCTTTCTTTCTTTCTTTCTTTCTTGCTTTCTTTCTTTCTTTCCTTCCACCTTTCCACCTTTCCACCTTTCCACCTTTCCACCTTTCCTCCCACTCCAGCATTCATTTTTCACCTCCACATAAATGGACAGTTTCTCTTCTGCAATAAATTGAAATGAAGAGTTAGGGGATGTGGCTTGTACCCGTAGAAAGGCATGGGAGAAATCAAGGGGATTTTGGGGACCATCATTTGCCTTTGCGAGCAGCTCAGGAAAGCCTGGGGCATTGCCCAAGGACTGCTCTGCTTCTTAGGGAGATGGTGGGCTGTGGCTGAGTGCAACCCCAACCCAGATAACCCACTGCTGTCCCTCAACTTGGTCCCCTGTGTGTCACAAGACAGTCAACTCCAGGGCAGCACAAGGTCCCTGCTGCGTGGATGTTTTGGGGTTTCTGGAACCAGGTGGACCTTGGGGGGGCAGAAACATGATCAGAAAACTCCAGTTTGTCAAAGCAGACACCATCTCTGGGAAGAGTTGGTTGTAATAACAGTCCTGACTTGAAAACATGTTTTAATTGTCTCATGTGATCAAATTTTTTTCTTTGGCATCTTCAAAGTGCCACAGGACCTGAGTCCTTGTTCCTCTACTCAGCATCTAATTGACATTGCTTATCTCAAGAAATCTTGTAGCTGGAAGTTCAGGTTGTGTTGCACCCACAAACCCCATCAGGTTCTACAGGCTATGCCAGTGCTATTTTCAACGTCAGACCCTAAAACTCTAAAATGAAGGCCATCAGAAGCCTTCTCTCCTTTTGAGCATCTTGGGACCAGCGTTTCACTACACTGCAAAGGTCTCCCAAGAAAATCTAGTCTCCCAAGCTTCCCGCCCTGGTTCCTAAAAGGAAAAAATCAGATGAAAGACTAGGCAGTCTGCAGCAGGGAGGGTTCAAAGGGAGTGTGCATCCATGAATGTTCTTGCAGCACTTTTCCCATGCTTACCCCTGCAGACCCCACGTTTGTGTTTCAGTGTGCTGGGGTGAAACCGGAGCCCCACGGTCCCAGGGAGGAGCACGGGCAGCCTGGGGTGAGTGTGCGTGTGAGCTCCCTCCCCAGCACGTGCCAATGCCGTGGAAGCTCATTAAAATGGGCCGAGCAATGCACCAGCTGTAAATGCAAAGACAGGTCTTTTCAAATAAGCCCCATTAGTTCCACATGTGCGTTTGATAGATAATTTTTTGGTTACTTAACATGAAACCAATAATTATGGAAATGACTGCAAGGATCCAGATATTCTGTACGAGAAAAAGATGGAGAGCGAAGGGAAAGCAATACCAGAGACTTTGCAGGGATTTTTCCTCCCTTAATGCGCCCATCCTTCGTAAACTGCTAGTGCAGAGCCCTACCCAGCAGACCAAAGAAAAGGAATCGGCTCTGCCAGCATCAGCTCCCTGGAGCTGCACAGTGCCTTCAGCTACAGGATTAAACGCTTGCTGTGCAGCCATATACACAACCCTGAGGCCACACAGGCAAACTGCTCTCCTTTCCCCCGAAAAATGGGGAGAACGTGCTGGAGAGAGTGGAAAATCTGGCTCTTTCCTCCACCGCTTATAGCTAGTTTGCTGTAAATTCCCTGACAGGGGATCAAATCTGGAGGAGACGCATATCACAACCACTATTTTTCAGAAAACCGTTTATGCGTCAATCTGTTTATAACAAATAGCAGATCTCTATTCACACCCAAACTGATTTATTCCCTCTCACGCTCACTCGCACGCTGCACCATCCCACCATCCCCACATGCAGCCATCTGACAAGCAGGGCACAAACATGCATGCAGCAAGGCAACACAGGCTGGGCACATGGGGGGAAAGAAAGAGGAACACGCACTTTTTTAGTGGGAATACAGCTATCCAAACTACATTATATAACTGAAAAAAAAAAAAAAAAGAAATAAAAAGAAGAAGAAGAAGAAAAAAAATAGAGGTGGTTATGTAAACCACTGTCCCTGTCTGGTCAGCACAAATCTCATGTGGGCTTAGGTCAGTCCATTTGACACAGCTAGAAATAATCGTCTGTGTTAACCATTAGTAGCTCCCAGTTCAAAGTTCCCCGCTAGCTGCCTCCGTGCCTTGCCTGTACTCCCTCTGCCTGGCTCACGTGGCTGCCTGCCTGCTGCCTACTTCCCAGGCAAGGTGCAGGCAGCGTTGCCCACCCCTGCTCATGCCCATGCTGGAGAGCTCAGCACCTCTGCCGGGGATGTGACACCGAACCGCAGCATGCAGCCAGGATGCTCTGCTCTGTCCCGGCTGGCCAAACCACGTGCCCTCGGTGTCCCCACAGGGTGTCTGACCATAGCAAACAAAACCAAAAAGCACACCTTACTGTTCCTAGTGTGGTGGCCAGGAGATGTCCTGGGCAGGCAAAAAAGCCTTCTAGAGACTGGAATAACACTCCAGCCTCTACCCTGGAGAAGTTCTGCGTTGCAGTCACAGGACAAGGAAGGGAGGGTGGCTCTAACTGGTGTGACCCTGCAGAGGAGCATGCCGGTGGCATCACTTTTCTGCCCAGGCCTGTGGAACTATCTGAAGGACTATCTAGCTCTCTTCTCATTTTCTTCAGGGAAATTCCCATTGCTTGAGGGAAAAGGATGTGATTTGGCTGTTTATCACAACAAGGAGAGAAAGGGAAGCCTGGCTTAAAATGTCTCAGCTATCTTCCTTCC
Organism: Aramus guarauna; assembly: GCA_013400195.1. Lineage (NCBI taxonomy): Eukaryota > Metazoa > Chordata > Aves > Gruiformes > Aramidae > Aramus > Aramus guarauna. The sequence goes on from VXBL01008797.1 coordinate 297,424, forward strand.
CAGGGTGAGACCCTGTAGAGGGGTCCTTGGGATGGAGACGCACCTAAGTAACGTGATTGTTACCACCTTTCTACAGGAAACAGAGAAAGTATTTGTGGCTGACTGTTCTTTCTAACTTGGCACACTAGGCCACCACATTTTATTTAGAGTTAAGGACATATGGAAAGGCCCTTCACGGAGCACAGTCAGTGCTGAGCTGTTTGCTCCCATCGGAGAACAGGAGCAGAGCAGACAAAATGAAAATCTGTGTCCCAAACAGGTCAAGATTTGCTTGGGCTGGTGACTGATAAGAGCATTTGGGGGCCACAGAAGAACATGCGCAGAGGGGTCCTCACAGCACCTCTTTATCCCTTCTCCTCCACCTGGGGAAAGTGCTGAAGCTCAAAAATCATGTCACATCAAAGCTCCCAGTTTCTGCAAGAGACCTCTTCCAACTTCTCACAAGGCAAGATGCAAACCCCAAGAGTCTCCAAGAGTAATGATTTCCCTTCCTTGGTTCTGGGAGGAAAAGCTGTTTTGGGGACTGCTACATTCAGTCCCTCCATCCTCTAACTAGTCCCCCACTGCCATGATTTGGCACCTGGAGGCAAGTCAACCTGATTCAGACACGTTTCAATGAAAACCAGTGGGGCTACTTACAGCAACGTGACAATAATGCAATGAAAGGAGAAGCAGGGAATAGGACTTGGAGAATTTTTCCCTGGACAGCAGGGACCAAGGCGGCTAGACGGAGCAGCTCAGCAGTGTGCAGGTGTGCATAGCTCTAACCCAGCAGACATTTCTCTCTCTCTGGACTGGGACTCACCTCTTCTTCTCAGCTCACAGAAAATGCTCAGCATGAACAAGTCAATCTCATCCTCCCACAGATGCTTGTCAACAGAGCAAACCCAGCGCACCGCTAACAGTGAAGACTAAAATCACTGTGAGCTGAGCAAGGCCCCCAGCAGAGACAGTAGCTGGAGAACCAGCCTAGGGCACTATAATCGTGGTAAAAAAAGTTTCAAAACACACTTTATCTAGTGAGTGTGCCTTGGAGCTATGCAGAGAGTTGTTTCATGCGATCTTTTTATGGAGAGAGGAACTGGATAGCAGTAGTGCCCAAAAAAATTTATGGGTCTTTTAGCAGCCTCTATTACCCACTATTGGATGGACTGAAATGTTCATTGTTTCATCCTGTCAGCCAAATCCTTCTCCTCTAAATTAAATAACCAACAAGGAAGCATCCCAGCTTCAGAGCCTTGTTTTGCCCGTGCAACTAAAATCCTTCTAGCTTCCATAAGACTTTTCTTCTGATAGCCCAGCAGCTACTAAAGTCACTGGTATTTTCCCATTACAGTGCAGGGCATCCTACAGAATCCACCAAGAACTGAATCTTGTTCAGTGGGAAACATCCAGCAGGTCAGGGAGACCTTGGGACCACAGGAGAAAGGTGAAGGGTTCAGGTCTGGCACAAATCTGAGCATGTACAAAGCCAGGGCTGTGGATGGTCCTTAGGCACTGCTGCAATGAACACAACTGAGAGCATGAGAAGAGTCTAATGTATGAAATCAGACTCACTGTACCCACAGGATAGACAATTAAAATCATTAATGTTTCGCAATTGATTTTAGGTGCTGAAACAAAAGCTCTCAAGGAAGAGATTTTGGTTTAGTAAGAGTTGGATCAGAATATATGGAGAAGTGCAAGTTATTGTTTTGTAAAGTAATGACAGAGACAGCCAGTTTGTTTATCCAAATCCCTGCTTTGCCCTAACTCACTCACTCCTTGTGTCAAAGGTTTCTTGCTTAGCTTAGGCATTTCTGGGTAAATGATTTTCCAGCTTTTGATGTCAAATGCAGATCTTCTTGTTCATTATAAACCAACACGCTGTTACCTGCTCTTATTCATGCACTGGCTTTATTGCTTGGTCAACTTTCCAGCATGCACAGCATAAATCCCCAGAAAGAACTTCATAGAAACCCAGTTATTGTTAGGTGCAAAAGCAGCTCTGTTTGTGGCCATGATGCTTTTTGAGAGGGCTAAGAGGTTACTTTTGCCAAACTCTGACTTTCATCACACTTAGAGGTTGCCTAAATCAGATCCCCTCAGACAGTCCTGCCCTTTCTTGCTCCCAATAGTGAAGTATTTCAATTCATTTAATCCGGACCCTGCCTCCCTTAAGGCCTGGCCTGCCTTTCACTTTTGCCAGGAGGAGCAGTGTATTCCCTAGAGCTGTTAACACCCCGGAGAGATGGTCTCTTCTGCTGCTCATGCAAAACCTCCCTAGTGAAGACACAAGCACAAGGAACCACAAACTGAGCTGAAAAAACTTGCTGGATTGGGGGAAGAATATATGACCTGTGCCAGAAGCATCCATATAAAAATCCCCGCACAGAGGAGCTCATTTCTGCTCCACCTGGGACAAGGTGGGGAGATGGACTCCAGCAGATTTCCACTCAAATCAGAATCTAGATTTGGGTCTACATGGCCATTCATGCCCCAGCTGGAATCTGAATTGACCCGGTGTTTTTATGGGGAAGAATGAGACCTCAATAACTGGCAACAGGCTGAGAGGAGCAGGGAGGAGGCTTCATCTCCTCTGCTCTTCAGTGCCAGCTCTCCAATTCACACCATCCCCATTCCCACATCAGCTTTTAATTTTTAATTGCAGCTTTGCCAAGGGACTTTGCCTCCTGTCTTGTGAAGAAGGGGGAGAGGAAGGAGTCAGAAGCGTAGTACTGAAAAGCCCCAAGGAGACTATCAAATGGCAGATCTCGGGTGGAGGAAAGCACTCTAGCATGTAAGTGATTTTACACAAAACCCCTCCCTGATCACAGAAGATGGAATGAATTAATATCAGAAAAATCCTGTAAACCTTTAGCAACTGGGGGATGCTGTGGTGTACTGTGGGAACTGTTCGGGGTGGGCTGAGAAGAGTGTTTCCATCTATTGCTTGTACTGTATTTAAGGAAATGGGGATATATAAATGGAAAATCAGGAAACATTTCCCTCCTATGTCTTTCTGTCATTTCCCTCCTGTGTCTTTCTGCCACAGAGTAAATCCCTCCAGGGCTCTTCACCTGGAATTGTTTAAAGTTAGACACCACTGCAAAAATGGCAAACAATCCCTGGACTGTGGGAGGTGGGAGCCTGTGATCTAACAAATCTGTCTCTTCTCTAACATTATGGAAAATGACCTGGAAAGAAAGAAAAAGGACATTTCTAAAGCAACTAGTGAGAAATATATCTCCCTCCCTCTGGTCTTGATTTCGGATGTCTCAAAGGCATGAGAGGAGAGGCTGAATGTCACCCCCTTTGCCATGAAAATCTGCTCCTCTTGAGCACGTCTGGAAATGAACACCCGAACACACGTGGATGCTGGCTCTGGGCACAGCCTAATATTCAGTCCAGTGCAACAAAAATCGCTTATGAAACATATTTTGCAAACAACATGGCTTCTGAAACAAGTGTTTTCAAAATCTAAATAGAAGTATCTAACAATCCCATAGTTTGAACGTCTGGTCAGTAATTAAAGAGCAATTACATATAACTTGTAGGTCCCCAGAGCTGTGTCTAAATTCAGAAAATGAACCCCAGATGACCTAATGTACTTCCAAGTGTCAGACTGGTCATTGTAAATCCAATGTCTGAGACTTCTTCTGCGCATTTCTGAAGCCTGGAAAACAAGAACATTTTTGGCAGAAGAGGCCAAGAGGTGCTTAATTCTCCAATTACTGCCTGAATTCAGAGCTGGTTCAGGTCTATGCAACATTGGAAACATAAGAACATTTTAACAAATGGTGCATATACAAAATTTTCATCAAATAATTTTAAAATTATTTCAAGCTAATTTTTCTTTAGGTTCTTTCCCTCTCCCTGTCACAGAGATGAACTGGGTGATCTAAGAGAATGAGAAAAGTGGTAGGCAGAGGTCAAAAAGACCCATTCCCTGCATTAGGAGTAAATTAATTTAAATTGTGTTTTCTTTAACTCTAATTTATTTTTTCAAAAGTGAATTTGTGTGATGAGGTTTGCAGATGTATCAGTGAAGGCTGCATTTGTTCCACCGCCCTTTACTGATGCACCAGTCCCACGAGTGGAGATCTATGCACTAATTGTTGGCTTCTTTTCTCTGGATCTTCACATTCAGCACTGTAACCTTTGCTCTCTTGCTTCGATGCCAGCAGACAGAGAACATGGAAAAAGCTGAGAAGCTGAAGCCAGCTCAGTCCTTTCCTTTTCTGTGCCATTCTCCAAGGAGCAGTCCAGAGCACAGAGCAGTTCTGAGAAAATCTGTGTCCGTCTCTGAACTGGTTGCCAGGTGGGTGATTAATCTACGGTTGCAGTTCACCTTAGATCTGGGGGGTTCCAGGGTAGACACTCCCTCTCCCACGTCCATAACAAACAATTCTCAGATAAGGTCTTTCCAGCATCCCAGCGTGTTAGGTCTCAAGTTAGAGGCAAGTGCTTTTCTGCCATAAGTGCTCTTAGCCATTATATATTACCAATGTATTATTAAGTCTTGGAAGAAAAGTCCTGATTTAAAAGCCAGACACGCTCAACAAACTTCCCCAAATACAATGACACAGAGGAATTTGCCCTTAACCCCAATGACTGCAGCATTCCCAGATGGGTAATTAAAGCTTTTAATCTTGATAGTCTGTAAGGTGCCACAAGGGAAACCAGCAAATGCTGGAGAGATGAGCTGATGAGGAGACAAGAGGGGTATGGTCATCTCATCCGCTTCTGGTTTCTCTCAACTGTCTCTAACCAAAATGCTCGAGGGAGACTCGCATTTCAACCCAAGCCCTTTAAGGGCTAATTTCTCTTCTGGTTACAACCCATAACTGAGATCAGACCACAATGCTGCCAAGAGTGAGACAAATTAAGATTAGCAACAGAACCCGAAGTACATCTCCCTCAACATAAGAGTGACAGAGCAGCTGTCAAGACTGTCTCTTGAACTTGCCCTTGGGACAGTTTAGTTCCGAGTATCCCAAACTTGGTCAGTTTTCACTGTAAATAGTCATCTATCTGATCTATCTTTTTGGAGAAAGTTGAAAGTGCACTCCCCACATCAAGGAAGAGAAGGAAGGTGGTTTCTTCTGCAAAGGTCTCACTCATGACTGGTGTTATATTAGGTCAGGTACTGACTTGATAAATCCCTTTACATTAGGTTAAAGCTGAATAAATAAACAATACATCGACCTTCTGGAAAGTCTGACTTGAGATGCAAGCCATGTTTCAGCAAAACGCAGTAATACATCACTTTCAGCCAATATACCCCTTCTCAGCACACCCTCCACCAGTGGGGAGATGGGCTGCTCCAGGGACATGTCTGTACGGAGCCTGGGAGGAGAGGCCTCACACTGGATCTAGTGGCACCGCATTGAACTAATCCATTAGACCTAAACCCAGTCCTCTTTGGGTTTGTTTTTTTTTTCACATCTCTCACTCTTCAAGATTGCATTTGAAGTCTGTTGGATTTGATATTTTCCAGAAGGTAGAGGAAGGCATAAAGAGCCTGTCTACTATATGGAAAAATACATTCCAGCTAAAAAGGGGTTAAGGTGCCATCTCCTGTCTTCCCCGCAGGTACCAGAGCATCCTGGACTGTGAAAGCAGCATGTCTAAGCAAGAACATCCCAAGGTGAGAGCAACAGGGTCAGACCAGATGGGACAGAGCATGTCCTAACAACATAATGCTCCAGTTTTGGGCAGTTAGAGACAAACAAAACCCTAGCATTTTTTGCAATATCTGGTGCTGTTCTGAGGACATCTTATGGCAGGTCAGATCCAATTAGTAGCTACAGGTGGACTGACACATATAAGATTCTTGAGGATGGGATGAAAGCTTCATATATAACATGCAGATTGCCCTGGAGTGAATAAATTGTAGGTTAGAGCTTAATGGAAGACCATCAAGAGGTGTAGGACCTGGCAGAGGATTTAGCACCAGTTAGTAAGCGAGGGAAGGATCTAGCTTGAGACAAAGGCACAGAAAGTCATTAAGGCACCCAGACAGCTACACTGGGCTGACAGGTATGACACTGAGGCATCTCTGGCCTCCTGCACCAGTAGCTGGAGGTTTTCGGGGTTACCCTATGTGTCTCAAATGACACTAAGAACCTACCAAAGGAAACTGTCCCTAGGGTGCAGAAATTACTTTCTTGACACTTTTGACTGTAATGGGACTTCTACATCAAGTTCACAAGTAGATTTTGCTCACAGCTACATTTAGATGTCTACATTTCAGCATCTTAGACTGAATTCCCCCCTAACTAGAAGCTGTGACTACTGTTCTCACATCACGGAAAGGTGCACCTCCCAGCTGCCAGTGTCCTTTATATTATGTTTTGATTGCAAAGTCAATAAGGTGCAGTTCTTGGCTCTGTTTTTGCATGCCTGGTCCTGCTTTGTGATAAGGGCCTCTTACAACCTGGAATAACAATGAAAAAATCACACACTGGAAGCCAGATAACTCTGGACTTCATCCAATTTCCCTGCTGAAGACAGGGTTGATCCTCAGTAACCAGAGAAAGCTGAATTGCACCTCATTAAAAAAAGGCAGAATCTGAATTTTTTTATTTCTAGTCCAGGTTTTTAAGATGAAACTTGAGTTTTCCTATGAATTATAGAGAGAAGGGGGGTTCCTGCCTGTTTCGAAACACAATTTCCTAGAGGAAGAGGATGAAGACAGGGATAAGACAATGATCCAAGAGGGAAGACAGCCAGTGGCCATATTTTTTCTACTCCAAGGCTTCATTGCATGACCATGGACAAATTAGGAGGATGCACCGGAAACAGGCAAGACAGAAACTGCTCTCACAGTTCAGAAAGGGCTAGAGTGTGTTTAGATCATGTTCCTGACATTTACTCTGGGGAACACAGAGCAGAAAGTGATGGGACACTCTTTCATCCCAAAAGGTTAGAAGGCTGACAGACATAATGATTGGAGTAGAAGAGTAGGAAATAAAAACTTCAGTTGATTTATTACCAACATTAGATATGAGCCTATTTTGATGTTTGTTTGAGTTTTTTTTAGCTCATGGAGAGAAGATATCTATCACAGACTAATGTCAGTCCAATGGGGAAAAAACATGCTGTATCTCAAAGCCATTGCAGTGATATGTCCTGGAGCAAGTCCATGGAGGATCTTCCCATCCCTAACATCAATGCTCCAACAAGGAATCTCAAAGGACTCCTGACCAGCTTTGACACTCCTAAAGCCACTCAACAGTGTAAGACTTTACATTTTGCTCCACTCAAGACACCATCTCCCAATGGCATTTTGAGGGAGAGGAAGGCTGATACCAGAATCATGACAACAATCCAACCCCTGAGTGTGGAGACCAAACCCCATAAAGACCCATCCTTCCCTTCCTCTCTTCAGAGCATCCAGAGGAAGACACAATGGAGTCCTGCCCTCATCAAATGGAAGGAGTTTCCTGCAAAGGTTAGTACGTGCTTTTCTTTGAAAGCTTCTGGAAATTTATTTCCTTTGGGTGGCCAGAGTCATCCTTGTAAGTGGTTGGGCTTCATTGTGGTGCTTTATCATCCACTGATGCCAATTCCTGGGCATGGGGGCTGCCCTGTGGAAGCCTAATCTTCCACAGTTTGGTAAGGAGGATCCGTCTTACAGAGGAGCCATGTTGTAATATCAGAGCTACCATCAGGCTAGAGCTTGCTCCGAGATGTGGTGAGGGTAAGCAACAGAGCCTACCACAGAAAACCCCTTGGCACATCACCTCCCTGGAGGTCACATCTCTTTCTGTATCATCATAAGCTGGCAGACTCAGACTCAGATCACCAGATCAGCAAACACATGCTGGGTTTCCCTTGGGCCAGGTTCTGCAATGCCATGGTATTGAGTGGAAAAGGGGTACCATGTCCTGTGACAAGTGAAAGATAAACCAGACTCTGCTGTTAAATACCAGAGCACCAAAGGAGCTGGAAATGGATGCCAGTTCATGCAAGCAGCTAACAATGGCTGGAGCCAGGCAACACCTACAAGCAACCACAAATTCATAACCACCTATGGCTTAAACTTCCTTCCAGTCCATTACTCTACCCAGATACACCACCACATCTCCTTGGCCCAGTTCTCTTAATCCAGACACCCATCTTTCTTTCTGTGCTCCCACATAGTTTATCTCTAGTCCCATCCAGCTCTAGGTAATTAAGGGTATCAGGGGCACAGGTCATATGTTCAACAAACTATTCCTTTCCATGATCCTTTTCCTGGAGGGAAGGAGTCAGTAGGAATGGGCAGCCTAGATTGGAAAGAGAGCTAGAAAAAGGGCTATACCAATCATTACTGGATTGGAGATGCTGAAATCATTCTGGGAGCAGGTAAAGGAAATGGATGGATAAACCTAACCCTGAAAGAGCAGTAATGGTGGCCTCAAAAATAAGAATGGGTAGAGAAAAAAACACTTAGCTCTGGAAACAGAAGAGGGGCCAGAAAGTTGTGTAGCACTGTCCTTGGAGAGAACAGAGAAAAGCCAAGTCTGGTCAGGTCTACAGAAAAAAAGTCCAAGCCACACACAATATGTGGAGGCAATGTCAGGGCCACCTTTGCCTCTGGTGCAGTTGCCTTCCTCACACAGGGGCTTTGTGCAGTTCCTCTCTGTTTATGGGAATTTACCTGTTTACCCGCTGTTGTTCCTGCACAGGAAGGGAAGATGTCCCACAACAGACAGGCGATCATCTCTGTGGTGCCGGATACAGCCGATGACTCAGCCACAGGCAGAAGCTGTGAGTTGGATTTATTTTGGTTACTGCTCATCATCACTACTCTACTGCCAGCTCTATAGTTGCAATTGGGAAGGGTCTACTTGTTCCTTGCGCAAAGTTGTATTTCCCACAGACTGACCGGGCGATTCTGGCTGGGGTTCGTTTGGGTACTGCCAGGACTGGCCATGCAGGAGTGTGGCCAAGGATAGGGAACACAAAGAGCAGACGACCCCGCGACTGCAGCCTTCCAGCCCTGATCAGTCCCATTGCACAGATCTGGCAAATCCCAGCACAACTGGGATCTGGGCCAGTGATGAGGCCACAGAGCCACGCTGACTCTCCCTGTGCTGTTATCCCAGCATTTAAAAATAGCTGGTACTAAATACCAAGGCAGAAGTATGTCCATGTTTAGTTTGGGATGAGTAATATCTCCCTGCACCTCAACCTTGAGGATAGGAAAAGGAAGAGGTTCCTTTGTACCTAACCAAGGAGTCTTGGCTGGGCTCCTTTTTGAATTTGGCAGCAGTGGTGTGTCAGACACAGTCATCCTTGGCTTAAGACAGGGCATGTAAGTGATCCCTAACACTATGATATCATCGGGACTAAAGCAGGTCAGGGATATTTCAAGGCAAGAGGCATCTGTGAAGAGTGAGAGATCCAAGCTGAAGCTTTGCATGGGAAAAGGTTGGATTTTACCAAACTTTGCTGTTTGATTTGGGGCAGAAAGAAAGAGCTCTCCAAAAATCCCATAATGACTGGATTTTAGACTAGTAGACCATCCTGCCTCCTTTAGGCCTGGATCAGGAATCCAGGGACCCCATATCCCATCTATCTAAGAGTTGTTCTTTCCTTTCCCTTTCTTCCTTTTCTTTCGCATAAGAAGGGAAAGAAAAAATCACATGCTGCCTGGATTTGAGACCCTGTATCTAATTACCCAACTGCATGGGAAAAGATGTCTCTTACACAAGCACAGACAAATGAAGGAGCTGAAGTTTCCACAGTATTGCCGGGATTTTTTTTTAATGTCAAAGCATGTGAAGTCACTGTGCTAAACATGATCACAGTATTAACTGCAGTGTGCCTTTTACAGCGTGAGGAACATCTTTTCCTTTGGCTGGCAAATGGTGAATCATGGTCTATCTTAGAGCCTTACACCACTCTCCAGCCCCTGAGTCAAAGGCCTTGTAATAGCAAAGACTTCATGTTATCTCCTGCAATGCTTCTTTGGTAGATCTAGGCTTTGCACGGTGTGGGGTCCTTCTGGGGAGGCAATTGCAGCCAGGGAGCTGGGAATACGACAGCTACTTCTGATGTAGGTGCTGGATTTGCTCAGAGACAAGAGTTGTAATGCTTCCTAAAAAAGACCAGGAACCAGCTGTCCCATATCTCTTCTTGGAGCAAGACATGTTCGGAACTATACCTCCACTGTGCTTGGTCATTCCCATGGAGCAAGAGAGACATCAGTGCTCCATGAGGCCCAGCAGTGACCAGGTCAGCTCTTCTAAAGAAGCCTCCCCACCATCACCCAGGGACTGCCCCACAGCCCTTCCCCAGGGCTGAGGAGAGGACACCCAGCCAATGCAGTGACCTGGGATGGAGAAGGCAGCATCAAGTGGTCTGAAGCCACACAGTGTTGTAAGGTTAAGCACGGAGCATGGTTCTCAGGTTTGGGACACCGTGGTATGGAGGACAACAGCTTGGAAGTGTTCAGGACAGCTCTCCTGACTGGCATGTGGCTTTTCAGCAAACACATGTCCATGCAACATTTCAGAGCTGACTAACTACACGTGAAGTCAAAGCACCAGTTGCTGTACCTCTTTCCAGACACACATAGTCACCTCTGAGACGCTGCTGGAGTCCTGAGCATTGCTCGAAGGGGAAGGCTGATACCCCCCTCAGAAAAAAACCCTTCCCAGGCAGCTAAAGCAGGTGGGCTACATCCCCAGTCACACCGACAGTATCAGATGATCCGAAGAAGCTGCCACCAAAGACCAAGTCACTAATTAAAGAGGTGCGAGCGGCTACAGTTACCAGTAATGAGATTAAACTGAGCAGTGGAAGACTTACACGATAGAACAAAATACTTCCTAGGAAGGAAGATGATAAATTAAGGAACCATTTTCCCCAAAGGGAAATGGTTGAAAGCTTGAGCCCTTTAATATTAAAGAGGAGAAAGCATCAGCTAATTTGCTGCAGGTAGAGTCTCCTGAGTACTCTGGGTTTAAAAATTAACAACTTTGGATGAATTTTGGCAATGAGACAGAGGAAAATCATGGCCAAGAAAGAGAAAAGACGCGCACGCAAGCAGGCATGGCGTTCTCCCAGCTCGCACACATACATATGCTTGTGCATGTATGTATTAATATAGCTCCATTATTCAGTGCTTTCAGCTGAAGGGCACACGAGGATGTTACCTCGGTGCAGTGCAAAGATGAAATGGGAGCATGACGTGACTGCAAATTACAGAGCATCCAGCCAGCCTCTTAAATGAATTTAATTCCCTCCTCCCCCTCCCCTGTTCTATTCTGTATTCATTTCGACCACTACCCACAGGGAATTTTCAAAGCAAGGAGAGGAGGCGAAGGAGAGGGCAGAAAACAGTGGGCTCCCCATCCTGCGTGCAGGGAGACCCAGGCTTTGTTGCAACACTTGCTTGGCAGGGGATGGTTTTTTCCCCTGCTCACTGTAGCACCCGCACTTTTTCCTGCAAGGGGGTGCGGTGCCATCTAGTGACAACAAAACCATCCCACTTCAGTCCCAAAATTAGTGTCTGCAAGGATGCTGCTGCACGGCAGCCACCACACACGGTGTCTCAGTCCCAGCGGTGGAGGGAGACTGTCACCCTCCGTGTCTCCATGACCTGGGGCCTTGCAGCCAGCACCCCCCTTCTGCAGCACCCTGTTCAGCGGCCTGGTTTGAGAGAACGTCACTAGCGAAATGGAAAGCTGTGAAAGTGAGGGAAAAAATGCTGATTTAAGATAAAAGGCTGTGTTTGTGCTACAGATGGCTCTGAGTTCAAGGCAGCTCTGGCACTCGCAATGATACAGGCTCCTGAAGTCAAAATAATCCTTAGAAGCTCATTTCCCTTTCAGCAGCTGTTTTTCATGAGCATGACAAGCAGGAGTCGAATGTCGGGACTCCTGTAAACGGCCAGACAGGAGGAGAAAAACCCTTCCCCGGGAGCCGTGCAGAGCTGTCAGGAAGCTCACAGGACTGGTTTGCAGAGGCACTGCTGGGGGCATAGGCATGGAAGTCACAACCCATGGAAGACCAGGTCCTCCACCTAGTGATGGAGAGAGAGACAGCAGGAGCATCAACAGCCCGCCATGCATGCAGACAGACCACCACCTCTGCATATGTATGTTATATGTTGCAGCTAGACAGACAGGCAAGCAAATACATGTTACAGACGAAGAGAGAGCTCCAGTGTATGCAGGCACACTGTGTCTTCCTGCTGGGCACATGCGTGTTACAAGGACACACACACGCACGCCCGTCGTGAGCAGCTGACTGAGTTTATATGCTCTGCCCTTCGCCTCCTTCCTTTATGTCCTTTCACCCATATGGAATAAATACGATACCTCTGTTCCCAGCCTGCTGCTGTGTTCGCTGCCACCCTGGCCACCCAGTCCATGCTGCCGGAGTGGGCGCGTGTTTGCTGACAGCCCCTGCCACCCCCAGCCCTCTGACTCACAGTCTGGCTGGCGACCAAAGACCTGTCTGTCACCCTCCTAACAACATCCCTCGCTTTCCTGCTTCACGTCGTGGGATAAACTCAGCACAGACCACTTCAGTCTGGCTGTATATCCCCCCCGCTCCCCCCCAGATGGATAAATTTCAGCCCTTTTAACTTAGCTTTTTTCTTTGCTCCTTATATGTTGAAGGAAGCAGCAAAGACCGTGGAGATCACTTCAGAAGGAGGGGTGATGATCTTCCTAGGCACCGGGCTTAGCACAGACAGAGAGGACTGGTAATTCGTGGCACTGTGGGATGTTTAAAGAAACTGGGCTATGGTAGGGAGAAGCTGGACCCTTCCAGGGGCCACAGTGAAAGCACATGGTCATCTGGAGCTGGACGTGATGTGATGTGATGAGATGTTGGCGAGGAAACCTCGTTGCATGCTGAATTGCAGCATCAACCAGGGTTGATGTGTAGTATCGTCTCCAGGGACTGATACCTGCAGACCCATAGGGAAAAGAGAGGGGCAGCAGCCCCTACAAACACCCCTGTAAAACTCCAGCAAAGGTATTCAGGAGGAGGGAACCAAAAAACTTAGGCATCTCAAGCTAGAAAATCAGCAGCAATGAGTTGCTTGGCCTTTTGGAGCAAAAAGCACGGCTCCCCTTTGAGGAACAGGGTCGTGGTTCACCTACTCAGCACAATGCTGGTGAGATCTTTATGTGACCAATGAGCTCAGCTGAAATGGCGATGTCCCTGTGCTACACACTACACAAGCACATTGCAGAGAGGCTGAAAGACCTTGGGGAAGTACCCCTGCCCTGTATTTCTGACGGTGCATTGGGGCACAGGAAGGCTAAGACAGCTTCTGTGCTGGCAGATAAAGCAGGTAAGATTTTTGCCCCAAGACCATCTGGTCCAGCACATCCATGCATCTCTCTCCCACATCGTGGCAGTCCCATGTTGTCTGACATTGGGTGCTGTGGGCCGTGGGCATGGCCTGGGAGGGTATAAGCAGGGTGGGACTGAGCACGGGGCTCTTGTGGCCCTCGCCTTGTGTTTTGTGATCCTAAGCACCTCCGAGAGAGTGTTTTATCTCAGGTGATGGCGACTTCTGGTACTGAAATAGCCAACCCATATCTTTCATCGCCACATGGTGATTTATTCAACCACATGCTCTCTAAAGGTGTCAGAAAAGTAAACCAAAGAGAGAATCAGCTGGACCTGATTCAAACATTACTGGGTACTTCAGCCTGGTAAAGATGGACTGTTAAAATAAGCCTCAGAGCCATTGGTTATGTTTGCATTTGTAAATCAGCATGGCCAGGCCAGGGTCTCCAGCTCTGGCACATAGTTGCATCCACCATTAATATGCTAAAAATAGCACCCATTGCCCAGCTGAGCTTTCAGGGCATGGAGAGTCCTCCGGGGCTGAGTGCTTTATTGCTGTTCCTCTCCCAACATGGCCCAGAGCAGCTACCTGCAGCACTGTGTTGCCAACAGAGGGACTGCAAGGATGGGGATGATTCCCAGCTGACCATAAAGGAGATAGTTCGATCGTCCTTCTTGGCATACACACTTCCCCTCACTTTCCTAAATTTTTTTTTTTTTCTTTCTTAGTTCTCAAATATTGGAACTGATAAGGAAATAGGTAACCAGAAAATGTAGCTAATACCTGTCACTTTCCTAGCTTTTGCCTTAAAATTTGGGCTGTGGCCAGAGGCGGAGGGGCCTGGCCGTGCAGATCACAGCCCGAGGACATGACAGTGAGTCAGGGAAATGCCTCTTCCCCATTGCACCACTGCCTGGAAGCATCCCCTGTCCCGTACTGCATTACACCGGGGGTATTTTGAATGAATCAATTCTGAAAATAAGCCAGGCCCCCAGACTTTCCCAGCCTCCATGTAGGTGATTGACTCAGCCTGGTGGAAGAGCGATTTCACTCTTCCCTAAAAATAGACCAAGTGGTTCATCCTCCCAACATAGCCCAGCGCTCGGCGATAAAACCAGCTGCCAGAGACCACTGGGAGGCAGTGAACAGGACCGAGGGTGTGGGCAGCGGAGCAGGTCTCCTCATAGGATACACTAAGGGCTGCCTGGCCGTGAGTTTCACGTAGATTTTCCACTGGGGCTGTCTACGGCGTGACACAGCTGTTGGGACTACCGAGACCGCCCTGTAAGTAATTTTGGGGTAGATTAGAGTGGGGTGAAGTGTTTATGGAATATGAACCTCAGACTGATGTTAAAATGCAGGGCGAATGAGGATGCTTAGTGCCTCGTGCTATGAAAGTGGTGTTGCAGCTCATGGAAAGCAATGGATTTTATTTTGTTGGCCCAGAGTTTGGTAAATGTCACCCTCTGCTGCAGAAGGTGCTGTCTCTGTGTTCTACGGATGGTGGCTTCAGTCTGGTTCAGCACCGGCATCTGGGGCGCTTGGGCATGTTCAAGGCAGAAACAGAGCATTGTACATGTGTGCTTTTCCCCTGGCCTGAAATATTGAAGTTCCTAGATTTGAGGTTTAAATTCATGGGGCCAGATCTCAGTGTCTACTCTCTCCTCAAAAAATACTGTTATTTAGCACAACGCCAGTCACCGTGACCAGCAATAGGGGAAAGAATCTGCAGGGGATTCGGCTGAGGCAGACGGATGCTGGGGGTGAAGGGGACATCTTCCAGATCAAAGTCATGTTCAGGACTGGTAGGCGGTAGGCAGCAAAACATGGAACGTTCGAAGGGAAATGAGCTTTGCTTCATCTTACATCCCTAGAGAACAGGAGGCAAAATTAAGGAGGGAATTTCTTTCCCTCTCTCTTCTCTCCCATCTCCAGGGAGGACTGAGAAATGTGTTTGTGACACGGAGCCAAATAAAGGGTTTCAGGCGCTTGTTGGGTTAGCAGCATTAATATAGCTCCCTATTTGTGCTTGTGTATGGAAAGCAACTCCAAAAACCTGCACATCTCTATAAGATGGAGCAGAAACCTACCCCTGTGTGCACACGTGTATGTCTCTTACCTGATTATCCATTTACCGAAACCTTTTAGCTCTGAGGTCTGTGTCGTGGCCAGCAGAAGAGAGCAGGGTCTCCAGGTCCAGGTCTCGGTGCTGCCCCTCACTTGCTGTCTGAAGGGCCTGACCCCAGTGCCCTGAGCTGAAAGCAGTATTTTTCTGCTCATGCATTTGGTGGTGGTTAATATTTCCTTCTGGGATACACATCCCGCTGATTGCTGCAAGAATAACAGAAATTCTTTAACTTTCCACAATTCCTTCCATGTCTCCAGTTTTCACCCAAATCTTTGCTGGAAAATATGTGAAGTAGCTTCAGGATGTTATTAGAAAACAGGGATCTAGGGAAAGATAGGTGGAGTTGGTACCTCATGTGGTGAAAAGAGGCAAAATATGAAAACCTGTGTTCTTGAAAAAAAAAAGTAGTAGATAATCCACTAGTGGCAATTAAGGGATCCCACATGAATGGAAATTTGTAGGAACATCCTACAAAGGCTGTTTTCAGCCCCTGAATAGATGCAGTATTTTGCAGGATACAAAAACCTGCTTTTTGGGGGAAACCAGGCTAGGGTGCCCTAACCTGTTGCTAAGAGGATGGAAATCCTTCTTCAGCAGCAGCAAAACCCCCAAAGTCTGGCTCTGAACATAGTAGCAGGAATCTCTGCATTAAGTACTGTGCCACCTGGTATTTTACTTTTTTAAAGCCAACCATTTCTCTCCTCCCCTCACTGACAATTTGGCTCATCCAGGAACAAATGGAAACGCCAGGGAAACTCAATAGCTACAAGTGGGTTAGAGTTTTCTCTTTAAAGGATACTGCTAATTTTTTTTTAGCTATGGCTGTTTCTTCCAAAACAGTATTAAGTTTTCTTGGCTGTCAGTGATAAAGAGCTGACAGCAGCATGGAAACACCACGGTAAGAATAGAAAGCAAAGGCAGGGTCTCAACACTTCTCAGAGGCGCATGGTATCCATGCAATGCCCCCACGTAAACACCACGGCATGGCTAAGAAATGCTTAAAGATGCACGCTGCAGCCCTGATCCCGGCTGTACTCTTCATCCCGGGCGGGATGTGCAGCTGAGGATGCTCACAGGACTCGTGCCTGTGCAGACATTCCCAAGGTATCTCTTCACGGTGGTTAGAGAGGGCTTCCCTTAAAAGGTCTGGTATTCGCGGCATGCCAAGAAGCCCTCTCCCCAGGCAGAGGTTATTCCAGAGGGTAGCTCGGTGTTCCTTTCCCTGGGGAAGGGGGTTTTAGAGGGAGGGAAGCTGCTGTCGCAAATGGTCGTCCTGCATTGCAGCCTGCAAGGGCTGAGATGCTACTCTACGGGAGAAGGAAAGGACACAGAGCCTGGCAGAGGGGTTAGGGGTAAAAATAGTCCTGGTGCCGGACAGCGTTCAGGGATAGGTGAAACAGAGAAACAGGCAAATAAAATCAACTCTTTTTGCATATCAAGCAGGGGTGTTTATCACTATTTTGGTGAAAACCCCCTGTATAAATAACAGATAAAGATTTACTGGAGGGTACAAGAACGGTGCCGGTGTGAGCGGGGTGTGATACACGATCCCCAGCGCGTCAGAGGGCAGTGCCGGATACCGAGATCCCAGCGATACAGATCCTGGGGGAGCGATTTATTAAACGTCTGCTCAGCCTTTATTAACTATGTGCAAGTAGCGGAGGAACGTGGAGAACGAGGCAGTGCCTAGCAGGTAGTTGGGCTGCGTCCACTGTATCTAGGCACTTTGTACCCCAAAAGCGGGGGAGACGGCTGGGGGATGTTGAGGGCTCTCTCTAAGGAAAGACAACCCCACAGCAGTTGCCCACTCGGGAAAGCCACGTCCCCAACCAGCAATACCACTCGCAGCTGTCTCTCAGCAAGGCTTCTTGGCATTTTTTGGTACCAGGAATAGTGTCCTCCACATTCCTGGATTTTTGCAAAGCCCAGAAATAGCCCTGAGCTGCCTTGGGGCAGATACTCAGCTCCGCCTGAGGCTAAATTTTCCCAACTCTTCTCAGGAGCTCTTTAAATTACCTGGGGGCTGTGATGTTGCTCCTGCAAAGGAAAGTCCAGCTGACACTGAGGAGCCAAAAACATTTGCAAAAGTGACTAAAGATCATCAACCATCAGTTTAGAGGTGTAGGAAATTGGAAAGAGATCTGATTTTGAAACTCAAGTGCAGGAAACAAGACACTCTTCAGTAGCTGCATTTTCCCTCACCCCCTCCCGCCCCCTCAGATTTGCAAACGCACCTTTACGTATGTGCAAAACATTAATTGTTTGACTATGACTTAGTAGACAGTTCCTAAAGCATGAAACGATATTTTAAATCTTATTTCCTCTTCAACACAGCTGCTCTTTAGTTGCATTATTTTATTTTATTTATTTGTTTAGCACCTTCCTCTGGTTCTGCCACTTTTCTTTTCAACCCATTTCCCACTCCAGAATTCATATATTAGCTCTATGTGCCAGAGTTGCTGAAGTGATTGCAGCATATGGCTCACAGATAGTGCAAAATCTTTCTTAAACCCTTTCAAAAGAGAATGATTTATATTTTTTATGTGCATTAGTCATTACATTTATGATCTATACCAGAGATGCCCCCCAGCTCCGAATCATGGATCTATTGGATGTGATGCTGGACAAACTTATTTGACAGAACAAAGTCTGCTCAGGAAAGTTTGGAATCAGAATAAAAAGTATTGTTAAGTTGTATGGTTATTGTTAGTTATCTCACTGTAATCAGTGGTGTGCTTAACATCTGAGTTGGTTAGGTAAGCACGTGAAAATCTCGGTTCTTGCTTTCAAAGGTCAGTTCCTAGCCCATGTAGTTATCACAAAAAGGTAACTTGGACCAAAACAATCAAAAAACAGATGACTTCTCAAAAAAAAAAAAAAAAAAAAAAAAAACAAAAAACCATGTTTACAATTGTCAGTCTCTCACATAATTGGCCAATGCGTGGCAAAAAGAAAAAGCTTGAATTTCAAATCCTCACTGTCCTTTGTAGAACTGAAATTGAGAGAAAACACTGCAGTTTGCAAACAGAGCAAAGTTTGCAAACAGAGCAAAGGGGGTCAGGAGAGAGTACTCATGCGGATAAGCAGGATGTTTTAGCGCATCACTGGTCCTCAGTCTTTACTAGAAGCTGCCTAGAATCCCATCGATGCTCCCTGTTGCAGCCTTGTCCCATCATTTTTCCCCTTCCTTTGGAAAAAGCAGCACGTGACATTTTAACATGCACTCAAGCCTCAAGAGCAGGTCATGAGGCCAATGAGAAATAGCTAGAGATGTTGTCCCCTCCTCAGGACTACCCTTCCCCGCACACCCTTCACTGCAGCATCCCAGGACCACTCACCGTTTTGGCAGCCTCCAAACTGGGGCATCGAGGCAGCCTGCCCTGCTTCCCACACCACCTTCGGTGTGCATCTCCTCCGGCAAGACCTTGGACCGGTGGACCAGGGTCACCAGCGCAGCGGTTGGGGCGAGAAATTTAAACCTTTCCCCGCTGACCGAGCACCGCCAATGGACTGCCAGGCTCCTGGATTAAGTGGCAGCACTGGTTTCCCAGCCAGCTTTTATGGGTGCTTACCCATCCGCACAAATTCCTCCAGCCTAGCCGTGGAGTGGTGTCTGTATTTCGGAGCCCATTTTGTCAGGGAATAGCTTCTCCAGGGGCAAAGCTGGGAGGAGGATGGGGTAGGTGTGATTCAGCTCCCACATGTAGGGATAGATGCCCTTAGAAATGAGGTCCTCACCTGCAGGGACGGGCTTCCAGCTTCAGGAGGGGGTCAGTGAGTTGCTGAGGTTTCACCGACACACACGCTGGGGACAAGCAGGTGGGAATGGGGGCACACGTCACACGTCCAGCCACACAGCCTGAGTCAGGACTCCCAACTGGTAATTACCATCAGACTGGGAATAACCCGTGACCCATCCCAGGCAGCGAGGAATAGCAGAAATGGCCCTAAATTCCCAGGAAACAGCCAGCCCAGAGCACCACAAACGCAGGAAACCAGGAGCATTTCCATGTTGGTTCACTTTTATCCCATTGGAAAATGGAGTCCCTGCCATGATATAAAGAAACCTCTGTTTTCCAGCCCTGATTCTGAGGTTTTCTCCCACTGACCTCCAAGTGTCGGGTTGCGAGTTTTGTGCTGTGGGATACACCAAGTGCCTCACAGCACCCGAGCCATGGCACAGCCAAGGGATGAGACCATAACGCATCTGAGCTTCATGGCGCAGGACATGCCATCATGGCAAATTCAGCGTTGGTCTGCAGAGGATCAATGTCAGGCAGGTGCTGAGCAGTGACGGAGGATGCTGGATTCTGCTGGCCGGGATGGGATGCTCTTCAGAGCACCACTCCCTTTGTCAAGCAATGGAGGGGAACAGGACCCTGGCACAACTTCCATCCCCAGGCTATCCCTCTCCCTCCAACTCGTGCGTGCCCCGTGCAAGCCCGTGGCTGATCTCAGACCCCGTTACACAACCCCCGGTTCACAGACCGCCGTGGGGTGCACACAGCAACACAAAGGGCTTTGCTTAGCAGCTGTGTTTTCTCAGGGCGGCTGATTTTGGGAGCAAAGCCGATGACATGTGGTTGGCCAGGCGGGCCAGGAGACTGGTGCTGAGTTTGCAGCTTCCTTTTTTAATACGTGACTCAGGCACTCGGTAGCTCACTGGGGTTGTTGGTGGAAGCCGGGCTGCAAAGGAGTGCCAGCGGCAGAGGTGGTGGACACCAGCAGGTGGGTAGTGTTGTTTCTCTATAGCATAAAGCAGTTTAAATAGCAGAGTGAGACGGAGCTGCTGTGTTATTGGAGAGATGGGGTTTTCTCAGTGGAAGGAGGGCAAAAGTGTTTTTGTTAGTGATTTGTTTTCCATTTGTTGGGAGTTTACTGTCAGGTGTAACACGATTACGGTTCGAGACCTGTAATATTCTCTTCAGCAGGAGACAGAGCAGCTGAATGATTTATGGGCAATAACAGAAGAGAAAGTGAGTGAATTTTTACATGAATATTTAAGAGTCTTTTTCCCCCTGATGCCTTGCCTTTTCCTCCTGTGTCTAGAAAGATCGGTGAGAACAAACGAATATGAGGAATGATTTTCCCCCATTGCAAGTTTCCAGGTCCCACAGCCCTCCCTGCTCACCAAGGGCACGGCTGCTGGGGCAGAGAGGCTGTAAACCAAGCCCGAGCTGCATGTATGTGGGGCAAGGAAAGAGCTAAAGAAACCCCAACAGCTGCTCCCTATGGATAGTCCTAACATTGCAGCCCCTCGTATGAAATGTGCAGATTCATCCGGCGCCAGACACTGGCACGAAGGACGTTTTGCCAACAAAGCCCAGCGGGGAGGAGCATTCCCCATATCCTTCACTTAGACAGCAGCGCCGTCGGCTGCGGTGCCAGCCGCTGGGTGGGATGGGAGGAGTGGGTCCTCGGGAGATCTTTTCTTCTATTTTAGCTCACGGGGGGGGATGCTTTAATGCTTGAAGTATCAGGTTTAAAACCCCTGGGGTCACAGTCAGTGCTAGTCAATCAGCGCCGCCCGGGGTGCATCACTCAGTGAGGAACAGATGCGGAACATGCCAGCGGAGCCCTTTTGCTCAGCAAGGCAGAACCGTGGAGCAGCACAAGTCTCGAACTGGACTTCCGTGCTCTCCATCTCATACCCAACCAATAACACCCTAAGCCCAGTCTGCATAACATCCTTTGGCTTTGCTTTAGCATCCTCAGCTGGGAAGTTCCCCCGTCCCTGCCAAGGGATGTGGTGCAGTAGCACAGTGCTCACTACTCTTGAGATGTCCTAGGTGCCACTTGGATGCTGGTGGTGGCCGCACACGCACGACAGCTCAGCTTTCTCGTTAGCAGAATGAACTGTTGTTCTTTCGCTCTTATCTATAATTAGCAATTTAGAGGGTGGCAGCAGCCTGTTTCGTCAGGCAGAGCTGCACGGAGCGACCAGATTTTCTGCGAGCACAGAGCCAGCCGCCCGCCCGGCGGGTTTGAGCAGCCCCTATCTAAGGCAGGCAGTTTGTGATAAGCAATAAGCAGCAGGCCGTGCATAGCCTGTGCACTGAAAAAATGTCAAAAAGAAGAAGAAGGGAAAAAAAAAAAAAAAAAGAAAACAAAGGCAGCAATAAGGGGAAGGCTTCAACGAAAGCCTTGTATCTAATTATATCCATCGTTAAAACAGAAGCCCTGTGGACTTTCATCCATCCAAGTTAACGGACACAGGGCTAGGCAGCACAGAGGCTGTGCTATTTTCCACTGCATGGACTGGAAATCTTCCTTCAGCTGCATTATTTGTTCTTGTCTGGAAGGGCACATTGCTCTTCTTTGTGCATCATCTCGCCCCACGGGCCCATGGACCAGTACAAATTATATCAGCTCAGCAGTAATACCCATAGCCTGGGGTGGGAGGAGACCATTAAACATTATCAGCCCAGCTCTAGGACATGGGGATGCTTTCGCTAAGCATTTAGCATTGAAATGGTTAAGCTCAGCAATGCTCTTATCAGCCTAAGCTGGATCCCTGCCTTGCTGTGAATTGCTCTCATCTCGTAAAGGCAGTTTTTAAGAGAGTTTTTTTAGCGTGGCCATGCCCTTGCCTGAAAACTTGTGTTCATTTTCCCAACCAGAAAGGCTGCAAATCTGGTCTTGGTTTTCTTTCTGCTTTAAAGCTAGCAAGGCTGACTCTCCCCAGCTCTCCCCATTGCTCTTACTGGAAGGCTTAGCCAAACCTCATTATCTGGCAAGGAAAAAACTTCTGTTTTCCAGACTGATTGGACCCCTTTCCCTTTCCAGTAGGCAACTCAGCAATGTAGGAGAAAAGAGAGAGATTCCCAGACAAGATTTTTCAAAGCTCTCTTCAAAGCGTTCTGCAGCTAGTTGAGCACACGCTTCAGTGTTCTTCTCACAGGGTACGGCCTTAATAAGGAAAGGCCATGAAATCTGAGGCTCCTTTGCTGGCAATTAGTTAATTTTCCATTTTTACAGAGTGGATCCCTTCAAATGTATGCCTCAAGCCTCCAAATGAAGGGAGAAGCCCGATGCAGCAGACAGAGGGGCTTGTGTTAGCAGATATCAGCACCAGCTCCTCTAAAAGTCGTGTCTCAGTGATGCCTTGACTCTCTCCTCCTCATTCCTGGGGTGCTGTTCATCTCAAAAATCCAGGGATCTAGTCAAAGTCTGGGGTCTCTTGAGCAGAGTGGGGAAAAACTGATGCAGAGGGTGGTTTACCTTGCAACCTTGCAGCCTATCTTAAGACGCACCATATCTTCCCCAGCAGTGCCACTGTCTCCACTGTAGATGAATAATTAATTTTGACTCAGTGTTTAAGCTGCAGACAGCATAAATCAGGGAGAGAGGTTCCATATTTACATGGTGACTTGGAAAAAAATCATTAAGGAAGTATCTTCTTCTGTTTCCTCCCCTTGTGTCCTAGTGACCTCTGGCAGAAGAAGGCAACTAAATCAGTACGGCATCCCACTGCTTCCTCATGTATCCAGCCTCAGTTCTGCACTGCGCATCTGCAGGAGCAGCTGGAACCAAGGCCAACAGAAGCCTTTGGGTTTGGCACCTTTCAGAAGCATGCTGACCAGTGTCTGACAAGCTCACCAGGGTCCCTCTGCTCTTATCTTCATGGCTTTTTGGTGCACGTTTGTCCCCGTAAAAACCGGTATTTCATTTGAAGCGCCAGCTCCTGGAATCCTGTTAGTGTATAACATTAGCTGTTGTCACTTAAAAATAAAAACAGAGTAAATCTCCTTCAGTATTTTAGAGGAAAACTAGAAAAATCTGAACTCAAAATGCAGAAAACAAAGAAAAGAGTCATTAAGTTTGTTATTTACAAAATCTCGTGATTTGGAGACTGAGATTTGAGGGCAAAGAACACTAGAATTGCTGCAGTGCTTCTAGTATGCACATATTAAAAAGTACATCAGCCCTTTCCTGGCTGTGCAATAGCTGGATTTGTGGAGAGAGAGCCCATTGTTCAAACAGAAAGCATTGCAAATACCGCACTAAATCCGAATGCAGCAGTGCAAGTCTGCAGATAAAAGGAGAACCTTCTCGTATTTTTACAGCGGTAACAGAGAAATCACAGCCCTGACTAACCTGGAGGACTAAGATTCATCATATAGGTGTAAAGCTCTATACATGTCTGCAGTGGGTGATGGAGATGGCCATGCTGCTGACACCTAGCAGAGTAGTGCAAAAAGAAATTCCTTAGGCAACTTTGGAGTTGCCTCTTTCTTTGAAAAGTGAACCCGTCTACTTTAGAGCCATTAGTTTCGATATGAACCTCTCTCTGGGGATGAACACAGCTCTCATTTTCAGAGGGAGAGGAAGTCTCTGCTGTTTAGGTGGATGAGGACCAAGGGGGATGGAGTGCAATGGATGGGAATGAGGGAGCATGGTCTGAGCATCATCCGAAAGTGCATGACTGCTCCAACCATCCAGTCCCTCAGGGCACCCCTCAGGAGGTCTGGCTAATAGATCGCTTCCTCTCAGAGTAGCCATTTCTCCATGAACCAGACAGGGACATCCTCAGCTGTATCTCCATGGGACGCATCTGAATGCTGAATATCTTTAATATCTCAGTAATGCCTTGCGAGGCCCCAGTGAGTGCCTCGTGGGAGTTAGTGCAGCTCAAAATATCAGATCTCTAAACTAAGAATAAGGTTTGGTCCTCTGGCTCTGCCAAAGACTCCCTGCTGCATCCTTGGTCAAGTTTCATAGCCTCTTCATCTTCTAGTTCCCTGAAACGAGTTCCCAGGGGAGAGGTAAAGATAAATGCGAAGCACATTGATGGGAAAGCAACATGAGTGCAGGGCAAAAAAAGTGGGAATTGGTTGAATACGCGTAGTTCCTTCACATATTCTGACTCACTCCTGTTTGGCGATGGCCTTGTCTGGAGATGCGAGGATGGGTGTCTGTGCTCCGCTGGCAGGATGGTGACGTCAGGTCACTGCCCGATGTATAACTCTCATCCAGGCTCAAAGTCTATTTCAACCATGAAAGCGGTGGAAATGTCCCTGTTTTCTCCCTGAACCAAAAGCGCGTGATGTTTTGGGGGACCAGGGCAGAGGCTGCCAGGGGAATCGGTGTGCAGATGGTGGAGGTGCTTGGCAGAGCCCTCGGTAAGCGGTGCTCGCGCTCCAGGCTGTCCATACCCTCAAGTCTTTGGCACATAGCTCACCATGCATGTCTCTCCCTGTTTCAGATGAGAGGACGCGGTCATTTTTAGACATATCAGACAACACTAGCCGCATACTTCACCAAGGACAAGGGAGGTTCTCTGCACCCTCCGTGAAGGAGCTGTCGGCTCTCTATCTCTCCCAGACAGCTGCTGCTGCTGCTCACGCCAGCAGCCCCGCACAGCCGGTAAGCACTGCACATCACCATCCTCCCCCAGTGGCATCCCAACAATGTCCTGTCCCAGCAAGTGGCTGTAAGAGGGTGAGAGAGAACGTCTGGTCTGGCAAATCTGGAAAAATGTAGGGGTTTTGGTTTTGGGGTTTTTCCCCCCTCAGAATGACCAGCTTTCCCTTGCCATTTGCAAATATTGTATAAAAGTGATCAGAGGTGCTGATACGTATATCATAGAATCATAGGATCATTTAGGTTGGAAAAGATCTTTAAGATCATCCAACTGTAAACCTAGCACTGCCAAGTTCATCACTAAACCATGTCCCTAAGTGCCAATACGATGTATACACTACATACACATACACACACGCACACATATATACACTTTATGTTCACACATGCACACACATACACACACACACGTCTACATCCACTAGCCCACACAAACAGTTTATTCATACATAAGATTTCCACTTTGCACGGATATACATTCACATGTTCACATCCATGGAGGAAATACTCAGCACACAGCAACACGTACACCTCCATGCTATACCCATTCCAACACACGCACGTACATATGTCCATATATGTCATAGTCAGGCATAACTTTACAGTGCACCCTCCCTGTGTTCCTCCATTTATAGCCCTTGGTCTGGGATCCAGGGATTTAATCACCCACTCCAGGCTGATCATTGGGCCATAGGATAATGCAGGTTTTAAGCGTTATGAAGCACTGGGCTACCTTTTTCCCATTTCCCCAGCTACGCTGGTGATCCAGGAGTAAGGTGAGATGTGATTTCACATCTGCACCTTTCCCGCAGGCTCATTCATGCTCCTTCCCACTCTCAACCTGTTGCAGGGTGCCTGCCCAGAGACGCAATTTCTCAAGTGTGTATCAGGTCTCCGTACTGGAGGAGTCCAGACTGAAGCAGCCCAAGTTGATAATAAAGAAGTGGAGAATGTAATTGGCAAATTATAAACAGTTACCTGCAATGAAGCAGGCTGAGAATCCTGTAAAGGCTGCCCCATGATCCGTGCTCACGCGGGTCTCACTTTGCACTGGGATGCACAAGGACAGTGTGTCCTGCTCAGCAGTGTACGGTGGGCCATGCTGCTTGCTGAGAAATATTTCTTCACTAGAAATGTCTCTTCACCAGAATCTGTACTAAACTGAAACCTTCTCATTAATCCTCATTCCAGTAAGATGTTCTGGTTGGGAAAAATAGAAATCTGAGCTAAAAATAAGTAAAGCAATTTCAAAACAATGAATTTCACAATCCATAATGCAATTACAAATTTATATCTGTTTTATTTTAAAAATATTAAAGTATAAACAAAAATATAGGCTAAATCAAACTTTGGAGAAATCAGTGCCTGTTTTGTTTTCTCCCAACTCTAAACAAATGTGTTTGGGGTTTCATGTGTTGAATGAGGCTTTTGGAAAAAAGTATTTCTTATCAACCTGGAATAAGATCATTTCTCCCAGCTGTACAGAACTGCCAGCGAACAAAAAACCCTCACCTCTAACGGTTTTCTGTCTCTGTAGCAGACACATACATATATACAGATAACAGCTTGTCTTCTTGTGCTGTTTGATGTCATTTCTCCTTGTGTCTTTTCCAGAGTACTGTGAAGGACAACTCCATTCACTCTCCTCACAGCCAGGAAAAAAGCAAGGTAAGAAATGTTAAAGATAAGCACCGTTATCTAACCAAATATTTGTGGACTGTGGTGGAATGTGATTTAAATACCCACACAAGGCAGTGAGGAGCGCTTTCATACTGAATATAGTTATCAGCTGCTCAATTGCCCTTCCCCACATTCAGAAATTCTTCACAGATTCGAAAAAAACCTTATATTTAAAAGTGCTTTCAAAGTATGTTGGCTCATGTGAAAGATTTGCATTTTACACTTGCTGCAAAATATGCTGATTTTGGTATTCTGCTTTTTTTTTTTTTCTTTTTACTAATGTTCAATACTTATTTTTAGCCAGAAAAATCTGTGCGTAACAGAGTGAAATAACACTGCGTGCCATTGCTTTGAGCAACAACTAATAATATTCCAGGCATAACTCTACAGACGTAACTCCAAAGGCATGCCAAGGGTCAGCAGATCTGTTTACTGAAAGGGAAGCCACCAGGATTACAGTCTCTTTTAGATAATGATTATAGGCCCCAGCTACCTTCCCTTTGGATAAATGCCAAGCCAGCGCAGGTCGCAGGTATTCAGTTCGGCGTTGGGTGCCCAGGTTTCCCAAGCTAAGGAGAAAAAATGCAGAAAGCGAGGCTCAAAGGTGGGCTAAACAACCACAGTCCACCTCGTTACGGTACCCTCTGTTCACTTCTGTACCAATGCTACTAGGAATTTGAGTTGAGCTCAGACTGACTGAGTCTAAACACGTCCAATTTTGCTGGCCCTCAGCTATGGGTGTTCCCCCAGCCTCTGGTGTGAGTCCAACAGAAGAAATCATCAGTCAGACAAATGTCCTTCCCCAGGCCCTCACTCCTGTGCAGTGGGCAGCCCATGGTACTACCAAAAGCCCACCATGCCAGCTGCCTACCTGAAAATAGGCTATCCTCATCATCTCAGTTTGACACTTTGGTTTGGTTTCCTCTCCCCATTTTCTTCTTGAGACCTCTTCATAATGAGCTCCTCGGCTTTCTCCTGCACCCATATCCTATGTTCCCAGACTCTCTGCAGGTCCTCACACTGCCCTGGACATTTGGGAGCAGGAGGGAGAATTTTAGCTCACTAAGAAAGCCTTCTTCATGTTATTCTTGTGGTCCCTCTCTCTTGCTGACACAGTCCAAATTGGGCATCTCTGTTACGCTGTAGCTGGACTGAATCCTGGGGACTGTAGACTAACCACCACACATGCCTGGATTAAAGACCCTGCTTTAGAGGGCGTTGCTGTGGAACCAGTTCTAACACCAAGCCTTGAGCGTGTGCAGTGGTGTGATGCTTTGGAGTGCTGTGTGCTACTGAACCAAAGGTATGGAGCTCAATAGGTGCATGGATTTCCCTTGTTTCGATGGCTTTTTCCTTTGCCGTTCTCACTACTAATGGCCATGGGGTTGGGGGTAAGAGATGATGCTGACATTTAAAACTGTTTCCCTAAAGATGGCAGAGGCTCAGAAATCATCTAAAGTTGCCATCAAGAAAATGGAAGACGACTTACCTCCCCCTCCTGCCCCTGGCTCAGTCCAGGTCATCGTTCCAGGGAGCCAGGATCCCAACCCACTCCCTGTGCCTCCTCCAAAGCAAGCCTTCTCCAAGTTCTACCAGCAGCGTCAAGTGAATGAGCTAAAGAGGCTCTACAGACACATGCATCCTGAGCTCAGGAAGAACTTGGAAGAAGCTGTGACTGAGGACCTGGCAGAAATGCTTAATACTGAAGATCCCAATGCACAGGCATCTGTGAACCTGGACAAAGTTCTTCCAGGAGAGGTTCAGTCCATGCGCTGGATCTTTGAGAACTGGGCTCTTGACTCCATTGGGGACCATCAAGCCACAAAGAAGCTAACAGAAGAAGAGGTCATTCCTGGTGGGGATGTGAAAAGTACTTCCCTGAGGTTTGAAAGCCAGTCAATCAATGGGGACAGTCTGTCAACACCAACAAAGGTATCAGAAACAGACCTTGCCAGAGGGGATGTGCATACTGCCCGGTGGCTCTTTGAAACCCAGCCACTAGACTCATTAAACAAACTCTATTCAGATGAAACTGAAATGCAGGAGGCGGTTCTCAAGGAGCCTGTCCAGGGAGGTGATGTGAAAGGTGCCAGACAGCTCTTTGAAGCACAGTCCTTGGATGCTATAGGACGCTGCTGCTCAGTGGAGGAGAAGAGCATCCTACAACTCAAGTCAGAAATCCAGGAGCTAAAAGGAGATGTTAAGAAGACTATCAGGCTCTTCCAAACAGAGCCCCTCTGTGCCATCAGAGACAAGACTGGGAACATTCATGAAATCAAGTCCGTCTGCCGAGAAGAAATTCAGAGCAATGCAGTCAGAACAGCTCGTTGGCTGTTTGAGACTCAGCCCCTGGATACCATCAACAAGGACACTTCCAAAGTGAAAATAATCCGTGGGATTTCACTGGAAGAAATTGGGAGGCCAGATGTTAGTGGAGCAAGGTGGATATTTGAAACTCAGCCTCTGGATGCCATCAGAGAAATCACAGTTGAAGAACAGGATTTCAAGGCTTCAACGGATTTTGTTACAGGGGCAGATGTCAGTAAGCAGCGAATGCTCTTTGAGACTCAGACTCTTGATTCTCTGAAAGGAGAAGCTTCAGAAAGCATTGTAGCCAAAGAACAAGTCATTGGAGGTGATGTGAAATCTACACTCTGGCTATTCGAAACCCAGCCAATGGAAACCCTGAAAGACAATTTTGAGGTGGGACGGTTAAAGAAAGTAGAGCTTTCAGCAGAGGAGAAGGGAGATGTGAAGCAAAGAAAACATGTCTTTGAGACCTGCCCATTTGGCAGCATCTCCAAGGCATTTGAGGAAGAAATTCCTGCCACCAGCATGGAAGAGGTAGTGAAAGGGGATGTGAAGTCTTTCAAGACCCTGTTTGAGACTCTCCCCTTAGACAGCATTAAGCAGGCTGATGCTGAGCCTGTCACCAAAGAAGAGGAGAAGATTCCAGCTGGCAATGTCAAAGCCAATCAAATCTTGTTTGAGACAACACCTCTGTATGCCATCAAGGATAGCTTTGGCAATTTCCATGAAGTCACCTCTGTAAGCAGAGAACAAATCATCAGTGGTGATGTCAAGAACTACAAATGGATGTTTGAAACCAGGCCCCTGGACCAGTTTGATGAAAGCACCAAGAAAGTGGATATAATACGGGGAATCACAAAGCAGGAGATGGTGGCTGGTGATGTCAGAACAGCCAAGTGGCTCTTTGAAACTCAGCCCATGGATGTCATTCATCACCAAGCCATGCAAGGTGAGGAGCACCCCTTGGTGAAACGGGAGATCTCCCAGCGGGGGGATGTGAAGACCTGCAGATGGCTTTTTGAGACCCAGCCCATCCACACCCTGTATGAGAAGGCTGAAAAGAAGCAGGAAGAGGATGGCATTGTGCCCCAAGCTGATGTGAAGTCATACACATGGATGTTTGAGACTCAGCCCCTGGACTCCCTGAAAGGCCAGGAAGAGCAGTATTTACAAGTCAGTAAGGCATACAGTCAGGATGAATTACAGGGAGTTGATGTCAAAACTGTCCGGCACCTATTTGAAACTGAACCCTTGGGCAGCAGTGTGATCAGTGAAGCTGACCGAAAGAAAAATATGCGGTACTCCAGTCGTGTGGAGATACAGTCTGGGGAAGTGTCCAGAGTGAAGGAGTTCTTTGAAGCTAAGCCCTTGGATACAGCCACCAAACCAACATCTCAGAAGGATGATGGGACAATTGAAGCTGGATCTGTGCACAAGTTCACTTGGCTCTTTGAGAACTACCCCATGGACTCCCTGAAGGACAGCTCTGAAGGCATCCAGGAAATCCCTCCAGAGAAGAATATCAAGGGGGGAGATGTTGGGGGTAAAAGGTTCGTATTTGAGACCTATTCCCTTGGCCAAATCCATGACAAAGTGGATGAGACAGAGCTCCAGAAGATCCAAAAAGACACCATGAGCAAAGCCAATGTCAAGTCCTGCACAATGCTCTTTGAAAGCCAACCCTTATATGCTATCCAGGACAAAGAGGGGGGATACCATGAGGTCACCTCAGTGCAGAAAGAAGAAATCATGAAAGGTGATATGAAAGGCGCACGGTGGTTATTTGAAACTAAGCCTCTGGATCAGATCAAGAAGGAAGAAGAGGTGTTTGTGATTAGGGCTGTCACCCAAGAGGACATCAAGAAAGGAGATGTCCAGACTGCCCGGTGGAGGTTTGAGACAGAGCCTCTCGACTCCTTCTCAGGGGGAAAAATGTCTGTGCCCAGAACAGTAGACGATGTGCAGAAGGGAGATGTTCAGTCCAACAAGAAGCTCTTTGAGTCCCAGCAAGTGGGCCAGAAGAAGTACGTGAGGATGGTCAGTGTCAGTGATGTTCAGCGGGGTGATGTGAGGACATCCACTTGGCTTTTTGAAAACCAGCCTGTGGACTCCCTGTATGGGGATGCAGAAAGAGGCTCATCTATCAGTACAGTGCAGAGAGAGGACAGCCAGAAAGGGGATGTAAAACGCTGCACCTGGTTGTTTGAAACCCAGCCAATGGACACCCTTAAGGACCCAGAAGTGACAGCCAGTGCTGGGGCCCAAGAAGTGATCCCTCGTGCGGACGTGAAAAGTACAACGTGGCTCTTCGAGAGCACACCCTTGGATAAATTTAGTGCTTCTGAAGGTAATACAGAAACAGAACTGAAAGAAAGAACCATGAAAGAGACTTTAGAGATGCTCTGCACTTGCCAGGCTATTCAGCATGATGGGATCCTCATTGAAGCCAACGATATGGAGAGTGTGAAGATGGTGAAGTACCAGCTCAGCAGCCCAGGTGCTCCAGATATCTTGAAAGAGGAGGTTGTGGGAGGCCATCTGCAAAGGATCATGCTGCAGCTCCTGCACAGAACCAATGTGGAAGCACAGAGTGTGCTGGTGGAGGAAGATAGAGAGGGCAAGATCAAAGTAAGCCCGTTGCAGCTACTGGACCAGAGTGAAGCTGTTAAAGGCAAAGAGGACTTGAGTGGAAATGTAGCTAAGGCTTTACAGGGTCTCCTCAGTCAAGATGCTTCCATCAAAAAGGGGATGGTCTTACAAGAGACAAAGTCGGGATCAGTGAAGATGACTCTCTACTCCCTTCTGTTCCATTCTGTCCAGCAGAAAGTTGTCAAGGGGGATGTGAAGTCAACAATAGGGAACCTGTTGGCTTCTTCTCAGGAGCAGAAAACAACAGCAACGGTTAAGCGTGAGGACAATGAGAAGGGAAATGTCCAGCTTTTCGCAAGCTGCATTGAGAAGGGAGATCTAAACTATCTGAAGAATCTCCAGCAGGAATCAGAGATACAGTCCCTCATCTCTTCCCAAGCAGAGCAGGGGGCAGGTGAGAGTGCCCCACAGGTAGTGCAGGGGGCTAAGATGCATATCTTACCAAATAAAGAACAAATAGAGAAAGTAGTTGCAGAGAGTGAGCCAGGGGCTATGGAGGGAGCAAAAAAAGTATTCACACGTGAAAGCATGGGTGGATTGGAGAGCGAGGCTGTGCATGCAGCAGGTGTGACAGGCACCACTGTCCAATGTCTTGGGAAGCCCCTTCCCACAGTGATGGGAAAGGAAGAAATTCTGTCGGGAGGGCTTAAAGTGACTACAAAGTCAATTCAAAGGGTTGCAGATGTCAGCAACAAGGCAGAGAAAGAAGCAGCCAGCACTACCAGTTTGAAGGAACCCAAAGCTATGATGCAAAGCAAATTTTCAACCCAAGTGACTGCTCAGAGGGGAGAAATGGCTAGGAAACAGCAGAGTTTGGTGACTGGGGAAGCCAGCCAGAGGCAGCCAGAAGAAAAGGCTCTTGGGAGTGATCTTCAGACTGCAATGCAAAGCCTGAGGCTAGCAACAGCAGAAGCAAAAAACATTCAACACCACGTCCAGACCAAGCTACAGAGGAACAGAGAGGAAGTCCACATGGCCTGCAGGCAGCAGGCAGCCGGCACACAGGGGACCGTGACCCTTCAATCAACTGTACGTCAACAAGACTCTGCATCCACCACACAGGAGAGCACCAGCACTGCCATCAGGACCACCACCTCTAGAGTCCAGGAGGCATCCAAGACCCACACAAGCATGTCTCAGAAGAGCATAACATCACACAAAAAGGTCAGTGCTTCAGAGGAAGTACAGGGAGGACAACTATTGAGCCAGGAAAGCCAAGTTGTGCCTAGTAGAGATTTTAGCATTAAGGATGGCCTTTATACTGCCACACCCGTGAAAACCTATATAAACCCTTTTGTTGAGTCTGATTACAAAGAGCAATCAGTGCAAGAAGAAAGAGATGTTATTATCAGAGGGGATGTACAGACAGCTATCAGAGCACTGCAAAGTGCCGCCACAGAACAGCGCCTGGTAGAAAAGGAGGATGTTGTCCGAGGTAATTTAAAAGCCACACTTCAGTCACTGGAAAAGTCTAACGTTAATGTCTCCAGAGGGGATTTTAAAGCCGCTATGATATACAGAAATGCAGGGCAGTCCTATTCTGTGTGTAAAAAGAACAATGAGACTCAAGTCGTTAGTAACCAGACAGCTGTAGTGGCTTCAGGGTCGCAGGCTGATAATGACTTTCCTCCTCCTCCCTCAGTTGCTGTGATGAAAGCAGAGCATTGCCCACCCTCAACTAAAGCAACAACAGAAGGTGCCCTTCCACTACCAACCAGCAAAGATGAAGCCCCAGGATGTTCTCCACCACTCCAGACCCCTCTTCCTGCCCTTCCTTCTCTGTCCTGCAAACCCAGTGATCAGATTCCTGCAGAGAAGCCCAGGACTTCTCCAAAACCAGAAATTACTGCCCCACCAAGGAAAAAACCTGTTCCCCCTCCAAAACCTGAGCATCTCTTACATGAGGCACATTCTGCCTCTGCAAATAACAGCACAAGCAGATCAACCAAACCCATCCCTCCACCCCTGCCTCCAAAACCTCCAGGCCTTAGGGAGATTGGCAAGCCAAAGCCTCCCCCCACAGAGCTGGGATTAAGCTGCATGGAAGTATGTGAACAATCAGGCCATGGGGAGGTTCAGGCAAAATGCTGCACCTTGGAGACATCTGTGGACAAGCCTGTCACAGTTCAGGGTATGAGCCCTGAGAGAAAGCTGCCAAGAAACACTGCCAAAACCCCTCTTCAAATGGCAGAGGAAAGGTACAAGGCAAGCAAAGGAGGACAAGGAAAGTTGGAATCAGACAGTGCTAAGACTTTGAAGCCAATAAAAAATGGAGTGGTTACTTTTGAAGTCGAGCAGGGACTGATAAGTGGGAAAGCAGTAGCTCCAAGGCGATGCCCAGGTGAGGTGGTTCAGAGGCATATAGAGCTGTGCCAAGACAAGAATGGATGCTCTTCGGTATCACATCCAACCTGTCCTGGTAGAGCACAGATGCTTAATGTGCCAGGACAGACTGAGCCAAGCACCTCCCCTGTGGGCCACACCATTCCTCCAAGGAGAGGAGATGACATTGCACAAAATGCCTCATCCAAGGTGGAAAGGGAAAGTGTGTCTAATTCTTATGGTTCATGGGATAGTCAGAGAGTTGTGCAGCAGGTGAATGAGAGGAGGCAAATGTGTCATTCAATGTCCTTTGATCAACAGCCAATGAACTTTGAGGAGCAACAGCAGGGGAGTAGTGGGCAATTGAAATGTCCTGATGGAGAGGTAGAGACATCTGGCCAGGAGAAGCCAGCAGTTGTTATGAGAGAAAAACCTAAGAGAGAAACAGAAGATGAGCGTCGGAAGAGGCTGTCAGTACACAAAGAGGAGATCATAAAAGGCAATGTCAAGGAGGCTATGGAGATCTTTGAGAACCTCAGGAGACAGGAGGAGCTGCAAGAGATATTGACTCGGGTGAAGGAGTTTGAGGAGGAGACAAGCAAAGTGGATGTGAAAGCTCTGAAGAGCTTCTTTGAGAAGGTCCCTGACTGGGTTGTTCGTCAGAAGGACCATCAGGCCAAGCAACAGGATAGGGCTGAGACACTGGCAAAGGAGGACACTGACAGTGTCTCCTCAGTGGAGCTGGTTTTTGAGGACCTGGAGCGAGCAAGTGCTGAGATCATCCACCTGAAGGAGCAGACACTTGCCCGGCTCCTGGACATCGAGGAAGCCATCAGGAAAGCCCTGTATTCTGTCTCTAGTCTCAAGTCTGAGTCAGACATCGCTGGGCTCTCAGGGCTGTTTAAGGAGTCTCTAGGGAACACCCAAAGCTCTGTGAGCAGCAGCAATATCTGTAAAATCAGCATTGTCTCAAGCAAAGCCAAACAGGAGGGAACCACACTGGAGACAGGGGAGGCAGCATCTGTGGGAGGTGCAAAGGTGGCAGAAAAGACCGCGGTAACCAAGGCAGAGCTTGAGGTCCCCCGCCTCGTTCAATCTCGCGTCAGTTCTCCCTCCTCACCTTCCTACATCTCCATCGAGTCTGCTGCCAGGAAAACAGCAGAATCACCAAGGACAGCACACTCTCCCTGGGATGTCACTTCATCAGACTGTCTTGACACTCCAGGAAAGAAGGATGCTTTTGCTCAGGACAACTTTAGCTCCTTTAACCATCCATCAGCAGGTTCTGCTGGGCATGACATGACCCCCTTTGAGAAGAGACCAGAACCCATCCAAACAAAAGCTGGGCCAAGCTCAGTGAAGCAGCACACTCTTGGCAATGCCAACCACCAGATCAGTGAGAAAGAGAGGTGCCCTCCGGACACCTCCAAAGGCAGCTGCCACTGTGGGATGAAACCAGGCTTTTCGGACTACTGCTCCCTGAATGTCCCCAGCCCGCAAAATCCACGAAGGCAGAAAAGCATTCTGGAGCTCCAGACAGGGCCTGATGGGTCCAAGCTCTATGGAGCCACCCGAACTGTCATGGAGCAGTACGAGGAAATGGACCAGTTTGGAAACAAAATCATCACTTCGTCCACCACAGTCACCAAGCAATCTGAGACAAAAACATCTTCCACATGCAATGCAGCCTCTCATCCCCAGTATGAGGTTTCTGCCTCACCTGTGTTTCGGAGGTACGTGAAGAGCCCAGGCGAAGACTTCCACACCAATGGCAGTTTTCAGGAGCCAGGAGTGGTCTTTGTCACCTTTGGCAACTCCAAGCCAAAGAAATAGGAGATTCTGGAGAGCAAGATAGAACTGTATAAGACAAAAAAAAGAAAATCCACAATAAAAACATCTCCTAGTTTATCCACATCACACACAGGGATTCATCTACACCCTAAGGACTTCTCAGGGTCATCATCTTGGTGTCTGCATACAGACAGGACAAATGAGGTCTGCCTTGACACTGGAGAAGAACAGCCTTCACCTGGCCAACCCAACAGACTTGGTGCTGCACCACAACCCAGAGACCTGACACTGTTAGAAGCACAAGGGAAAAATCCATCCATGGGCACCGTAGGGTAGCTTCTTCCCCTTAGAGTGTTTTGGTGGGGGGAGTGGGGGAGTGTGGTATATTGGGATTCTCTGAATTAATGCAGAAGAAAGGATAGGTAGGATCAATTAAAGAACCAACCAATCTGATCATTGGCAAACAAACACCTTTATGCTATCTTCTTTTTCTAATTTCAATACAGACTTTACAAGAAGGGCATCCTAAACACACATATATACACATGCTCGTATTGATGGGTGGGTTGGGTAGGTTTTCTCTTAGCCATTAAGAAAATAAAAGGAAAAAAAAATCAAATTGCTGTCACTATTGGGGTTGGGTGAGGTATTTATCAGTTTATTTTTCTGTTCCTGGAAAGCTCAATGCTACTGAAAATTGTCAAGCCAAGATCTACAGCTATTATCAGTGCTGTTCCCCCAAAGAAAGATGCTATGAAAGATTCTCTACTTGAGTCAGAATGGTTACTGATTTCCTTTCTTTATTTTTAGAATTGTAATTTATTATTCAATATATACAAAAACCTTATTTTAGATTTTCCATGCTTTCATATATGTTTACTGTTTAAATTCATTTTGAGACTTTGTAAATCAATTTTCTTTTTATTATGACTTTGTTTTGTACATTCTCAACTCAAGATTTTAGATATTCTGTGGCTTTTTTTTTTTTTTTTAACTTTTATTGCTGCGTTCTGAAGGTAAACATTACCTCTAAAAATATTTTTGTCTGGTTGAGTTTCTTTTGTTGCGTGCTTGTTTCTTTTCAAAGTACCTAGAAATCATCTCTCAATGAACTATCTGAATCACATATTGAGAGCACTATAAATCACTGGAGGGATTTAGTTTACAGCTTCTTTACAATGCGGATGGATTAACAGCCCTGTGGCAAGCAGAATTCATACTCTTGTCTGAAAACTGATTTGAGTCCAGGGTGATATACATCACCCAACGCAGAACTCTGTGTAGGTGTGTAGAGACTGGGTAGGATGTATACACCAAGAAAGGTCTGAACACTTGCCTGTACCCGTTTCTTCCACATAAGAAGGCAGCTGAGGTGTTGTGCCTCCATAAGCCTTACAAGGAAGGGCAGTTGATGAACCCGCCGTTGCTCAGTGCTGTGCCTCAACTGACATCACCAGTTGGCCTCAGTTTGGGAATGAGGCAAGAGAGCATGGGGTTTGCTCCAGGTGTGGGAGGAGGCAAGGAGGCTACAGAGTGACTGGATGGTTTCTCAGGGAGTTGTGTCCTGCCGCCTGGCTCAGACTTCGGCTACCGACCCCTAGGTCTAACTGTAGACCTTCTGGTTGGTCTACAGCAAGCCACCTTATCTCTCAGCGCATAAGTTTACTATACTGCAGAAAGGGACAGTAACACCATTCAAAAAAACATTGCATTTCAGTAAGATGTTGTGGTTAATATTTTCTTATTTCCTCTAAGGGTAAAAAACTTACATCGATGACTGAAAAGCAGGACACTGGGGAGGAAAGGGATTGTTTCAGCATCTACCACTTCATATCCCTGAGTCCATAGATAGGTTTTTAAATAGCAAATAACATCTGACATCATGCAATACCTTGGTCAAGGTGTTGTAGACCAAGTAGAAGTTCTGTTTCGACCCCCCAAAAAGCAGGCACATACCCAGAGCTTTTTGGTTTGCTTCTAGGACTCAGTAAATTTGAAATTGAGATATGCCAAAAGAATATCGTTTTCAGTTCCACCAAAGAATACACCAAAGGCTGAGGTAGAAGAGCACATCATCAGAAACTGAGCATATCTAGTTTCAGGGAATCAGAAAAAAAAAAAATGCTTAGATCTTCTGAATTGTTTTAGTAGGACCAATTGTAGAAACAGTGGAGAATTAGCAATTTGGAGCTGCTCTTCAAAATGCTTCCAGCACTGCTTTCTTTTCCTTGATTGTTTCCTGTCTTAACTTGTTTCAGGATGCCCATAACACATGTTTGTTTCATTTATTTTTAAGGACGGCTGCTGAGCAGTTTTAGTAAGCTGCAAACAGGTTGCTTAGGTAATGAAAATTATTCCACAGGAACGCAAATAAACACGTATATCCTACACTGCCAGTGCTTAAAAATACTGGTCTTACTGTTTGTGTTTCTGGATTTACAGGATTTCTAAATGTCTCAATGAGCCATTTATGAGGCTGAGATGAGATGTGTTTCTTTCGTGGTATTTTCATCAGCCAGGAATTGAAATATTATGAGGGGACAGATGCTGTATTATCTCAGGACCATACATGGCTCCTTGAAGCACTGAAAGAGCTGGAGAAAAAAACAAATGCAAAGATTTGAAACTCAAATCCAAGCTGAAGGATCAGCTCATATTCTCAGACTTTACAATAATAAACCAGCAGAGCACACACAAACTTTCAAATCCCAAATGAGTTGTCATAGTTTTTCTGTGATCTATGCATACAAGAGATGAGATTGTTCACCATTCTTTACCCTAGTGGGCCGCTGCATTCTCACACAGTGCTAGGTACATATTTTCAAGAGCAAAATGGCTGGGAGAATTACCTGGGCCAGTGGACAGAGGACAGATGGCCTTGTCTTAACTGTACCTCCTTGAGTGGTCAAAGGACAAATTCAGCTATGCATCTGGTTGTCTTGCAGCAGCAGGCATGAGATATGCTACATTTGAAGTGCCTGCATCACGTACTAACCCTTCCCAGATCCATTTCAGCCAACGGTCTCCCTTGAGGATACTCAGTCTTAGGTCAGAAAGCTTTGTGCTCACCATCTTCTCCACCTATCCACAACACAGGCCTTTTCAGGCTGACCTCTCCTACTATAACGACTTTAACTCACCCAGGTAACAACTGATAAGCCATAAGCCAGCTGCAACTTTCCACATGGCAGTAATCAGCAATGTGCTAGAAAAGCCTTCCAGGAACACTCTGTAAGTGCTTGCCACAGAAGTCTTAAGATAATTTCCTTGCCCAGAGTGCCATTCAGTTGCTGCTAGTCACCTCTCTATCTTCCAAACCATTAGGAAGGCTTATTCCTGGGGCTGATAAAAATACCTCTGAAGAGCAAGAGTGTTTGCCATGCATCAGACAGTGAGCACTTAAATTCCCTGGTAAGAGAGACCTGCATCCCCTATAAAAGATTATCCCACTTTGGGAAAACGCTCCAGGAGCACATACATGAACTCCCAGCTAACAGTAGAGAGGTCTTGTTTGTTTGCTAAACAGCTCTGCTTCTTTCCCTGGTCATGATTGGAGGAAAGCATTTTCTTCTTATACAACAGAGACATGTCAACAGTTACTCTCTTCTCTGCCAAGACACACACCTTCCTGCTGTGTGAGAGCTCGTCACTGTCGGAGGAAATGCCTGCCAGGGTATCTAGATGTAACTGTCATCTGTACTGCCAAATACAGCAAAGTTGATCCATTGGCTGAGATTTATTATCGCCAGGACTGGCACTTTGCTCCATCCTCACAGATGATGCTGCCTTCATGCAGCTGCCCATCAGCACTCACTGATCTTTGCCAAATAGCTGGCTCATTTCCTCCAGTGAAATGACATCCATGCCGAAGGTGCAGAGCTTCAATTTCTCTTGGAGAGACCTGCTAACATGGCATCACTTTCCATCTGGTTTCTGCTTCCTTAGACTCGAAAGATCTATCTTTGCACAAAAGTGTATTTCTGCTTCTCCTTCACCAGCACTGCCCTCCCATTGGCATCAGCACAGGTCTGTAGTCACATTGGTGAAATCCATCTTGCCTAACTGATTGATTTTGTCCAACTACATGAACCTGTTTTAGGGCAGATGTATCACCATCTAGATTCCCTTAACTGGACCTCCGCTGAGTATGCTGGGAGTTTTGACACACATTACATACATAGACACTTACAGAGCTGTGATCTCTCTCTGCAGAGGACTGGAATAGCAGAGGTACACTGAGATCATTGCAGACTGAAGGAAAGACAGGGATTTTATTTGTATACTTCCCTCTAGAGAAAGGGAAGAAAACTGAAGATCTTAAACTTCTTGGAAGTGTTGTCATAGGAAAACAAAGATGACTTGATCTTACTGGTATGTTCAGCCAAAGTGAGGGTAATTAAAAAAAATTGGTCCCCCAGGTTTCTGTTGCAAATAAAAGACAGTTCTTGTTCCCTTGTCAACTCATCGCTTGAGATATAGAAACACGTTTCATGTTTCATAGAATGATAGAACAGTTTGGGTTGGAAGGGACCTTAAATAGCATCTAGTTCCAATCCCCCTGCCATGGCCAGGGACACCCTCCACTAGACCAGGTTGCCCAAAGCCCCATCCAACCTGGCCTTGAACACTGCCAGGGAGGGGGCAGCCACAGCCCACTCCAGATAAAAGCAGAAAGTAAACTTGCCTTTTCTCTGAGCTGACAACACTGCAAACCAGGGTGAGCACATATTTAACAAAAAGCCAGAGAGATCATAGAGCACCAGCAAAACTTAATCAAATCTAACTGTGGCAAATTACCCTCAACAAAGAGGCAGAGAGGCCCTCATCAGTACCCAGAGCCCTGATCTGGTCAGTCAGAGATAGGTCAGGCTGAGCTGGGGCTTTGGACAGATTTGGCTTGCAGATGGAGTCCTCAGGTAAGCTGAGCCTCTGCTTCACACCACAGTGGAAAGGGGTGCACAGAGATAACCACATTGCCACCAGCATTCTCTGGATTACTTGACCATGCAGACAACCTGGAGCTATTTCTGCAGCTAGGCTGATGTCCAAGCTTCTTTATTCCCTTTTGCTCTCCACTAATAAAAGAGCTGGTGTTGGCAATGCTTTCCAGAGAGATTCCCTGGGCTCTTCACATAAAGTGGTGTTTGAGGAATCAGGTCATGGGATAAAATAAAGTCCACAGGGTAAACATGCCAGAGTAAACCACCAGGTTTATGGAGCTGTGAAAGCTTTAACGCTGAGACATGCTGCCTTTTTAGGGTTTGGACTATGTGGTCTGTGTGAGCAGCCATATGATATGAGTGATTTCAGGAGCTGCCCAGCCAAAGGTTTTGAGTCAGAGCCTCTGAACAGTGTTTCTTACCTCACTCAAGGCTTTTAAATGATTCAATTGAGCGAATCATTTGCTCTTGATCAAATTAATAATTTCTCTCACTGGGGATCCTAGGGTGTCTTGTCTTTCTGTCCTGACTGAAAAATACTGCTGACCTTTCCAAGATGACAAGTAAATTGAGTCAGACAGGAATCTGAACTCGCACAAGAGATCTGCAAAATAACTTTAACAAGAAAATCCAACACAAGCAGAAGATTCAGCAAATTAGTCTGCAGATGTATTTCCAAGTGGTCATGATTCAGAGTTATTTAACTTCAGTTTCTCTTTCTTCTTCAGCCCATGTTGAAAGAAGTGTGTGCCTCGTGTCTGCAGCCTGTCTACTCCATGGAGCGTGTGGTCACTGACAAAGTCTGTGTGCACCGCTCATGTTTCTGCTGCCAGGTCTGCAGGAGGAAGCTGAGGTGAGTGGTAGGACCCAGGTGCATCTATTTTTAGGGGATGTCCATCATCATCACAATAGTCCAAGGACAATTCCAACAGGGCAGACTTCAGGAAATGAGAAAGGGCAGACAGTTTCCCTGACACAATCTGTGTCTCCATCACCAGAGTCTGAAAACTGCTCACCTCAAACTTATAGACACTTATGGACCAGCAATTTGCATGGTGGTGCAAGAGTGAGCTGAAAATACAAGAAATATTTAGTTTGGGAATGCTGATATGGAATTTAAGTGGAGCAGTCATTTGGGTGCCTCACACGTTCATGGAGTCAGGTAGGTTGGAAGGTACCTCTGGAAGTCTCCACCCAGGCTCTTGCAGGTCCAAGGAGGGCAGGTAGCTCAAGAACACATTCAGGACAGGTGTGAATGGCTTCAAGGATGCATTCCACAGCCTCTCAGTCAGGCTTTCAAGATTTGACCACCATTGAAAAGGTTTTTTCTTGTATCTCACCACAATTTCCCATGTTACAACTTGTTTCTATAGCTTCTCATCCTGTCACTGTCCACCTCCAAGAGCATGCCAGCCCTGTGTTCTCTATAACCTCCTGTAATATAGACACACACAACAATGAGTTCCTCCCTCTTAACCTTCTCCTTAGAAGACCTAGGTAACCCAGCTCTCAGCCTCTCCTCAGATGACGTTTCAGGTCCCTGACCACCTTGGTGGCCCTTTGCTGGACTCCTTCCAGTCTGTCAATGGCTTTCTTGCACTGAGGAGCCCAAAACTGGACAAGGTACTCCACATGTGGTCCTACAAGTGCCAAATATGGAGGAACAGGCACTTCTCTTGACCAGTTGTCTTGGCTCTTGCTAATGCAGCCTAAGATGTAGTTGACTTCTCTGTCACAAGGGCACACTGCTGGCTTGTTTTGAGCTTGTCAGTCACCGAAACACCCCAGTCCTTTTCTCCGTGGCTGCTTGCAATCCTCTTGGCCCCCCATCTGTACAGACACTTTCTCCCATTGTGCAGTTGTTGTCTCATGGGAGTCCTGTGCAGTGTTACCCATATGGTCCATACTGTGCATACAGGGGGAGAGAAGAAGTGCTGGTATGAAGCCTGGCCCGAAAACGAGAAAGGGGTTGCACATAACCTGGACTACAGGTCCCAGAGGTATTGCAAGGAAATGTTTAATTTTTCACTTGTTTTGCTTTTTGAAAGAAAAATCAAACATATCCCCAGAAAAAACAACACTACTTTTGAAAGGTTTCATTCTTCAAACGCCCTCCCTTCCCCAACAGTTTCCACTGAAAAAACAATTTTGCTGAAAACCTGTCCATCAGTACTACTGTTAATCCTTCCCTCCCACACAGCTGCTAACAGTTATGCCAATGTGTGTTTTCCAGCTTGCAAAACTATGCTGCCCTCCATGGGGTGTTTTACTGCCAGGTCCACTACAAGCAGATGGCTGGAGCTAAAAGCAGAAGCGAGACAGAAAGACTGGAGCATCGGCTAGGAGACCATCAGGTTCAGCAAGTGGCAATGGTAGGCAGAGCACCACAGTCCCAGGACTGGCATAATAGGACTAAAAAGAAGACTGAAACAAGAGAGAAACTCACATCCTTCAATCCACAGTGCAGCTTGCAGCTGGCTAAGCACAGGCAAGAGATGAACAGCAGGTCTGTCCTCTTACAGAACAAGCTCAGAACAAGCTGGCCACCTTCAGAAACAGCATTAGTGGCTGTAGATGAAAAAGCTGGAAAGGGAGCATGTTCCTGGAAAAAGCCTGCACTGACCCTGCAAACCTACCAGGCTGCAGGCACCAGGGAAGGCAGGATGGTGCTCAGGGGTCAGGAAGGAAAATCAGCAGTGGAGGCAGCAGTGAAGAAGGGAAGCTTCTTACCTGGTGTCACCTATACCAAGCAAAGAGAGCAAGCGTGTTCCTGGCCCAAGACAGGAGAACAGAGAGACAGTGAAAAGATTGGGGATGGGGACATGCCCAAAGGGAAGCGGGGGGGCAAGGTGTCCCAGCGAGTGGCTGCAATCCAGCAGGGCAAAGCCCAGTTGAAGAGACCTGCCCCTGCTTCTTCCCCTCTAGTCCTGGAGCCTGTGAAATCCCTGCTTCATGGCTCACTTGTTGTCCACCACACCACACGTCAAAGCACTAAACCCACCAACTGGATGTACCTTGGGGGCACAAGGGGCTGCATCCTCTCTGCTGCAGAGCTCCCAGTGAAGGAAAACAAGGTCTGTGGGTCTCTAAGCACACCCAACAAAGGAGGCACAATGCCTGCAATGACAGATGACAAGCCTGAACTGACCATAGCCATCCCAGCTAC
Organism: Aramus guarauna; assembly: GCA_013400195.1. Taxonomy (NCBI): domain Eukaryota; kingdom Metazoa; phylum Chordata; class Aves; order Gruiformes; family Aramidae; genus Aramus; species Aramus guarauna. Next base: position 341,058 of record VXBL01008797.1, read on the forward strand.
TGCAGGAGACAAGCATCATTTTGGAGAGAGAATGAACAGCCCACAGTCTACCTGTGTGACAGGAGAGCCCAAAACCAGAAACACCACGAGTATAGAGCTAAAATGTGGAGCTGAGGGTGTTGATAACCCTGAAAATGAAGCTGAAGAAGCCCATTGCCTCTCTGGTGTGTCAAGGACCCCTTATGTATCTTCTGGCTCCCTGGAGCCAGTAGGGCTGAGTGTATCACCTGAGATGACTGAGCTTGTGAATGAGGAATCAAAGGCAAACACCAATGAGTTCCCTGGGAAACAGATACTGGTAACTTTGGGGGAAAACATGCAGCCATCCAGCATAAGTCATTTGCCTGGAATTGAGAGCAAAGGGGCAGAATTTGAGAAGACAAAGGAAGTGAAACCAATAAGTACATCAGGGTTTCTGGAAGAGCCCAATCCTGAGCACACATCTCAGGACAACAAAGCAGAAAACAGCAGAGTCTCTTCACCTGGTTTGCCAGATAAGACAGATGACCACAGTGTGTCCTGTCTACAAGAACCTCAGGGTGCATGTGGCCCACTGATAACTAACCCTCATGTAGATATTTTAAGACATGATATAAAATCACCTGGCAAGAATTCTCCAGTATCAGCAGACACACCTCTGAAAGGAATCTGTGCCACTTGGCCCTCACATGATGAAGTCAACTACTCCAAGTCAAAGGATTCCACAGAAGCTCTTAGTGGAAACAACTTTCACATTTCTGAGCAACCAGCCAAGACATTAGACTCTTCCAAACTGAATATATCCTTGGACAAATCTGGAGGTCAGCCAGTGGGTGAAGAAAAAATGGATCTGAAGCTCCCAGGGGAAAGCACAGTGCATACATCAAGGCCTGGCTCCCAGAGCAAAGAGACTAGAAGCAGTCAAGTCTGCAGAGAGATGTTAGGTAAAGGTTTCAGGCTTGAGAAGAACCCCCTCACTACGCTTTTTGGTTCTGAAGACAAAGGCAGCACTCCCAAGAAGGAAACAACAACCCAAAGGAAACCCACTAAGCCCCAGTCAGCCCTTGTCACTTTGTTTGGTTGCTCCTCAGAGAAGAAGCAAAGTCAACGAGAAAAACCTGCAAGATCCTCAGAACAAACAAATATTGATGACAGGCCAGAAAAGCCCCAGGGCCTCCTGAGCTCCTCCAGCCAAGCAAAACAGAAGGCCTCCAAGAATGATGAGCTGCCACAGCCAGCAATGATGGAGGTTTTCCCTAAACATATCCAGGAGAGCTCTGGAGGCTTCTCAGACTCTACTGAGGGCAAAGAGACTGATGTCCTGCTGTTAGCTCCTGGCAAAAATATTTCATGCAATGATAAACATGAGAGAACTGAACTTGACATTCATGACCAACATAGTCAGGTTAGGCAATCACAGGACAGTTGCTGGCCCTCTCTCATGCCAGCACAGGAAAAGAAAGAAGCTGCAGTAATCTTGGAAGGTGGAACAAACCCGCTACGTCCTCCTCCAGAGCTTATGCCTGCAGCTCATAACAGCAAAAATCTCATCAGGGAAGGAAATCATCATGATGCTCATCTACTAGAAATTCAGAACCTGTTGAGTTTGGATGTCCAGGACACAGTAATAGAAGATGGGATATTTTTTTCACCAGGCAATTCAGAAAAATTACCCAAGGAAGCTGAGCTTCAGTATGACAACATGGATCTTCTGGAGGACAATAACTTGCTCTTTTTTGGAGGACAAGATTTTCCCAGCATAGTAAGTAAAACCCCAAATTCAGCCTTGCAAAATTCAGAAGCAGAAACTCCATCTTGCTTTGATCCAAATCCTTCAGAATTATGCCAGGAAATCCCAGCAGAAACAAATACCCCACTAGTGCTGTGGGACACCTCCCGTCTCTCGCTTCTTGCTGGACAGGATGAGATTAATATTAAAGACTCATTGCAGCAGCTGGATCCACTGTGCCAGGCTCCAAAGGCTGCAGAAGATACATTTACATTGGGTCTCAGTGCTGAAGGCTCAACAAACAAGCATCTCTCTAGGCAGGAAGATGATTTTCCCCCAGTGTATGCATTCACCAGCCATGCTTCTGAAAACTTTAATCAGGGTGTCTTTGATCCTTTCAATGTTGATTCAACCAAAATGGGCCAGGAGGCTCCTGAAAAAATGAACAGGAGCAGAAATACATCAGAAGTTGAAGAAGATTATGAAAGTCTCTCTTCTGTAGATCTGAATGTGTTAAATGATGGCCTTTTAGACCAGGAGTTCTTCATATAGCTGGGGGGAAAAAAAAAAAAAAAAAAAAAAGAAGATTGAAAAAAGCATCCACCTCTGCAGCACAAATTAGCTGATATGGGACAAAAATTGATTCATTAAATGAATTTAGAAATGCCCTGTTCCTCTGGCACGACACAAATTCAGTTGTGCATAGAATGATTTATTAATGGCTTAAGAAGATAAATTTAAGATCTCTATCCTGGTCATAGTGGGTCAGTTCCCAAAAAAGAACATTGCAACAACTGGCTTCACTGTGAGGAACCTCCAAGGAGAGACTCACCAGGAGCACCCTCTTCTCTGCACCCAAGGGTCTTCTGTAGAGGGGATCTTCTGCAAAATCTACTAGCAAGGCCCCTCAGAAGATGTCTGCATGGCCACTGTCTGCATGGCAGAGGGGAGACAGACCTCCAAAGAGGTCCAACCAGCAAGCAACCATGAGCAACAAGCCAATGAAGAACTAGAAACTGAAATGAGAAGAGAATGCCATTATAGGGAAGGAACCAAATCCTTGGCCACAAGCGCACAAGTAAAATTCAATGGGCAAAGGCAAAGCTGAGGAGGGCAGGGTGAAGATTTGTCTCCAAATTAGGTTTAGATGTCTGCAATATTAGCGTTTCAATGTAAACCAGATGCATATGCCCACATCGGAGTCAATGGAGACTTAGTAAGCACAGTCTGGGGAGTGATTCAGCCCACCCTAAAAGAGACAACTGCATTTGAAAAGCTAACAGCTCTCTGGACTCTTTTAACTGTGTCAATCCATCTCCAGTAACTACAGTGCAACCTTAGCAATCTATTTCACATATAGACAACTACATTTAGACATCCAGAGATTAATTCAATCCAAAACGTCACACACCTTTTCACTATATGGCTTGCCTACACTTAACATTAATGATATCTCACTCCCCTCATTATATTTTTCCTTCAGTAGACTACAAAATTGCTTCACAAAGGGAGTCGCCATCATTAGCCTCATTGTACAATGATGAGCGAAGGTAAGTGAAATGACCTTGCCAATGTCACCCAGTCAGAAGTGCAGAGGAGGAAAGGGAACCCATGTCTCCTGAAGTCTTGGGGTGTGGGGACACTGCTGCGTCCGCTCTCCCTGTGTGGTTGCACTCTGACCCTCCCTGACTGCCCTTTGCTGCCATAACATAAATGTTATAGGAGTTAACAATTACACTAATGATAAACAAGCTCACCAGAAATCTCAGAGGGTCAAAGCAAGAACACGTGTATTGTGAAAAGGATCGTGGAGCATATCACTTCATCTGTTTCAATCATCTGTCTGCAAAATAAAAATAAAATAAAATGAAGATGTTAAAGTGATTAATTTTTAAAAATAAAATTAAAAAACCCCAACCTCCCAGCCTTACCAGTGCCAAAATATATCTGGCTCTGTCAGATCTGCTGGAAGAATAAAGCTGCTTAATGACCGCATCTGCTGCAAAGCAGTGTGTCAGTGCTCTGCGCAGGGACACTGTTCCATCAGCATGAACCAGGGAGAAGAGAGACGTCCTTGAAAGTTGCATGACTCATTAGATGCTAAAGTCGGTCTCACCTTGGGATGGGGCAAAAGACTTGGGATGACAGATGTGCTGCCATCTTGCAGCCCTGCCTGAAACCTGGTCAAGCTGTGTTTAGAGATGGAGCAATGACACCTAAAAGCTTGCAGGGATCAAGCACCTTTCACTGAAGCAGTGGCAAATGGGTGGCCTGTCATCTGTGCCAAAGATGCTCTGAGTGACACCCCAGACCAAGTTGTCACTAGCACATGACCCTCGCAAACCTGACCTCTCCCTGCCAGCACTAAGGGAGGGAAAATGCAGGAGCACCATAGCGGGTGGGTACGAATCTACAAAAAACAGAGGTTTGCAGGGCTGACCCAGCCTTTGTCCCTGAGAGATCTCCACGATGCAAGATTGACCCACTCAGCCCCAGATTATGAAGACAGTCATGAGACAATGTCTTTCTATGAGAAATGTCATCTTAGAGTGACAGAGTTTACAAGGGACTGAAGCTTTCCCAAGGCTTCAGAAGTCTGTCTGGTGATGTTAGGGAGAACAGCCTCAACAAGTCACATCTGCGGTAATGCATGAGGCTGCAGTCATGTCTGGGTCACCTCCAAGGAGTTTTCATAGCCGAAATCTGACCTCTTTGCCATAGGAGATGCTGGTGGCTGAGGAGCGGGAGGGAAGGCCACAAGCCACACACACAACAGGGTAAGCTTGAAGACTTCAGCTTGTTGCACGCTGATGGAAAAGACACCTTCAGCAGAACAGGGTCAAAATGCTTCTGCCACAGCAATATCCTTGGCCAAGTCATCCCACAACACGGCCAGAGATGGATTTAGGGTAAAAAGAACCTCTGGAGGTAGCTTAGCTCACCCTATTGTTCAAGGCATGTCTCTGAATAATAGCATAATAAACAGTCCTCTCATCCATGGATGTGGATCTAGAGCCTAGTGATATGTTTGGCTGTGTGCTGCATGCACATGATACATGTACATCACTGGTGCGAATTTACACAACTCTAAGTCACATTTATTCATCTCTTCCTTTACTCCCAATAACATTAACCAGTATCACCTCTCTCTCCCACCCCAGCTTAGGGGGTGATGTTTTAAGGTCCTAATTTCTATCCCTCTTCTCACTTCTATAAGCACGCCGGTGCCATACCAACTCATGAAACACCAACCCAGACTTGTGTGATCCTTCAGTAACTGCTGGAGGTTCAGACATACTATCTGGGTTGAGAGTGAAAGACAAAGAATTTGAGAGGAGAAGTGTCTAGTGACCTGTCCTTACCACTCTGGCAAAAGCAGCCAGGAGACCTTCGCCAAATGTTGTGGTTTTACCCCAGCCAGCAGCTGAGCACCCCACAGCTGCTCGCTCACTCCCCCCCTGTCGGGATGGGGGAGAGAATTGGAAAAGTTAAAGTGAGAAAACTTGTGGGTTGAGGTAAAGACATTTCAATAGATAAAGCAAAAGCTGCACGCACAAGCAAAGCAAAACAAGGAATTCATTCCCCACTTCCCATGTCAGGCAGGTGTTCAGCCATCTCCAGGAAAGCAGGGCTCTGTCACGCGTAAAAGTTACTTGGGTACACAAATGCCATCACTCCCAATGCCGCTCCCCCCCCCCCTTCCTCTTCCCCAAGGCCCTTATAAAGTGAGCATGACATCATATGGTATGGAATATCCCTTTGGTCAGTTTGGGTCACCTGTCCTGTCTGTGTCCCCTCCCGGCTCCTTGTGCACCCCCAGCCATCCCGCTGGCAGGGCGGTGCGAGAAGCAGAAGAGGCCTTGGCTCTGTGTAAGCACTGCTCAGCAACAGGTCCATATAACAAAAACATCTCTGTATTATCAACACTGCTTCCAGCACAAATCCAAAACATAGCCCCATGCTAGCTACTATGAAGAAAATTAACCCTCTCAGCTGAAACCAGGATGCCAAATTACACACCGAATTTCATACACTGAGGGCAATCCAGCTTTCCAGTTTCCAGGAATAAAGATGCAAACCACTCAGGGAGTCTGTCCAGGAAGCAGCTCAGACATGCAGCAGAAATCAGGTCAATCTGCTCTTCAAGCAGCATCAGAACCTCAGGCAAAGCCAAGCTGGTGTTGTTTCTTATTTCCAAATCCTGTGTACTCTATATGTCTGTGTGCATAACATGCTATGTTTTTCTTAAGAGCACTCTCTAGGCCAGTTATATTTTAGGATTCTCCCCAAGACACTGTAGTTTAGATCTAGTTTTATGACTAACCAGGGTATCTACATGGGGCAAATGAAAACCAATACCTTGGGACACAGCTGTCAAGGCCAAGTCTACTTGACTACCAGCCACATTTCCTGGTCCAGAGAACATGTGCTTTTGTGCTTCTCTTTCCTATAGTCTCCAGGATGGGCTACATATCCATTAAGCCATTAATGAGAACAACAAATTTATTCTGTTTGCTTCACCACAGTTAGGAAAATTAGCCCTCATTTGCAGAGTCACAACTTCCTGTCTCTCACAAAATCTTGCGCACACTTGCCTTCAGGAGGTCTGGGCAGACACCAGGACAGGACAAGCTGTCCCCATGTTGTCCCCAAGAGTGGCAATGTTCTAGCACCTTTGCTCTGGCCCCAAGAACAGGGAGGGCATGGCTGGTTACAAAGTACACCCTGGAGGACAGCAGTATATCGTTGTAATAGATGAATACAGTGATATAAGTGCTCATTTTATCACACCTGATTAGGGTTTAGTGATCGCATAGTTTAAACATTAATATTTGCCTATTTGAACAACGTGCCCTAGTCCAGCCTGGCCATAGAGGTAGTCACCATGACTGAGTTTGGAGAGTTTATAAGTGCTCTGGGGGAGTTTGGGCTATATCAGAAATTGCTGGTACTGTTCCTCTCCCTCCCACTACTTCTTAATCCTTTCCAAATGATAAGCCAAGTGTTCATGGTCGTGGATGTGCCACATCACTGCGACACCAGCTGGATCCGTGCTGTTGGCCCCAACCTGACCGAGGAAGAGCAGCTGAACCTCACCCTGCCCCGGGACATGGACGGGGCGTACGAGCAGTGCTCCATGTACTCGCCGGTGGACTGGGACCTCGGCTCCATTGTGGCTTATGGCCTGAACGTCACGGAGAAGTGCAGCAGTGGCTGGGTGTACCCCTCAGAACAACCGCCATCCCTGCTGACCGAGGTCTGTAATCACCATTCGATGTGCCGGGGATGTGGAAGGGAAGGGACGGGCATGTTCTGTCCTGTAGTTTGGTAAGGCAATGCCATCTGTGGTGCAGTCAGGCTCAGATTTACACCAGGCACTGCAGCACCTTGGCTCCATCACACAAATTGCAGCTGTAATCCTGAGGAGGTTGTTGCAGGAAGACCATGATGTAGATGCCCAGGGGGGCCACAGGCGGAGATGGTGAGGGTGTGAGTCCAGCACACGCTCTGCCCACCATCCCTCCCCTTTCCAGTATCCAGGCCCTTGAACCCATGAGGTATCTTGCCTAGAGGAACCTTTTGGGTCTTCCTGACAGTTTCCCTTATTCTTCAGACTGGTTCTCCTCATATCAGTTCTCTGTGAAAGACATTTACTGTTCCAAAGGCTTGTTATTGATATTTCTGGGGCCTCTAAAGACCTTGAGGGCTGCAACAAGCCATCACATGGGCCATACAGTTGAGCAAAGTCTCTGTCTGTCACCATCCCCAACTTCTCCCTCTCTGGACCTCTGTTCCTCTCTCACTTTTCCTCATTCCTCCCTCTCTCCCTCCCTCCCAGCTCCAGCACTTTCTCTTGAGTACCTTCCCCTGAGCTGAAATCAGAGGAGAGAGTCCAGCCTCTGGCATTTGCAAAGATTCCTTGGGGTCCCTGGAGCACTTTGTCCATTTCACAGCTTCTCTAGAGGCTCCTCAGCTGCTGCATCCTTTCCCACTCCTACACCAGTCCTCCTCTACCAGAGAAAGCACTGCTCTCCTGCCCTCCTCCTCCTTCCACTCTGTCCTGACTTTGCAGCAGAGAAGCAAGCTGCTAGGACTCTTACCCCAAGGTCCCCCTTTAAGAAAAACTTGCCAGCCAGGAGAGTCCCTCAAGGATGCCTGAGCTGGAGGTCCCAGAACTCGGGAAATGTGCATCATGATGAAGAGGCAGGCTGAGCACCTCGTATGCCTGTCCCACCTCTGACTTGTGTCCCATGTGCACACCATGGAGGCTCGTGTCCTTGGGGGTGGGTTCTCTGCTTCCAGGGGCTGGACTGAGAGCTCAAGCACCTGACTCCTGGGTCCACCATGGACCAGAAGGGCTTCCCACCCTCAGAAAGCAGCTGGGGTCTGTCAAGAGCAAAAGTAGCTGTGTTTCCTTCTTCTAGTTTGACCTGGTGTGTGACAGGAAGGACCTGAATGACATCTCCCAGTCCATCTACATGGTGGGGTTGTTCCTAGGATCCATGATCTTTGGGCCACTAAGTGACAGGTGAGGAAGCACAACCACCGTGCCAGAGTTACTGCCCAGCACCCAGGGACAGCCCAGCTGAGAGTTTAGAATGTCCCTGGACTGAGCATGAAATACTCCCTGCGCAGGATGTGGTCTCCTTGCCTGAGCAAGGGCATCTGGGGCCACCTGACATGTCTGTAGGTGTCTGAGGGTTGAAAAGAGGGGAGGGCAGATACAACCTTATAGGGGTGTCATTCAGGTCTAGCCCCAACTGATGTCTCAGCTACCCAAGGGTGTCTCCAGGAGTCCCAGAAACCTCCATTTGGGCACAGAGTTGGACCCACCTTGTGTTAACCAGACCATGTGTCCGTCCTTCTGGTGGCTCTGCTCAGCTCATGATGACCCAGACCAAAGTCCTCAGATCCCTAGAGGACACAGCTACACAAGGGACAAGACAGGGAGAAGTGCACAGCATGTGTACAGGGTGCCTCACAGGGGAACCAGCACTACAGCCCATTTCAGTCTGATCCTCACTGCTCTCAAGAGAAGGGACATGGGGGCCTTTCAAGGGCTGGTTTCTTTAGCAGCATCTCCTTTTGCCTTTGCTAGCACCACTATGGGTCAAAAGTGGAGATGCTGCTTTTCCTGCCAGTTACTTCCTGGGATGTATAGAGGAGCTTTCTTCGCACGGGTGTCAAATCTCTGCTGTGAATGCTTCTCAAATCACTTTGTATTCCAAGGGGGCTCTTCTCCATCTCCACAGAGTCTGTCCAGATACCAACTGTGTCCTCCCTATTTCTCCGCAGGATAGGCCGTCGGCCAGTATTTCTCATCTGCCTCGTCCTCCAGGGCTTGTTTGGTGTAGGAATTGCTTTTGTGCCCCATTTCTATGTGTACATGGCCTTCAGGACTGTTGTGGGGGCTTCGGTTGCAGGAATTCTGATTACTGCCTTGGCCTTAGGTGAGTAGGATGCCTTGAGGCAGACAGATGTGGCCTCACAAGATGCAATAACAAAGATAGTCCTGCATATTTCAAAAAGGGTGCCCCTGAATTATCATTCTTCCTCTCCTCAGCTACAGAATGGGTTGGTGTCTCCTCCCGGCCAAAGGCAGTGCTTGTTTCTCATTGCTGTTTCGCCATCGGACAGATGATTTTGGCTGGCTTGAGTTATGGTATTCGCAACTGGAGGCTGCTGGAGATTGCAGGATCTACTCCTATATTTGCCCTTTTCTTCTACTTCTGGTAAGCAGGAGCAAGGCAGAGCTTCTCGAAGACATGACAGCAGCAGGTGTGAGGGGTGGCAGTGAGGAGGCAGCAGCTCAGGAGCAGGCTGGATTTCCCATTATAGTGCAGATGCTGGAGGGGCTTCTGCAGAGCTCAGCACATCTCCCTGGGGCACTGGACCCCTGAGAGCAGCAGCTGCTTCACTCCAGGTCCTCAAATGTGGCCTCTCGGGCCTAAATGCAGGCCTAGAAAACCTGACCTGAGGAGGTAGGTAGACCCATCCATCACATGTGATGCCCCTTGCTTGCTGGGTGTGCTTGCAGGGAGATGGGCTGTGGGGAAACTCAGCAGGTCACAGCAGCAGCTCCTGATTTCACCTCCTTGACAGGGTGCTTCCAGAATCAGCGCGCTGGCTGGTGACAAAAGGCAGAATAGAAGAGGCTAAGAAGGTCCTTCAGAAGGCAGCGTCCATCAACAAGCGCACCATCCCAGCAGGACTCCTTGAGCAGGTACCTGTAACGGCATGGGGAACTGCTAGTTCTCTTCAGAGACTTTCCTCCGCGCTTGGCTTCGCAGCAGCCATTGAGAGCAGGTCATCTGATAAACATCTTTCCATGCCCACTGGGGATGATTTGGGGCTGGACTGCGGGTCATTCCAGCTTCAGCTGCCTTGTACCGAGACAAGGTCAGGGGAGAGGCACAGCTTCTGCTGAGGCTCAGCCTGGAGCTTTCTGGAGCCCACCTTGGCATATGGAAAGGACTCAAATGCTCCCCTGGCTTTCCTTCTGTGAGGACCGCAGGAGCGTTGAGGATGAGAGCAAGGTCTCCGTTTACTTTGTGGGTTTCATGTACAAAAGCCCAAAGCGGGGGTTGCCCCCCCCAAAGTCCCCACACTGGGGAAACGTTCATCCTGAGGAACCTCGTAGTCACCAAAGCAGTGCGTTGGGCACCCAGAGCAGGAGCCCAGCCCCACTGGGCTGCCTTCCCTCCCAGAGCCATTTGGGGGTCACCAGCCTGTCCCGCTGAGGCTTCCCTTTGACTGCAGCTGGAAAAGGAGCTGGCCGTGGGTTTCCTTTGCCTGGTTTGACTCTTTGGCTTTCTGTATTTTGAAGTTGAAGCCTGAGACACAGACCAAATCTGCAAGTATTCTGGATCTCTTTCGGAAGAAGCACCTCCAGAAAGTGACTTTAATCATGTCGTGCACCTGGTAAGACATCCCCTGATTCCCTCTTTCCAACCTTCTAGGTGAAGAAAAGGAGAGATTGAGGCTTGACAAAAAACTGTAAATTCACTTCATGTGATTTTTGTGGTAAATTTTATGTCTATGTGTTCATCTGTCATCTTTCTGTCTCCACATACTAGACCAGATCTATCTTGTCTGGGCATGGGGAGAAGCTGATTATTGCAAATGCTGTGGATTTTGTGAGAAAGGCTGCAGTAATTCCAGCTTTTCACAATCCCTGGGTCTTGAGGTAGTTTTGTGCCCCAATTTCTGGTTGCAATCTAAAAGGTGCTGGCCATATGGAGATCCATACTGCTTTATCACATGTAACTATGACTCACAGAATTGTGTCAGATGAAGCAAAACAAAGATTGTTAGGAATTTAAATATGTTGTTTGTGGTCTAACCACCCTAATTTTTGAGGATAAACCTCTGGAAAACCCATCTGGTTACATGTTGTATTCCACTTTAATTGAATTTCAGGTTTGCAGACAGCCTTGTCTATTATGGGCTGAGTCTGAACGTGACAAGTTTTGGGCTGGACATCTACCTGACGCAGCTTGCCTTTGGGGTGGTGGAATTACCAGCTCGATTTTGCTGCATTTTTCTGCTGCAGTGGTTTGGGAGGAAGAAAATCCAGGCCGGTCTCCTGCTGCTGTCTGGCCTGATATGTCTCGTCATCACTGGCATCCCTGAAGGTGAACAACCTCTTTCCAACCTGAGACCACAGCTGGGCAGAGCCCCAGCCAGCTCTATCCTGGTTCAGACCTGTTCTGCCAGCCCGGCTGGCCACAGACCCACACTCGCTCCGGGGGGCTGAGCTGCCTCGAGTGCCACAGAGCAAGGGGCTGCACTCCCAACGTGCTGGCTTCCTCTCTGCATGACTTTCTGCTCCTTTAGAGCCGTGCCTGGTCCTTCCACAGCTCCTGGCCCTTGGCAGGCAGTGTCCATTACACACCACCACCCACTAGACATCACCATATCCACCTGCTATACACCACCACCTCCTCTCAGAAAGGAGTAGCAGAAGACCTCTGTGTCTCCCTTCTTTAGATGAACAGGAAAAGCAAATGCCCCCCCCAATCTGTTTCTGCCTACACATTGCCGCAGTCCATACCCTCACCCCTGCTGCTGTGCTAGTGCTGTGAGTAAGGCTGAAGTAAAACAAAGGGGCTGCAAAATGCTTTCAAGCTCCTGGTTGTGATATTTCCTACTGAGCACTCCCTGAAGACCTGTGGTGGCTCAGTGGCTCATGTCAGTTGCAGATTTTGGAAACGTCCAAGGCCTCAGGGAGAAACCTGGGTTCTCTTTGCCAGTTGTCCAGAGGGTATTTTCCAGGAGAGGGTGTACTAGGAATTATTTCCAATGGTTTGGGTGGTAGATTTGCTCGGTAATTCCGTTAGAAAGAGATGGCCCAAGAAATTCCACTTTGGTCCAAACTGAACCTTCTCCATGGAGTTCACAGTGGCAGTCTCTCCTCCTCCCCTCAGACCAGCCCGTGGCAACCACCGTTCTGGCCATCATCGGCAAGTTTACAGCCACAGCCTCCTTCTCCACCTCCTATGTCTACTCTGCAGAGCTCTTCCCCACGGTCATCAGGTGAGGTCTCCCCATGCATCAGAGCTTCCCTCTGCCACAGCTGGTGACAGTGGTGGGGCAAAAGCCCAGTTGTCCCCATGGCTATGAGTGGTCCCACGGTGGCCCAGGGCATGCTGAGCCCTGCCCACACCTCCAACTGCCCCTCGCTTCCCCAGGCAGACCGGCGTGGGACTGTGCTCAATGTCGGCGCGGGTGGCAGGGATCATTGCCCCACTGATCCGCCTCCTGAGCCAATACCACCGGGCCATCCCCATGGCCATTTTTGGGAGTGCCCCCATGGTAGGGGGGCTGCTCTGCTTCCTGCTGCCCGAGACCCACAGCACCGACCTGGTGGACAACACGGAGGCAGCCACCCCACGGAGTAGGTGGGTACCTGAAGCTCTGTATTTAAGGCAAAAAAAATTATAAAGGTGTAAATTTAAGGCAAAGAGAAATATGTCAGAAACCAGGATGGAAAGAGTGTCATCTCTTCCTCTTTCCTTCTTGTCTTCAGCAGCAGGAGACTTGAAATTTTGCCCAAAAGAGACACCACAAAGGATGGAGTAGACTTGGAGAAGGACATCTACAGAGGCTCGGACAGCAACTGATGAATGGACAGGCATATACTAAATGTCTAGTCTGATCCAATCTGTCTTGAAGCAGACCAATGAGGCATTGCTGTCTGGAAACTGGTCTTTCAGATGATCAACAAAATAGTTGTGGTCAGAGGGAGAGGAGATCTGTGTCATTCTGCATTTGGAGAAGATGCACTTCAAACTGCTCCTGAAACCCAGTCTGTAATGCCTGGCTGCGCGAGTCCTCCCGACGTGTTTCCCAGTCCTTTGCAAACTGGTACCCGTGGAACCATCCCTGTCGTGTTTTACAGCAATAAAGAATCGCCAGTAGAGCGGTAGTACTGGGCAAGCGAGCGCCGGGCTGTGTCCCTCCTGCACTAATCGCTTGGGTCGTCAGCCTTCTCGTCGGTCCAAGCCTCGACGTTTGATCAGGATGTCACTGAAACCCTGTCACACACGTATTTAGCTTTTATTTCTATGTGGTGTTGAATTTGAGTTTCTACATGAATAATATAAATTATACTCTGAGTTTGATAAGAGACTCTTGTAATGCAATATGTGAATAATAAATGGTGTTGATTTTTTTGTTTCCTACTGTTTCACAGTTGGCCTTTGTAACTGCTATTGGCTCTGGAGTGTTTTCTACACAGAAATTGTAAGTCTGTAATTTACCACGCAGATGGAAACGTGTTTTGTTTCCGTCAGCCACAAACAATGCAGAAACAGAGTGTTAAACCGGAACGACTGGGTTCAATTAGGACTATATTTATTTCCAAGTCTTCCAATGAACAATCTATATTTATTTTCTCTACTAGCAGCTGTGGAAATTTCCTAAACTGTGTGGTGTACGCTACAATTCAATGTCAGTTGGGCATCTGGACAGCTTTGACCAGTCATGATCAGCCTTTAACAGTGACCTTGGTTGGATGCTGTCAGCTCAGCCACCACATTTTAGTGTCATCTAGTGTCATGCAAAAGAAAAAGAAGGTTGGCCTCTTCTCCTGCGCTGCTTGTTTACAAGCAGAGAATGTATTCGGTGCTTAATGTGGCTATCTCTTCAAACCACAGCACTACTCTTGCTCAAAGAAGGCTGGTCACTCAGGTTTGTACCATCCTTTTGTTTCCAATTGCTTTGTGCTGTAGTAAATGGCGTTTTGGGTGGGGTGTCCAAAGTCCAGGCCAAACATGCCTGGAGGTGATATTCATTTTGTGCTTTGGCTTTGGTGCACACAATCTCCCCAGTGTCACATGGGACCGGTCCATGGCTGGAGACGGGGCAGGGCATTTGCAGGATCTGGGCTTTGGGACTGATTCATTGCACATTAATGCTGCTTCTCCTCACCTCCTCAGCCATTCTCTATGGGGTCCCTTTCTGCAAGCTTTTCTCTGGTCATGGACCTCAGGCCTTCCCAGCATGGGGTTGGGAGGAAGGAGAGGACAATGTCTTCTAGTCAAAGGGCAAGGTCCAAGATCCTGACACCTTTGCCTCACAGCCGGGAGTCAGAGTTGCAGTGTAGTTTGTTTGTGTCACCTACACCGAGGATGGGCTGATTGTCTCGGTGGTGCCTGTGTGGCTTCTCTGGCAACAGAAGCTGCTTCACCCCATAGCTCCTTGTCTCACCTTGGGGAACAGGGACAGGGCAGGCTCTTCTGCCCCTCCAAGCCTGAGATACCTCTGTCCCTGCCTGACCAGTTTCCTCAGCAGTGGGGAGGTTCCGATACATTAAACTGGGTCTCCTCCAAAAGGGAAATGGAGGTCAAGAAGTTCTGACCTGAACACAGACAGGTGTAAGTGAGGGTGAAAGTGCAGGAGCAGGACCTCGCACCCATGTCTGATACAGGAGGGCCTGAAGAAGGCTTGGACTTTAATAGATATTCCTTAGCAAACCCTTCACAGTGTCCCATTTGCTCACCACTGCCACCTTCAGCACCTTCCCACAGCTGGCCCTCCAGTCATGGCTTGATGAGCCACTCTGTTAAGGTCTTGCATCTGCTCTTCCCAACTAAACCTTGCTACCCCATTTTGTCCTCACCTTCTCTTCAGCCTGTTCGCTCCCTCCCCTTGGCTATGGGATCATTCTCTGTCCCCTAGTTGTCCCTTCAGGTCATCTGAGGCAGTTTTCATCCTTTGCCCATAGCCTCATCATGATGAGATCCCAAAACATTCCATCATATATATGCAAAAGTACATTTGCATTCTCACACACTATTCCACCACACCTAGCTCAACTCTGTAATGTGAGCTTTATTTATTACAGTGCGAGACCACATGTGGACCAGGTAGCAGCGACATTAAGGCACAGCAAAACCATTGGACATCCTCCCATTTCTGCTGAGCTGTGCAAAATGTCATGAGTCAAGCTATTCAGGTGCTCTTCAGCCAAAAGTGCACCATCCAGTGGTCTTCAAACTAATCAGGTGCATTGGTCTAGAGAAGAGCAGATGAAATGAGTCTTCAGCCAACTCGAGGCATGAATGAGATGGAAGCAGAAGTACATCAGATGTGCTTAGACACCTTTATTTATGAAGTGAGTTGAAACAGAGAGTCTCAGAGCAGAATTCCCAAAAGGAGTCGTGTTCACTAATAACTGTGCATTTTGCTCCAAACTCTTCCCTCAGTCTTTACCCTCAATGCCTTATTTTCCATAAAAGCCCAAAGGAGGAAGCCCCCAGCCTTTGCCAAGGAAGGAGTGCCCTCGGGCAAAGGACTGAGCTCCTCTATACTCAGGGCCACCGAACAGGAGCACCACAGTAAATCCTTTGAAAAGCAGTGCCAGAGAGAAGATGGCAGCCCCTCCTGGTGGGGCATTGACGCATGTCACTGACTTCATCCAAAACTCTGTCTTCATCAAACTGCATATCCATGGGTTACTTTAACCCACGGAAAACATGCAGGCATGACAACAGGGAGAAGAAATAATGTCTGTTTAAAAGCTTCTTGACAGTACCAGAAAATTGCCTTGGAGTTGTATACAAAGCTGGAGCACCACCACTGTATAAATTCTGGGCTTCATCTGTACCAAACCAGTGATAAAACAAAGTCATCTTGAGAGACAGAAGATAAGAGGAGGGGAAGCAAAGTAAAAGCTTTTTTTTTTTCATAATATCAGACAAAAGTGGTCCTAAACTGTTTAAAGACAGAAATGGACAGAAGGAATAGACTAGAACAGAGTAGAATAGACCTGATAGTTCCCCGAAAGATTTGCACTTTCTTCCAGAAGACCAACTGCCACAACGTCTTTCAGTTTCCTGGAATAGACGAATGAATGTGGTCCTACACCACAGCCCAACAGCATAATTTTCTGTGCACAAAGCATCATGCCATGTTTTAATTCAAAGCCACCAGCACTAAGGCAATAATTCTGCTGCCTGTTAGACGTCCTTGCTCATTGCTTGCTGTTTCTTCCATCACATCTTTTTTTTCTCAGCTGAGTGTCTCAAATTTAAAAAAAAAGAAAGAAAGAAAGAAAGAAAGAAAAGAAGTGTTTTGGAGAGGGTGAGAAGATCATGCTAGACAGTCAAGGGAAATCACTCCTTCTTGCAAGTGTGAGATTGTTTTCAGTGCTGCATCTGCTCTGGCTTAACTTTTTAGTGAGCACAGCACTCCATTGCAAGTGTATTCAATCCTCTAGCAAGTGTCTCACTTGGACAATGTTTACAGTCTCACATTCTTGGAAACAGGACAGGAAAAAGGAAGAGAAATGATGTCTGGTTTCTGATCTCTTCCTTTTTTCCCTTAAATGGAAAGCATCAGATTTTCTCCAGCAAGAGCACTGTTGAACACCAGAGACAGCATGCAGTGGCTGAAGACAAGCTACAGAGGGAGATACAGAAAGGCAAAAAAGAAAAGGAAAACCAAGAATTGGCAGTGACTGGAGGAGAGGTGGTGGTGTCCTGCAAACGGAGGCCCGGCCTGGCCCCAGTGGCAGCACAGCACGAAGTTGCCTTTAGCTACAGCCGCTTGACGCCCTGCTAGAAGTGAGTGGTCTTTGTGTACTCATTGTCTTGACCACCATCTTTTCCTTTCACATGTCCATTTTCAGAGCTGCTGTTGGTATTTTCACAAACCTAATGAAAGGGAAAAGAGTTTAAAAGCAAAAAAAGACCCGTTATAAGCTGATGGCAGCCTTCTCTGAGACATGCAGCCTTCAGCAACCTGGCTTCCGTTTCACCACTCGCTCTCAGGGCCCCTGTGGACACCCTTCTCCCAGCAGGATGACAAAAGTATCAGGGTGCAATTCCACCTGGTCCCATGGGGAAGAGGGGCTGGAAGCTAGAAGAGGCCAAGAGGACATGGCTACAAGGCATCGGCCCTTCCCTGGGGAGGGCCTGGGGAGCCAAGCAAAGCATCGGCCACTCCTGAAGTCCTTCCATTCCAAGGACAGGAATGAAGGGATGACCACCATGAGCAGGGTTATTGGGCCTCGTCCCCTCCCTCCGCAGTCCTGCCACCTGCCCTCCCACTACCGTAAGCCCTCAAAGACAACCCCAGCCCCAGTCCCAGCCCATGCAATGCTGACAGCCTCCCGCAGTGCTGGCACACCATGTCCCTGCCCAAGAGAGTCTGGTGGACCCCACAACCAGGATGCAACATGGGCATATGTCAGGATGAAACCCACCTCATCTGGGGGGCAGCCACTCCCCATGTCATCCACCAGGTCAGTGCCGCGGGTCTCAGGCAGCAGGAAGCAGAGCAGCCCCCCTACCATGGGGGCACTCCCAAAAATGGCCATGGGGATGGCCCGGTGGTATTGGCTCAGGAGGCGGATCAGTGGGGCAATGATCCCTGCCACCCGCGCCGACATTGAGCACAGTCCCACGCCGGTCTGCCTGGGGAAGCGAGGGGCAGTTGGAGGTGTGGGCAGGGCTCAGCATGCCCTGGGCCACCGTGGGACCACTCATAGCCATGGGGACAACTGGGCTTTTGCCCCACCACTGTCACCAGCTGTGGCAGAGGGAAGCCCTAATGTGTGGGGAGACCTCACCTGACAACTGTGGGGAAGAGCTCTGCAGAGTAGACATAGGAGGTGGAGAAGGAGGCCGAGGCAGTAAACTTGCCAATGATGGCCAGGATGGTGGTTGCCACGGGCTGGTCTGAGGGGAGGAGGAGAGACCACCATTGTGAGACGAGGGAGTGCTCAGGGATGAAGGCTGGGGATGCATGGCAACAACTGTGTCACCAGTAGGGAGCCATCAACATGGACCAAGGAGCAGCTCTGGCCTGGGGGCTACCTTCAGCATGCTTTGCATCCACCATCTCAACTCCCCACACGTTAATTTTCCTAGAGGACAGCTCTGCTAATAGATGGCCTCCCGGGCTCAGCTCTACCCTCTCCTATCGCAATCAGCAGACAAAGGTTTTCTGATCAGAGTGAGCCTTGGGGAGTTGACCAAGTCCCTTGTGGCCACAGCACCAGGGTCAGCTCACTCCCTGAGAGATGTGAGCCAGCCTGGTTGGGAGGACAGGACTTGCACCAGAAATGGAAGGGTTGGGACTCCATGCCTCCCTGTCCCAAAGGTTGTCCTCTCAGGATGAGAAGAGGTGGTTCACCTTCAGGGATGCCAGTGATGATGAGACACACCAGGCCACTCAGCAGCAGGAGAACAGCTTGGGTTTTCTTCCTCCCAAACCACTGCAGCATGAAGATACAACCAACACGGGCTGGGATTTCCACTGCTCCAAAGGCAAGCTGTGTCAGGTAGATGTCCAGACCAAAATTTGTCACGTTCAGACTCAGCCCATAGTAGACAAGACTGTTCACAAACCTGAAAGCCGGGCAGGGTGGCACTGAGCATATCTATTGGCCATGAGCTAACACAATATTGAACTCCAGTGACAACATTATGATCAATGCCACAGCATTTCCAAGGGGACATAAAGCCACACGAATGCCACAAGACTGCCAAAGCTGGAACAGCTCTAATCTTTCCCACAAACCACATAGCACCTTGAAAAGCCAGAAAGAGAAAAATGCATCAATAGCACCCAAAAATCACAAGATGAATTTATAGTTATGACTAATCATCAATCCCTTCTTTTATTCACTTAGAATTTCAGAAAGAGAGGACCAGGGGATGTCTTACCAGGTGCACGACATGATTAAAGTCACCTTCTGGAGGTGCTTCTTCCGAAAGAGATCCAGAATACTTGCAGATTTGGTCTGTGTCTCAGGCTTCAACTTCAAAATACAGAAAGCCAAAGAGTCAAACCAGGCAAAGGAAACCCACGGCCAGCTCCTTTTCCAGCTGCAGTCAAAGGGAAGCCTCAGCGGGACAGGCTGGTGACCCCCAAATGGCTCTGGGAGGGAAGGCAGCCCAGTGGGGCTGGGCTCCTGCTCTGGGTGCCCAACGCACTGCTTTGGTGACTACGAGGTTCCTCAGGATGAATGTTTCCCCAGTGTGGGGACTTTGGGGGGGGCAACCCCCGCTTTGGGCTTTTGTACATGAAACCCACAAAGTAAACGGAGACCTTGCTCTCATCCTCAACGCTCCTGCGGTCCTCACAGAAGGAAAGCCAGGGGAGCATTTGAGTCCTTTCCATATGCCAAGGTGGGCTCCAGAAAGCTCCAGGCTGAGCCTCAGCAGAAGCTGTGCCTCTCCCCTGACCTTGTCTCGGTACAAGGCAGCTGAAGCTGGAATGACCCGCAGTCCAGCCCCAAATCATCCCCAGTGGGCATGGAAAGATGTTTATCAGATGACCTACTCTCAATGGCTGCTGCGAAGCCAAGCGCGGAGGAAAGTCTCTGAAGAGAACTAGCAGTTCCCCATGCCGTTACAGGTACCTGCTCAAGGAGTCCTGCTGGGATGGTGCGCTTGTTGATGGACGCTGCCTTCTGAAGGACCTTCTTAGCCTCTTCTATTCTGCCTTTTGTCACCAGCCACCGCGCTGATTCTGGAAGCACCCTGTCAAGGAGGTGAAATCAGGAGCTGCTGCTGTGACCTGCTGAGTTTCCCCACAGCCCATCTCCCTGCAAGCACACCCAGCAAGCAAGGGGCATCACATGTGATGGATGGGTCTACCTACCTCCTCAGGTCAGGTTTTCTAGGCCTGCATTTAGGCCCGAGAGGCCACATTTGAGGACCTGGAGCGAAGCAGCTGCTGCTCTCAGGGGTCCAGTGCCACAGGGAGATGTGCTGAGCTCTGCAGAAGCCCCTCCAGCATCTGCACTATAATGGGAAATCCAGCCTGCTCCTGAGCTGCTGCCTCCTCACTGCCACCCCTCACACTTGCTTCTGTTGGGTCTTCAAGGAGCTCTGCCCAAGTCCCCCTTACCGGGTGAATAAGAAAAAGGCAAATATAGGAGTAGATCCTGCAATCTCCAGCAGCCTCCAGTTGCGAATACCATAACTCAAGCCAGCCAAAATCATCTGTCCGATGGCGAAACAGCAATGAGAAACAAGCACTGCCTTTGGCCGGGAGGAGACACCAACCCATTCTGTAGCTGAGGAGAAGAATGAAGGTTCAGAGTCATCCATAGAAATTATTTCCCCTGATGCAAACAGGGTGTTTCCCCCAGAGAAGAGCTCTCCTGGAGGTGAGGAGAGGAGGTTGGCAGTCGTAGCTCTGGCATCAGTCACGCATGCAAGTCACCAGGATTTCATGGGATGCATCACCTCTCCTTATTGTCAGGGTGTCCTGGTCCTCTGCAAGAGGACGTGAAGCTCAGGTATGCCACTTCTTTGCTCTCAGTGTCTCCAGAGCCCCTCACTGGGACAGAGCTGAGGCCCACATCAGTGATGTCCCAGAGCCATTAAGGTCTCTACCCGCATTGACCTCCTGAGCCAGGAGGCTGTCCCCTTGGTCTCCTCTGAGCACCAGCATGGGAGAGATGCTCCCCATTGCTCTCAGGGTTGAGGAGATGCCAAAGTGCCAAAGGACAGTGCAGAGCAAGATGTGGCCTTACCATTTTTCAACTGTTTTTCAAGTTGTATGTGATGATTTTTATCTCTCTACAGACCTTTCCTATTGCATCTTGAGAGGCCACATCTATGTGCCTAAGGGCATGGGCATCCTACTCACCCAAGGCCAGTATTGTCATAGTGATCCCTGACACCGAAGCCCCCACGACACATCTGAAGGCCATGTACACATAGAAATGGGGCACAAAAGCAATTCCTACACCAAACAAGCCCTGGAGGAAGATGGAGATCAGAATGACTGGTCGGCGGCCGATCCTGGGGAGAAAGAGAGAAGACACAGTTGTTATCTGGAGAGACTCCGTGGACATGGGGAAGATCCAGCAGGTTACACAGTGATTGTATCACCCTCTGCTGAGGGTGGTAAGGCTCAGACTAGAGTCTGGGTTGACATGTGAAGCACTCTGCACACATGCTGTGCCCTTCTCCCTTCCACCTCTCATGTGGCCATGTCCTCACGGGACCTGAGGACTTTGGTCAGGGTCCCTGTTAGCGAGGAGTGGTGACAAAACACACAGGGTGCAGTGTCCAGCCAGGCTGGGAGCAGTGTACTGCTCTGCATACTGCCAGCTTTGCACAGATCCTGAAAGGGTGGTTGTGTCTCCTCACCTGTCACTTAGTGGCCCAAAGATCATGGATCCTAGGAACAACCCCACCATGTAGATGGACTGGGAGATGTCATTCAGGTCCTTCCTGTCACACACCAGGTCAAACTGGAGGAAGAAAACACAGATACTTCTGCTCTCAACAGGCTCCAGCTGCTTTCTGAAGGTGGGCCACCCATGGCCAAGCTCTCACTCCAGACCCTGGAAACAGCGATCCCATCCCCAAGGATGTAAGCCTCCATGGTGTGCACATAGGACACAAGTCAGTGGGGGACAAGCCCACGGGGCACTCAAAGGTGCCCCTCTCCCAAGCACTGGGACCTGCAGGACTCCCTTCCAGCCCAGGTGCCTCCCAGGGGAGCTTCCTGGTTGGCAAATTTCGCTTAAAGTGGGACAGAAGTCCTAACAGCTTGCTTCCTCCTAGGCTGCCTTCCCTCACAGAGGAAAAAGGATGTTAATTTCTGGGCTAAGCAGTTTCTGTTACAGAGATATTCTGCAGCTGGAAGCATCCAGACAGCATCTGTAGAAAGAGTCCCATAGGGAAGAGCATGTATAGGAAACACAGAGAGGTCAGGAAGCACTGAAAGAAGCTTAGCACTGCTCACTGGAGCACTGTTGGTGTTGCTGAAGCTCCTGTCAGATGCCTGGCTTTGCAAGCTCTCCTCCCCTCATCAAACCTGGTACCTCCACAGACAGTGAGGAGCACTGAGGAACTCAGACTGTCTCCATGCTGAGACCCCGAGGC
This sequence comes from Aramus guarauna, assembly GCA_013400195.1. NCBI lineage: Eukaryota > Metazoa > Chordata > Aves > Gruiformes > Aramidae > Aramus > Aramus guarauna. Next base: position 363,123 of record VXBL01008797.1, read on the forward strand.
AGAAACCCTACAGCCGCTCGCCCTGACAGTTCCCCACCACGCGAGGGAGCAGAAACCAAGTGCACAGCCCTGCCTCCTTCCCCTGGCCGGGTGTCCAAAGCACAAAGCTGTGCACAGGAACAAGTTGGAAGGTTACTCCCTGTCTGGGGCAGCTGTGGCAGGGAGACCCAAAAGGTCTCCCCAGGAGTGATTAATGTCTCCAGAGGCTCTGCATCCTTCTTGCATGCATCCCCCTCCAGGACTACACCTGGGGGCTGGGTGGTGGAGCCAAGGTCCCCAAAATAGACCTGATGTAAGTGTCAGCCCAGCCCGTTTGCGCAATGGCCATCACCAGCTTCAAGTGAACTGCAGAACAGGGCGGCCATCTGGGTGTCCCATCCCTTCCACATCCCCGGCACATTGAAAGGCAATTACAGACCTCGGTCAGCAGGGATGGCGGTTGTGCTGAGGGGTACACCCAGCCACTGCTGCACTTCTCCGTGACGTTCAGGCCATAAGCCACAATGGAGCCGAGGTCCCAGTCCACCGGCGAGTACATGGAGCACTGCTCGTACGCCCCGTCCATGTCCCGGGGCAGGGTGAGGTTCAGCTGCTCTTCCTCGGTCAGGTTGGGGCCAACAGCACGGATCCAGCTGGTGTCGCAGTGATGTGGCACATTGGGAACCATAAAAAGTTGGCAAAACTGGTGGAAAGCCACACTGAGGCAGGGAAATAAGGTGAGCAACACCAGCCATTTCTGAAATGTCCCAAAATCGCCAGCCGCTTTCAAAATTTCTCCGACGCCTGACATTGGCAACAATATCTGAAACAGGACAGTGCTGGGACAGACTTTCCAGAGGGCTGGAATTAATGTTTAAACCTAAGATAAGCTCTGCAGTTGTAGGCAGCGACCACAAATGTGTAAAGTCAGGACAGAGTTAATGCCTCATGTTTTACCTGTCCTAAGTACACTGTGTAATATATTAATCATCTCTGCGCCACTCACAGCGCTGGCTGTGAGTTTCAGACAACCTGGATCAGCCCTTCTGCCAGGGCCAGGTAGCATCGACAGGGGAAAAGTCTCTTCTCCAAAGCAATTCCAGGAGCTGCATTTGCTGAACTGCTGAGAAGGTCCCCAGCAGTTTCACTCGGGCAAGCAAGGTTCAGAGGGGCCAGGAGAGCCCAGAGTGATGTAGAGCTGGGAAAAGTCCAGGGGAATAAATGGAGTGGTGCTAATGGATGGGCAGAGCTGGGAAAACTCCAGAGGAATAAATGGAGTGGTGCTAATGGATGGGCAGAGCTGGAGACGAGGAAGGGTGGCCAGTTGGCCGTGGTCCCAGGTGACAGGAGACTCCATTTCCTTCATCTTTTGCAGCTTCCCTGTGCAAACACAAGCAAGCCACACATGGGACGTCCACCCTTCCCACCAGTCCTGGGCCACCCCACAGGCGGGTGGGGGCTATATGCAGGGAAGACTTGGGGAAGGCATACAAGGATGGGAGAAAACTGACACAGGGCAATGCTGCTTGAGGCAGGTTTGGCAAATCTCAGCTCAAATGCCTTCCCATCTTAAAATGATCATTGAGAACATGAAACCAACTCTGTTCAGCCCATCCCTGATGCAGGAACAGCATTTGCCTGGGGCCCCTTTGGAATGTCTATGAGGCAAAGCCTCCAGAAGTGCCCAAATGCAACTTGGATGCTCCTTCTCCTGCCCACAGATCTGTGGGAAGAGCATTGTACAAGCATGATGGAAACCAGACCATGGCCACCCCATTTGGGTTGATCAGGGCACCCACGCGGGTCAGACTTGGAGGTGCAGCAGCTCCCCAGGCAGCCAGAGATAAGCCCAGGTCAGCAGCCACAAGCAGGGAGCACCAAAGACAGGCAGAGGTGGTGGACAACACAAACTGGGTCTGTTCAAGTCAACTAGGAAACTCAGATGAAGGATGAAACTGAGGTGCCCCTGTTCACCTTGGGCTTTGCTTCATCGGCAAGAGACGGGACAGGTCAAACCTTGCTAAAAGCAGAATCATAGAATCATAGAATCATCTAGGTTGGAAAAGACCTTTAAGATCATCAAGTCCAACCGCTAACCTAACCTTGCCATCCCACCACTAAACCATGTCCTTAAGCACCTCATCTATCCTTCTTTTAAATACCTCCAGGGACGGGGACTCAACCACCTCCCTGGGCAGCCCATTCCAGAGCCTGACAACCCTTTCTGTGAAGAAGTTTTTCCTAATGTCTAACCTAAACCTGCCCTGGCGCAACTTTAGACCATTCCCCTGGTCCTATCGCTTGTTACCAGGGAGAAGAGGCCGACCCCCACCTCACTACAACCTCCTTTCAGGTAGTTGTAGAGGGCGATAAGGTCTCCCCTCAGCCTCCTCTTCTCCAGACTAAACAACCCCAGTTCCCTCAGACGCTCCTCGTAAGACTTGTGCTCCAGACCCCTCACCAGCTTTGTTGCTCTCCTCTGGACATGTTCCAGCAGCGCAACATCCTTCCTGTAGTGAGGGGCCCAAAACTGAACACAGTATTCGAGGTGCGGCCTCACCAGCGCCGAGTACAGGGGCACAATCACTTCCCTACTCCTGCTGGCCACACTATTCCTGATACAAGCCAGGATGCCATTGGCCTTCTTGGCCACCTGGGCACACTGCTGGCTCATATTCAGCCAGCTGTCAACCAGTACCCCCAGGTCCTTCTGTGCCATGGAGCTTTCAATCACGCATGTCCATGAGCTCAGGAGCCTTTCCTAGGCCTGATCTTGCCATGTCCCCTGGCTGTCTCCTGGCTGCATGCTAGAAGGAGCCCAGGGCACAAAGCAACCTCATCCATTCCTCTCTGTCATGGCTTAAATGGGGAAGCCCAGGAGGGTCAGTCAGACACCAGTCATGGGTCTCATGGATGTGGAAAAGTGGGAGCCAGAGGACTGGAACAAAACACTGCCAGAATTTATGAGACAGAAAGATCTGTTCTGCTCTGAGCAGCATTGGAGAGCCTGAGCTGGGCACCACACTTAAAGAAGACTGGAGGATGCTGAGGCCCTGGACCGAGCACCAAAGAAAGGAGTGGGAACCCCATTGCTGGAAGTTTCCAGAAGCAGCAATGGTTGATCAGAGCCAAGGCATACCTCTGGGCTGAGATGGCCTCCTCATGGCCTGACCAGGGCATGTGTCCATGACACATCTTTCCATGGCTTCTGGTAAAGGTCAGGAGCAATCGAGCTGCCACAATTCAGGAAGATCTTGTGCACCAAAGCCAAAGTACAGAGTCAGCATTGCTTCCAGGCATGCCCTGCTTGAGCTCAGCACACCCCAGCCTTCAAAACACCATTTACCACAGCACAAAGCAATCAGAAACAAGAGGATGCTACAAACAAATGTCTGGAGAAGAGGAGGCTGAGGGGAGACCTTATCGCCCTCTACAACTACCTGAAAGGAGGTTGTAGTGAGGTGGGGGTCGGCCTCTTCTCCCTGGTAACAAGCGATAGGACCAGGGGGAATGGTCTAAAGTTGCGCCAGGGCAGGTTTAGGTTAGACATTAGGAAAAACTTCTTCACAGAAAGGGTTGTCAGGCTCTGGAATGGGCTGCCCAGGGAGGTGGTTGAGTCCCCGTCCCTGGAGGTATTTAAAAGAAGGATAGATGAGGTGCTTAAGGACATGGTTTAGTGGTGGGATGGCAAGGTTAGGTTAGCGGTTGGACTTGATGATCTTAAAGGTCTTTTCCAACCTAGATGATTCTATGATTCTATAAACCTGAGTGACCAGCATCACCTCATGGTCTGAGGGGTACACCCAGCCACTGCTGCACTTTTCTGTAGCGTTCAGACCATGCACCATGACGGAGCCGAGGTCTCAGTCCACCAGTGAGAACATGAGCACTGCTCGAATGTCCCACCTGCATCCCGGGACAGTGTGAGGTTCAGCTGCTCTTTCTCAGTCAGGTTGGGGCCAATGGTACAGATCCAGCTGGTGTCACGGTGATGTTGCACATTGGGAACCAGAAAAAGTTGGCAAAAACTGATGGAAAGCCACACTGAGGCAGGGAAATAAGGTGAGCAACACCAGCCATTTCTGAAATGTCCCAAAACCACCAACTTGCTTTTAAAATTTCCCCAATGCCTGATGTTGGTAGCAGTACCTGCAGGGACAAGCTTCCCCCAGGCTGGAACTGGTACTCAAGCCCAAGATAAGCCCTGCAGCTGTAGGCAGCCATGACAGGTGTGCAAATTTGAAGAAAAAGCAACGCTCTGCATTGGGATTTATACTCACATTGCATTCCATGAAGTGAAACAGAAATTTCAGGAGGTGTGCACCCTCCAGGGGAGGTTACTTTCCATTTGGAAACTCATCAGCTTGGAGGAGAGATTGCCAGAAGGTGATCGGGACGCCCTGTGAAGAGCAGGGAAGCCCACAGGCACGGGCAGTACCAGACATCTCATGGTGAGCACCCACAGAGGGAAACATCCAAGGATGAAGGTAACTGGGGTGGACTAGTCAACTACAGGAGACACTGGACTAAGGCAGCATGGAAAGCCTTTAGGAATGTCCAAGAAGGGATTTCCTACAGAGGCAGGGATGGGAGACAAAGCTGTGATACAATTCTCTGGGGCTTTTTAAGCAGGGTTTGGCCAATACTGGGATGACTGCAAAGTTGGTTTAGATGCAAGAGATGAGATTCAGAGACCCAGAATGTCCCTTACCATCCCATGTCTTAAACTTGGAAGTTACATTCACCCAAGATAAAGTTTTCTGTGTCTGCAAGAGGAACACCTCAAGAGAAAGAGAGAGCCAGAAAAAGGCAAACTAAGCCCAAGAGCCCAAAGGAGAGTGAAGAGAAGAGGCAGCTTCAAAAGTGCCACCATCCAAGACCAGTACATTTTTTTTTGTATTGGTGAGATTGGTTGTTTTTAAGCAAGAACATGCATATTTTTAAGCAAACACAGATGGATGCATCCCAAACAAAAGGCCTGGGGAACATGGCTGAATCAGACCATCCCCATCCCCTCCCAGAAGACACACACCTTGCCCTGGACAGTCCCTGAAGCTTTAGAGAAATTTCTCCATTCTCAACCTCTAAGCAGGAAGACCCCTTCTGCTTCTTTTAACTGAGACCCCATGACCTCTCTCTAACAAAACCCCACGAAGCTCTGGGTAAATCACATCAACAAAGCTGTCAGGGCACCTTGGGAACAGAATTCATATATTAGGGAAAAGTTTCCAAAGGACCTCCGGTGAGAAATACTAGGGGGTTTTTAATTCTCAGGTAATATTTCCCTTCATTTCTGAAGACTTCATTCCTTCATGGAAGATGGGCAAGAAATATTGAAGGATGTGAAGGGAAACTCCAGGGTTTCTCCAGTGCAGTGGTTCAGAGAGTTGGCTTTCCAAGAGAGAGTCAGGCAGTCTGCTTGCAACCAGGCACTTCTCTTATGCACGATGTTAGATGACACTAAAAGGTTGCGGCCAAGGTTGCTGTTAAAGGATGACCACAAGTGGGAAAACCTGTCCAGATGCCCACTCCATTTAAATGACATCACATTGCAGCATTCACTGTGACACACCTACTGCCATAACCATGGCAGTGGCTCAGCACCAGGTCACAGAACTGTTTTCCATCTTGTGGCCAGAGGTTTACTGACGGTCTAGCCAACCGTCTTGTCACCTGCACACTTGGACAAGACCCTTCACTTCAGGCACCTTCTTGCTTTCACAGCCCAAAGTGCGACCACTGGTGCACAGGGATGCTGGTGCTTAAGAGAGGAACAGCCCAGCTACAACCAAGAGCTGTCAGGATGAGAGTTTGGGACGTGCCTGGGCTCTACCTCTCACCATCGGTGCATTTTCTTCAAGTCCTGGCTCCACTGCAAACGTAAGGGAGAGACCTCAGATCAGATCTGCCCTGAAGCTTCAAATTCAGAAAGAGCTGGTATTGTGGAGGCAGAAAGGAAGGAGTGCAGTTCGTGCTCCCAATGCTTCTCAAGGTTTAAATCATCTCACTTTAATACCAGCCTCTGTCACACTGAGATGTTCCTGGACAGGGGAAGCTCATCCCCAGCTGCACAGGGCACGTAGAGCTTGGAGTGAACTTTTCAACTGGAGACAAGCGCTCAGGGTACAATCCCAAGTGCCATCCTGGCTCCATTTCTGCACACAGCTCCTGCAGAGCACCCCCACCGCTTCCTCACATCTTCCCAGGGGTCATCAAACCTCCTCAAACCCCCAAATCAAAATGCCCCAGAGTTGCAGGCATCACTCAGACAAACTGCTTCCCCAAGATACACTGTATCCAACCCAAAGACACATAAAGCACACGTGGAACACATTGCAATGGACAATTTGTTCTTTATTGATTAAAAATTAGAGACATGCAGTAAAATACAAAGTCCAAAAAAGGAAAAAAAGCCTGAATATTTTACATCTTTCATTATAATCTACAATACACCAAAGTTGTGAAGAGGATCCGTTTTCATTAACAGAGCATTGTCCTTAAAAGTAGGAACTAACTTAAAATTACCACCTGCTTCCAGGTTCAGATCAGAAATTTGCACAAAACCCAAATTTAGTGACACTGGAAAACAACTGTGAACAGCATTGGCACTTACTGGAACAACATCAGAAAAGACAGTTGTCTAGCACTGTAATAGCCCAAGTAAATATTCTGGATCCCTACCCAAAACATCTGGAAATCTATAGAGCAAAAACCATCAGTTTCTTCCTTATTTTCTCCATTAAAGAACTAAGAAGCCTTGGGTCAGTGTGAGCTCAAGCTCGCTAAGTCTTGGCTTTGGGAAAGTGGGGAATAACAATAAATAGATGCTGCATTGTTCCATTTGAGCAGTTCAAGTCCTACCTTTCTCAGCACCAGTACACAAATGAACGAGGGGGTCCCCATGGCATGCAGGAAGAAGGGAAAATAATACTGTAGGCAAGACTACCTTGTCTGCGTATCCTAAGGGCTTCCAACACCTCCACATCCACCACAGGGTGACACGAAAAATCGAGATGCCAGCCTGCTCTTCCCAAGCCAAGAAGCTCAGCAGGGGCAGCCATAGGGAGTGTTCTGTGTCAAACAGGAGAAAGTGCCAGAGGTGCCACATGCACGCTTGGCCAAACCCAGACACCACCAATTCCCTGGTATGGGACATCCCCTCCCTGGGCTGTTGAGAGCTTTGGCTCAGCACCCTGGGATGCTCTCACTCCCAAACTCTCTTCCTCCTCTCCCTCCCCTTCACACTGACCAGCCACGGGGCTGCAAATAGCCCATGGGGACATGCTCAATATCCACCTAGAGGCTAAAAGCAACAAGGACGGTATAACAAGAACATGCACAATTCAGGAAGCTTCCACAGCTGCTCATAGAGAACAATATATAAATACAGATTGTTCATCTGAAGACTTTGAAATAAAAAAAATAGTCCTAATTGAACCCAGTCGTTCCGGTTTAACACTCTGTTTCTGCATTGTTTGTGGCTGACGGAAACAAAACACGTTTCCATCTGCGTGGTAAATTACAGACTTACAATTTCTGTGTAGAAAACACTCCAGAGCCAATAGCAGTTACAAAGGCCAACTGTGAAACAGTAGGAAACAAAAAAATCAACACCATTTATTATTCACATATTGCATTACAAGAGTCTCTTATCAAACTCAGAGTATAATTTATATTATTCATGTAGAAACTCAAATTCAACACCACATAGAAATAAAAGCTAAATACGTGTGTGACAGGGTTTCAGTGACATCCTGATCAAACGTCGAGGCTTGGACCGACGAGAAGGCTGACGACCCAAGCGATTAGTGCAGGAGGGACACAGCCCGGCGCTCGCTTGCCCAGTACTACCGCTCTACTGGCGATTCTTTATTGCTGTAAAACACGACAGGGATGGTTCCACGGGTACCAGTTTGCAAAGGACTGGGAAACACGTCGGGAGGACTCGCGCAGCCAGGCATTACAGACTGGGTTTCAGGAGCAGTTTGAAGTGCATCTTCTCCAAACGCAGAATGACACAGATCTCCTCTCCCTCTGACCACAACTATTTTGTTGATCATCTGAAAGACCAGTTTCCAGACAGCAATGCCTCATTGGTCTGCTTCAAGAACAGACTACATCTAAGATGCAGAATGAAAGACGTTTTGTGGAAGGACTGCTTAATGTAAATTAAAAGGTTCAGCCCTCATGCCACACCTGGCACTCATGTGGAGAGAACCAAGATAGTAAAAAAAAAAAAAAATTAAGGCAGTTTACAAAGGGAAGCTGACTTCTAACACCTCAAAGTCAAGGAACTTCTCAAAAACACAAACACAAGGGAAGAAGGCTCTCCTTCCCGTGGGTTAAGACTTGGCTTGCTTTCTCAGGTGCAAGCATTCAAACCAGCAGTTTTAAAAAACACAGCCGAAGAGAAGCAGATGTCTCAGCACTCCAGGTGACCCAAACAACATGTACATTGGTGTTTCAGATGGAAGGAGAAGCAGGTAAAGAACAAAAAAGATCCGTTCAGTATTAAAACTTGTGCAAAAATAGCAAGTGAAAAAAATGAAACCACATGTATGCAAACATTTAGGCAAAATCATCAGAGCAGTGGAACCCCCTGCTTCGTACTCAGTAGTATTTTTCTTTAAAGTAAGGCAGTAATAAAATGAACATGCAGGCAATGATGTGTTGGATCTGCATGTTTGAGATGACAGATACAAAAACATGAGAGTTGTTTACAAAAGGTGTAAACGCCATCGGTAATTTCAGAAAGGTTTGTGATCCTATTAAGGAAAATGTTAAAGCTTCTAGGAAGGGGGCTGTAGTTCAATTCTTTGGCAGTAGTGGTTTTTAGGCTAACAGAAGCATTACGAATATGCACATGTGGGTTCTCAGTTGGGAAACATCTCCTGGGACTATTGTTTAGCTGATGCTGAGCTGTGCAAATCCTATGAGTTTGCCATCATCAGGAATATCTGAGCCTTCGACACCAGATGCCTGAAACACAAGGAACAGAGATCCAAATAGCAACACACACGCTCTACCCTCCCATACATACCACGGTACATATCACAAGGTCTATCAGATACGTAGGTCTGGGGAGGGAGCAGTCACAGGACAGCCTTGCACTGTGTTCAGCAGCTGGCACCACCCCAAGTTTTAAAATTCAGCACTTTTTTGCCTTTTTTTGAAGCTAGGAAGGGCTGGGACTGAAGCTTTGGCAATGTCTGCTCTGACTAGGGCTACATGCTCTACCTGGGGCAAAATAAGTGAAAACTCCTTACAGAAAGAGTCAAAAATAATGGCATTTACTGCTTCACTACCAATAAACTGGTTACACCTTCACTTTTCCACTGTAATTACCTCTGAAGGGTTCATGAGCTGTTCTTTCTCCTCTCCTAGCCTATCTTCTCTTAGTTTTGGCGCTCTCCTTTTGCCCCCGCTCTTTTTCTTTTCTTTTTTTTTTTTTTCCTCTCTCCCTTCGTTTCCTCCTCAGAGACAATGTATCTGGACCCTCCCTACTCTCCTCCTCCAAAAAAAGGAGTCCATGGCTTTTCTTACCCCGCTTACGTACCCTGAAGAATTTCTGCCCTTTCTGGGCAAGTGCACCTTCAGAAAAATACCCTTTTCGTAACATTTTGATATTCTTTTTAGCCAGGATAAGGAAATACCTGTGTTAACACATAACCTCACGCAGTTTAACCCAGCTGCTGCTTAGAGGACACAAGCAGGGAGCCTGCATTGCCTACTGTTAGGCAACCAGCAGGAAGCTTTGGGAAAGGAGGGAGGATTTAGAGTGCATGTATTAGATGCCTACAGTAGGCATCACAGGCATCTATATGCAACGCCTTCTCTTTGTAAGTGACAACTTGTTCAATTAGGGAACAGGAATAAATACCAGTTTGAAAGTGACGGATCTGTTTGCTTGGGGCTCTTCCACAATTTTCTGCAAATTAGCTGCAACTGAAATCACACACACACACAAAGAAAATGGGCAAATATTAGGACAGGCTAGAGAAAAACATCCCAAACTCATTAGGCCTCTTTCTGTTACTGAAACTTAGAACTTTAAAATGTGAAAAAAGTTCAGGTCTCAATTAGACTCAATCTACTTAAATCTGAAGCTTTAAACTGTGGAAATGCTGTCATTTGTTACTATGCTGCTTTTTCAGAGGTAGTTATTTTTTCCTGGACGCAGTGGGCTTAGTAGTAACAAACTGCCCAATAGCACCTGGAAATCCAGTTAATATTGCACTAGCAGCCTTTCCAGATGTTGCAGCCTGTATATAAGCAACAGTTTTGCTTGCTGATGTCAGAATACACAGGCAGTGCTGACAATTTAAAAGTCTCACCCGATGCATAGGACACATTTATTTAGCAAACTGTTGCTAGAGGTAGCAGTTCATACCCATACCACACGTGCTGCTGCCCTAGTGCATGTGCACTTAATTCCTTCCCCAGTCCTACTTGAAAAAAAAAACAAAAACAAAAAACAAAAAACCCTGCCTGCTTCCAGTCCCAGATCTCTCTTAGTGCAGGACCTGCGAGCAGTACAGGCTTGTGCAGCAATTTGGCAATGCATATATGTCAGATGATAATGATTTAGCTAATGCATAAATTAGCCTTCACTTTGCATTACAAGGAACATTTGCTTCATAATTTTTCCAACGAGATCGTATTCTTGTGTACTGGGGGTGGCACAGAACTGCCACCAGACCTAACAGCAGTTTTGTAGAGTCATTGGGGTAGAGAACCAAGGCCACAGCAAACCCTCCTAGCACTCACTAAGCAGGTCATTTTAAAGATGCCAAAAACGACTGAAATGGTTAAAGCAGAAAAATAATATGTAATTACCTATTACCAGATCTCTGCCATCAACAAGACCTGCTGAAATGAGTTCTTGAGACACACCATCAGCAGTATCTGGGGGGGAGAAACCCAAGAGCCAGTCATCACATAAATTGTCCAACTAAAAGGCATTGCATAGAAACCTAAAGTAGCTTGTACAAACCAAACAGCAAAAGTGCTCTTTACACAAGACAGGTATTGGGGCGTACACTGGGTGCAGTCAGACAGCTCTGAGCTATGCTGTCTAACTCTGAGTTGGAATTCATTGAAGGGTTGAACTTTGGTCATATTCACAAACAGTTTTACAAGAAGGGTCTTCTCAACAGCAGTGCTCCAAGCCCAACCATAAGGTAAGACCTTTAGGAAAGCACTCTGGAAGGACAGACACTCATACAGGGTTTCCATACACACAACTCCACAACACCGAACACAAAACTTCTTCACAAAAAACACCTTCATACACCGCAATTTCCCACCAGCTCACCTCTCCCTGGGGTAAATTCAAATCGAATATCATTGAGCTCTTTTTTTGAATTCCTGTGGAAAGAAGAGAGTTTTATATAGAAGACAGCATTTCATTGCACCGATTGGTGCTCAAAACTGTCACAATCAGTCTGTGAAGAGACGTGAGTTCACTGCACCCTTCCCCTCACAGGGCAGAAACTAATGACCGGGGTGTGCATCTGGAAGCAAGGCTCTTGGCACACTCTGCCTCTCAATCGGACGGAACCTGAGTGGCCTGAAGTCCAGGATAAGTGAGTGCCACCTCTCTGCTACAAAGCCACCTTGTTCCACTGTCTCAGCAACTCCTGTCTGTCAGCAGATACATCCTTGGAGCACATCCTTCAGAAGAAGGAAGCACTCACTGACTGCAGATGCACATACATGATGCAGCTGTCCGGGAATGACTGGGAGATGATGCTTGGAAGTCCCAGACCAATGCCTATCAACAAGCAAGATACCTACAGAGGTGAGAGGAAGTTCCTTAAATGAGAAGTTTCAGCATGTGTAATGATAGCAGAATGTGCCTAGAATCCTTTTTCTGCCTATTTCTAGGGACAGAGACCAGAATCTAGAATACCTTGAATTGGGTAAAAGCTCTTCAGTCTCAGAACTGGCTGAAGTCTGAAGTTGTGCCCAAATACTAAGATGGTCCAGCACAAGGCCAGAACCCTGGATTCCTGATCCCCCTTAGGGAACCCAGCTAATTCCTCCCTTCCACCCTGTTAGATTTCAGGAATATTTATACAAATCCCACTTCTTTCAGTCTACAACTCTTGCCAAATTGAAGTGGATGAGACAAACTGAAACTGCTTTTCTGGGTCCCAAAAGAGTGGACGAAGTCCAAGCTGACAAACAACATATAACCACCACACTTTTAATTAAAAGGCAGATGGCAAGATGCACTACGGAAGTCTTCCAGCGTGCCTCTCTACAAAGGCTCACTTTGACAGAACAGGTCAGTTTTGCGCCCTTACCTTAACCTTAGTACAAGGCTGATGGGGACTTTCGTATCTTCCTGTACCGGAGCTGCAGCAGGGGCAGGTGGGGCCTGCAATAGGATTACATCATTTTAAAGCAGATTAACATTTCCTTTCTCTGGTTTTCAAACTAAAGATAACCTTGAGCAACTATAAATACAAATAAAAGTTTAACTCATCATTGGAATCATGACATTACAGTGAAAAAGATGAGTCTAATGAAACGGGAGAACTTCACACTTAAAGAGTAGCCCAGGAGGTGTTCTAGGCAATTGTCTTCAAAAGGCTAAAAGCTACACAACTTTAAGAAATGCCAAAATGGCAGGAGACTTCAGAAGTGCTATATGTAAAGACTGCTGCTTTGCATCAAAACTTAAGGGTTTTGGGTATTCATGACAGCTTCAAGACCTCCTGTGTTTCAACCCCTGCCCCAAACATCTGATTTAAAACCCCAATACAATTGTGAAGAGTACCTAGGAAATAATTTAATTGGCAGATTAGCATATACTCTCAGTTACTCTTTTGTGAAATCAAAGGCTTTAAGAGCATCTAGCTGCAATTTTATAGCTGCCTATTTTCACTTCTAAATTACTTCTGAGTAATTATTGGAACATGTAACCAAAGCATTTTGCATTGGTCAGCAGATTTCCAGTAGGAAATATCAGAAAGGTCTATCTTTATAGCCTTGGTGATACTTCTAGGGAATGGCTAATTGCTAATCAAGGTCCAACAAAAACACCCAAACAAAACAGAGAAGCATCAGTCACTCTTCCACTGTGCAAGTCATCTGTACTGCACACACTGAGGCAGGGATTTTAAGTCTGCAGTAACAAGACAGACACAATCCTAGGTTGATAATGTAAACCTAGAAGTCTTGACCAAGCTTTTTCATCTAGATCGCTTGCTTTTTCATGAGAGAAAAAAACCCCAACCCTTTAAGACTAGTATTTTACTCCATCTGTTGGTGCTCTTGTGCCAGCAACACAGCTCAGGGCTTCTGATCACAATCTTGTTTCTGTTGAAGCTCAAAGCTTTACCACATCAGTGAAAACAAACAGGGGTTCATAGAAAAGCCTAGAGGTCTGCAAAGCAGTATCCAAAGAGCTACAAGAACCAGAGGAGAGCTATAAAGAAGAACACACTGATACAAAGAGTTGTAAAGAAGCACACACTGACACAAAGCTCTGAAGTTCACCTTAGGACAAGATACCAATAAACTAACTATTGGGCACTAGTGGCAAGATAATCTGCTAGTGCAAATCAAAACACTTGTACTGAGACTGACACTGCTACTTAATTTTACCAGAGTCCTGGCTTTCACTGCTGCTGGTGCTTCAACTGCTGCATAAAATTCAAGGATTAAATGCTGGCCCTTTTTCAACAGATTTGAACGGGTTTGATTTAAGTATTAAAGCTACTTTTAACGTAGCCAAGAATGTGTCAGACCCCAAATCCACTATTTTTTTTTAATGACTAATGCACTGTAACTGTTTTGTAAACAGGAACATGAGCTGACTGCAGTGAAGTGATACACATATCTTTTTACATTCTTTAAAATAAAAATAATGAACCATTTCTAGGAAAGAATAAGTCTCAGAGCTATTTTTCTGACCAACATTGCCAAGTCTCTTCCCCTTGGGTCTGCCAAAGGGTGATGGTAGCTTGGCTCCCTCCAACAGTGACAGCCTCTCCCCACCAGCAAATATGAACATTAGTGTCTTTTATAAAAGCAGTCTCATCATTCAGGAGTCTGGCAAATTTACCCCAGCAAACCACAAGACACATTCCAAGTATCTCAGAAATGATTTGGGTTGGCCATTTTTCTCTTTTTAATACAAGTCAGAGCTCTTTCCTAACTTCACTTTGCTTGCCTATCTGACCTATATCCTACGCTTTGGGGTGATGTAGCTAAGAACTAAGCACAAACTTGTCAAGCTTTCGCTTCCCTGTACTTCCCCTCAAAGGTCCATTCTCCCCTCTCTGCTTGAGATGGAAGTGTTTGAAAGCCCTGCAAGGTTCAGAGCCTCCCAAAGATGGAGTTTCTTCACAATTTTTGACTGCTAAAAGGACAATTTTAACCTAGGCCTCCTGTCTCTCTTCTGAAGTCTGGAGAACTTGCACGTTCTTCCTCTCACTTTTTTTTTATCCCATAGATGCCAGTGATGCTGAGACACATAATCAGAGCCCATTTGTGCTGCACCTTAAATACCAGGAACAAGCAGCCGCCACTTAAACGAGACTCTCTCTCTCCTCACCTTTAACCTTGCCTCAAGCCAGAACCCACACCCTAAACAGCATAAAGAGTCACTGCTCACCCACAGAATAAGAACAAAAACCTGCTGAGCCCACATTGACTGTCTTCCTTTTGCAAGCCACCAGGCCAGCTGTCACTTCTGCATAAGCAACAGCACTAAATCGACTCCAGACAAGCAACTTCTGGGGCTTCAGATCATTTTAGCATGTCTGGAATAGAACAGCTCGGTGCAAAGCTGAAAGTTGGTACGAAGGGTTTCTGATCTTACCTGGGCTGCTGCTGGGGCTGCTGGAGGAGCCTGACTAGGTGGAGGTACAGCAGTTTGAGGTTGTGCAGGTACTTGTCCTGCAGCCTGAGGTAGTTGAGTAGGTGCCTGTGCTGGAGCATTGAGTGAAGGACCTGGAGGCTCAGCTGATGGGAACAGCTGCAAGCAAAAAGGTGTTTTAATGAGAACAGGAACTCTAGAGTTCTGACTCAAGCACCAGCTTTCCAAAAAGCACTCGTTTGCCACATAAATCACTTAGAGAAGTTCCACGCCAAGGGCATTTCCAGGCCTTCAGGACACTAACACTGATCCCAAGTTGGTGTTCAAAGGATTTATGATTCCTCATGCCCAGGGACCCCTTCTACCCTGACATTTGCAAGCTTTACTCACCAGTAAAGGATAAGAAACCAAGATAGCAGCATGACTGTGGATCTTGGACAAAAACTACACTCTGCAGCTAGCACGGCTGAATGCATACAAATCATATCCTAGCTTGGATGAGAGCACACTATCCTTTGGTTTCCCCCCTTCTCGGAATCTGAGTCCAACTTGTATTTCCAAGTAGGCATGCAGTCACAGCAGAGCAACTCTGCTTTGACTTGTAGTTCCTTTCAGAGAACACAGCCTTGGAAAGCATTAAGATAATCAAAATGTCAGTCAGAGCAATCTGGATATTCAACTGAAAAGTGAATTCAGAGCGTAAGTTCTTTAAAACACACAAGACTGTCTAGGATTGGATTTACTAAAGTTAGCCCCTTGCAAGAAAACTCATATGCAATTAATTTAAGGGTGGGGGGGGAAAGAGCTAAATGAAAGTTTAATGGTTTTTACCTCTTGTGTTATTCAGAACAGAGAAACTGATTTTGGCATGTTAGCCAAAGCACTGTAAGCTTGACATTGCTTCTTCAGTGTACCTTCCAATTTACTCCACTGAGTTGTAGGAAACATAAATCCCCTTGAATGTTGAAAACCTGGGCAGCAGACCTCCAAATCACAATATACATTAAGGGATGTATCACAATGTGGAAGTTAATCCCAAAGAGATTCTGGTTTTCAGCTTTTTCTTTGAATTTAGAATTTATGTCAAATTATAGAGGCAGAACTGTAGTCTTTCTTAAGATCTCCCTTTATAATCAATCCTTGGAAACAGATAAAGGAAGAACAGGACAGCCTAACACAAGACTAATTTCTAGGAGACAGCTCTGTTTATCTTTGCATGCAGGTAGGGAAAAGACAGTCATAGCCCAGTCTCTAGAAGATAAGCAGTCTCTATCACTGAAAGATCAGATATACTAATACTCCTAATGTAAGAAACACAGAACTGAAGGCAGATTGTAAATTGCAGTTGAAGATTTGTTTGCTATCAAATACTACTACAGATTTATTTCATGGTTCTGAGCATCAGTTCCAAAACAGTGAATCAGACTATGCAAAACAGACATTTTAAAGTCATGGTTTGTTGTGGGGTTTTTTTAAAGAGGAAATTAGAACACCATTGTTTTGCTTAAATTATTCTTGTGACCAATTCATTATCTTGCAACACACAGACTTTTGCCATAGCAAGTAAAGTTGGAAAGATACACACCAAACTTATCTCAGGAAGACCTCTTGGCATTACATAGCCAATGTCTCCTTTCATCGGGAGGTTTTCAAGCAGAGCTCAGCCTGATACTACCTTCTACTGCACACAGTATTGTTTTCAGAGACTAATAAAAACATGTGGCATGAAACAGCAGCAATAACTAGGAGTCATCACTTCAGGAAGGCATTTGCAATAACAACTTACCTCGGAATTCTGTACAGGTTCTTTCACTCTGGGAGACTGAAAAACAGAAAAAGCTGTCATTGCCTACACAAAAGTGAAACTTATTGACTAGAAGAACTTGTCAAAACCAAAATGAACACAAAATCTACGTAATTGCTTTCAAGTTACATATATGTATTAAGATGCAGAACCAAAGGGACAATTTGTTGGCAACCTAATCATATCATACCACCCAGAAACATATAGTCATGTTTCAGAACTTGCAGTTGATATTTACACAGTGGCATACAATACCCTAAGCTGCTATCATTGTTAACTGTTAGGAAAAAAAAAAATTACTCCTGAAGATCACTCAGATTGGATCAAATCACTTGTGTACCAAGATGGCAAAATCCATTTTGAGCTACCCAAGTCTTGCAGAAAAAGATAAGCCACACAACTCTGCCTTGCAGAATTCTTCGTATACTTAGAATCAGAGAATCGCTTTGGTTGGAAAAGACCTTTAAGATCATCAAGTCCAACTGTTAACCCAGCACTGCCAAGTCCACCACTAAACCATGTCCCTAAGCATCACATCTATGCATGTTTTAAATACCTCCAGGAACGGTGACTGCACCACTTCCCTGGGCAGCCTGTTCCAGTGCTTGACAACCCTTTCGGTGAAGAATTTTTTCCTAATACCCGATCTAAACCTCCCCTGGTGCAACTTGAGGCTGTTTCCTCTTGTCCTACCACTTGTTACTTGGGAGAAGAGGGAACTTACGGAACTAGTTTGCAAACCAACTTGCTTAAACCATACCAAACCTTGGGGAAAAAAAAGAAAAAAAATCAGCCTTACATGTGCTGCTTTAGAGAGACAAATCTCTCGCCTGCACTCCTTGCCCTCGGACTCTGCATTATGCTATGCTCTCCATGAAAGAAAGCAGAAAACTGACAGTTGTACATGAGTTCAGCAGCAAAACAAAAAGATCAGTGGAATGGAGTGGAAAGTGCAATCAAAGCAATGCAACCAATCTTTGGTCATCAGTAAAACAAAGATAAGGTACATCAGCTGTTTCACAGGAGCAGGAAGGAATTGCCAAGCACTCCTGGAAAACGCTGCAATTAAGACAGCCTGCACGTTTGACTTCTAACAGGTCCAATTACCATATGGAGACAGACAGGTGGGATGGCATAGTCCATGCTGGGATTGAGAAAATAGATATTCCTTTTCCACATAATGGTCTAAAAGACAGGTTGTGATTAGGACAGTACGAGTTTGACAGAAGAATGTAAGTCTCATCACACCATATCATGCACTAACTTAACAAATGCAGGTCAGAGTAATCTGTAACATAACCCAGAGGCTTCTCATGAGAGAAGATTAAAAAGTCTTATTCTCAGACCAGCAAGTTGAAAAAAAACCCTCTAGACAGGAGGAGAAGGAACAGTTCCTTCACCATGACTATGTGCAGATAGTGTCAGGAAAAAAAGTCATGCAGCTGGAAAGGTAAAGCCTGAAATCCATCTCAACACGATGAGCCTTCACTTGACAGTTACCAGGCAAGATGAAAAACGTGGCATTGCTCCCAGAGATAAACAGCCACGCTCCACATCTGCAAACCACGGCTGCAGTGCTGTTCTTTCAGACACAAAGCTCATATCCAAAAGTAGCCAGATGCCTCAAGGAATAACTCAAAAGGAGTTTGAAAGATCAGAGTGTGCAGACAAGTATGGAAACACTCGGCCTGCCCCACAGCTAACCAACCCAAATAAATGGCAAACAGAGGTAAACTAAGGAAAAACAGGAACAGACAGAAAGGAAACAGGACAAACATTAGGAGATGTTTCCCTAATTAAGACACAAACAGGGTGACTTTGGGGATGTGCTGAAATGTATTAGTTCTAACTTACTTTTGTTTGTGTAACCAGAGATGACACGAGTAACCAATAAAACGTGACCACACGTGCCACTGCACAGATTTATCGAGTAACAGAAGGTGAATGATTTAAGAGCCCACACAGCACAATTGCTCTAATTTGAATTCAAGGTTTTAAATGCAGAGAGGAAAGAAGTTCAGTAGGTCTTACTATCCAAAGGTAACATTGGGCCAGGAAACCAGCTTATTGAATGAACTGGGCAGATATTTATTCGTAATAAATTTGTCTGCAATCAATTTGTCTGCTTTCAGGCATAGGCCTAGCAAGAGACTTGTAAAAATAAATGTTTGCACATATTAAATTCACCCTATTTTTTCTGTAAAGCGGAGATGAGCAAAAAATACAAACACTTTACATTTATGTATTAGCTTTTATGCAGGATAATACTGAAGTATTTTAGTAAATGGAGTCAATCTGCAAGCCATTCTTTGACTTTAAGGCTGACAGCAGTAAAATGCAGGTATAGCCGGAATCCCAGAATAGTTTGAGTTGGGAAGGACCTTTAAAGATCCACCTAGTTCAACCCCTCTGCCATGGGCAGGAATAAAAGGTGACACCTAGTTAATGTAAGTTTTTCTATCTTACAACTTAGTTAAAATTGCAGAGGGATTACAAGCAGGTGAAATTTACACCCTGTGTCTGAAATATGGCCAAAGCACAGGATTAACACTAGTCCTCAACACCACCACTGTATTCGTGGCAATCACTGGCAGTTTAAATACAAGTCTCAAGATTGCTTGAAAAGGGATCAAACGCAAGAGCTGCACAGGAATTCCCATCCTTCCATCTTCGGGCTGAAGAGAACACCTCAAAAGTGCAGGAGCCACCCACGGCAGGACTCAAGCACCTAAGCAGACTTGTAGGGAGTTCGAAGATGCCACGGTACCCTTCCTGACCTCCAGAAAGGTACAGGTCTCCAAGTTCTGCATTACATCTACACGGGGTGCCTCCAAAATGACAATATACATCTACATTTAGGCAACTGCATTGGCATCTACTGCTCCAACACCCATCCCAAAGGTTTCTTGAATGAGAGACCTAAAAGTAAAGGCCAAGCACAGCCCAAATTAGAGAGATGAGAACAGACAGCAGTATAAGGCAATACGCCAAAGCTCCAAGAAAAAACAAATTTGCTTGCAAAGGAGCTTGTAAACCTGTGTGTCAATCTGCTCTTTTCTGCACAAGAGTAATGAAACAAGTAAGTACTGTTCAAAACACAGTAAACAGTGCTAAGTCATAGTACCACGAGCTTAGAGACACAATAGAACAAGTTGTAAGTAATCTCTGAAATAGAGTTAGGGGCTTCCCCAATACTGCCACCTAAAATTTGATTATATTTTAACCTAGAAAAGGAATTTAGAAGGTTTCAGCTTATGCAGGATCAAGAAGTCCAGTAGTATTCACCTGGTACCAAGAGATCCTCCTTGACCATGTAATACAAAGCTGGATACAGTAAGCTCTTTAAAAAGACACAATAGTTGATGCCACAAAGTATGGAATTACTATATCAATAGCAGCCTTTAAAACCCCAAGCATTTCAAAGAATGCCAAAAAGATGCAAAATCTTGCATTTAATATTTAAGTATCTATATGGAACACCAGTAGAAGAAAAAGCAATGAAAGAGAAATGAGAGAAGTTAAAGTTGTAAAGGGATAAATGCTTCAAACCAATACCGTTGTTTTTTTTTTTTTTTAACTTTCATATTGAAAAGCTTCCTCTAGAAATCCTTCACTGTCTCACTAATTCAACCGCAGAATGATTAAACTGCATAGTCTACTTCAAGCTACCTGCTGCAGTGAAAAGGGAACCGGCAAGCCATTACAGTTAAAACCCACATTGCTGACTGCAGGGGGACTACGATGCGGAAGCTTCCTGTCTTCTTTTAGTTGATCACTACACACTCTGTTTCCGGGCGTCAGTCTGGGCTTGGGGTTTTTTGTGTATGTGTTGGGGGTGTATGTGCTTTTTGGAGGATTTTCAAGTGCTAGACCAATCACTCCTTGTGACTTTGGGGATGCCATAACATTTTCTGCTGATTTCAGTGTAACCGAGGGGACAGAACCAGGCCCCGTGTGTTTCACATACCAGCCGTAAGCACGGGCCCTACTGATTTCAGTTCCATCCTGGAGAGGGCAGTAGGACAAAACCTCTCCTGACACTTCCAGAAGAAAGCATCTCAAACAGTCAGCACCCATAAAAACAAAGAGAATATCCTAGCTCAAGTGCATTAGTATGCTGAGCTGGGAGCAGACCATCTGAATTCATGTTCCAAATTATGCTCAGCATCCCTCAGTGAGACCAGCTGTGTCCCAGAATGATGACAGAAAAGAGATCAATACAATTTCTTCAGCCTTCAGTCTGCCTTCTCTGGTTCGGCTACAAACTCGAGGGGAGGGATTATAACTTACTGCGTATCATACTTAAAACAAGGCCACATGCTTCCCAGGGATATTTGTATCTATCACAGTTAGAAAACAAACCAGTAGAGCTATTGGAGTTTGAGGACTCACCCTGAGCTGTGAAATTGCTGCTCTGCCTTCCTCACTTTCTTCATCTAGTTCATCATCACTCCATTCCCAGCCACCATCTTCAGTCTTATGAAGACGTCCGCTGGAACCTGGAACTCTCCGGACCTACTCAGCACAAAGATGGAACACTGGTACATCAAGTACACAATTTCTGCAATTGTTTTTTGTTTTGTGGGGGTTTTTTTTTGGTTTTGTTTTGTTTTTTGTTGTTGTGTGTGGGTTTTTTTGTTTGTTTTGGGGGGGGTGGGGGGTGCTTGTTTTTTTGTTTGTTTGTTTTAAGAGAAATAGCACAAGAGCATCTTCAGGTTGCACCACCTACCAGGGCGCTTGGGCATTTTATTGAAACATCTAGCTCTGCATCTAGAAGATGCTGTACTACAATAATTCTCATTAAAAATGTGAAAACAAGCATAAAAAAAACCTAGTATGACTGTAACAGCAAGAGCCCAGGTGGTTTTCAGTACCTTTTTGGATCTTTCAGTGATTGTTGGTGCTCTCTGCAGCATCTTCTCTTGTAAAAATTCTTTATTCTGCAGAAGACAAAACACCAAACATTTGCATTGCTGAAAATGTCCTTTGATTCCTTCAGTGGCTCCAATAAACTGTTAAGCTATTTCTAGCAGAAAGCATTTTACACGTTTCACCCCCATTCCCCTAAAAATATTAGCCACTTTCTTCCTTTAGACTACAGCATATGATGTTTCATCCTAAATACCTTTTAAGCTAGCGGTGGCACTTTCCCTATGCAAAGTGATGGGGAATTAACACCCAAGGAGTTGTACACTATTCCGTCTGATTTACTGGAGAACATGCTTATACTTATTATATCCCAGCACCCTGCTGAGACATTTGGCATTCTTCCATTCGCAGATACTACACCACCTGGATGCAGCCACTTTGCTTTATCTTGCGCCCAAATTTATGCCTGTCCAACTGTCAAAGGCAAACCTCAGACGTCAGGCAGGCCAGGATGCAGGGATCTCTATATGCTGGCGTAAGGAGACTCAGGAATTAGGGCAAAAGGAGTTAGAGTGGCTGAAAAAACATACAATACGTGATGTTTAGAGAGGAATGCGATTACAACGGACTAAATATCGGGTAACTGCTGTGATGCTTTACTGTCTTAAACTTCCTCTTCGGCAAGCTACTCTGGGCTGGCTAACGTGGGCTCCAGAGCGTACAATTATCCAACCGCTCGACTACAGAGCCAAACTACTAGCTACAGAGGAAGGAGGTTAGGCAAGCACCCCGGCAGTAGCACCAGGAGCTGGCTGGGTATTTCCCACCAGACGAGCGAGGTTGGATAGCTCTGCCGTCTCTGCCCGTGAAGGGCTCCCAGAACTCCCCCGTGATGGTTTCTCACACACAGGACGGACAGCCTCAAGGAAGATGCTGTCGCTTCCCGATAAGCGGCTCTCAGCATTATCACAACATACTTTTACCTAACACAGATTGTATTTAAATATATGGTTCAATATAGACATATAGAAGTTGGACTCCTCTGTCCCCAAGTTACAGCTGTCAGTTTGGCAGTGGCTGATGTATGAAAGCAATTTAACACCGCATGTTAACTGGCACGCATTTTCACTTTAGGTGCCGGTTGAAGTATTGCCTCATTTACAATAATGTTAATTTTCTATCACCACATATGCTAATATGTTACTCTGCAGCAGCTTAATGAAAGCATGAAGGAGATTTTACACACAATGAAGTAAAACATGAACCAGAACTCCCATAACCAAACGGAGAAAGGTCAGCAATGTGTAAACCATCTTGTCACTTTGGACACCAAGTGTGTATCCAGTGTTCAGATGCAGATATTCAGTTGCCTAAAATCCCATTATGGACAACGAAAATCTAGTTAATAGTGTCAAGAGCCCAGACATCAATTAAACTTGCCATAAAGCAAACTCCTACATTTCATAAATTGGATCACTCTCTAGACTTCCTTGGTTGCACTTGTTAAGATTTCTGTCAACTTTAATAGGACACCCAGCTTCCTCTACAGATACTTGGATGTGGCCACTTCCATTTAAGCATCTCAATCTGGGAGCTGAAGACTACTTTGAATAATTAGTGATGCTGCTGTGCTATCCCAAATACCACCTATCTTTTTGACAGTTTAATCTGTGTTATGCTATAAAACCCATGTATTTCGATCACAAACATGCCACAGAAAAAATAAGCAAGCACAAAACATTTCCTCATTCCCATGGAAATATAAATTCTCCTCTGTATTATTTCTGTCTCCTCCAACAAGATGCTGCACCTTGCACACGCGCTAATCTCCAGGCAGTAAATACATAAATGCTCACTGGCAGTTCACTTCAAGGATAGGAATGGGAGTTTCCTAATATTCTATATCACAGGATCTTCACCTTCCATAAGGCAACAGAGGGTGAAATAATTTTAGGTAGCCCTCCACATAATAGGCCTCATTCACTGCTTTGCATACAGACTGATTGTGGAGTTTACTGAAATACGTTACATTTACTGCCACAGAGACCTTTACGGTTGGACAGGCAGCCAGAACGGCACCATTACGAGAGAAGGGAAAAAAAAACACCCCAAAGCCACTGAAAGATATTTAAACACTCAAGAATTTCTGGATAATTTCTCTTAATAGCATCCCACACAAGGAGGTACAGAGGAGGGGGTTCATTCTGGCCGTTCACAACGACCCATTCAACTCACTCGGCTACGCTGGCCCTAAGTGAAACAGCCCACACTCACGCCAATAAAGCTGTCACCATACCTATCGCACTTCTGAAAAGTCCTCTCCACAGCCTCTGCACAGATCAGTTTAGGAAGTGTTTTCTTACCTTCGCTTTCGTGAAAAATTTGTGTCTTAAAAGTTCTGCTGCTGTCGGTCTGTCAATAAAAACAGATGTAGGAAAAGCAATTATAAATGCTCCCTTGCAACACGACAGTCTTCCAGGTTGCTGCAGCCTGTTGTAACACGGCATGCCAGAACGGCATCGGTTTCTCCTGCACGATTCCCCTAGAAATCAGTCAATGCATTCCAAGTAATTTTTACACCATCAGTCTTTTAAACACTCAGGGTATTCTGATCAAAGCCTATTCTGTTCAAAAGCAGCGAATAACTTGGGGGAGCAGGGCAGGGGGAAGTTGCTCACATTTTGATGCTGAACTCGAGTCTCTCAGAGCCAAGTTTGACAGGATCCCAGAAATAATTTGCTCAAAATTGAAACGAAGGATCATCACCTACAGCAGGAGTGCAGTATTTGCCATGTGCAAGTAACAGAGCTATTTCTGAGATACGTGATTATATATGTAATTAACTCTATTAAACACAGGCTGGATGATCAATCTTTGTTGAATAGAAAAGGAACAAGTACAAACTATTTTCTCCTTTAAGTTAGGCTTTAGGATCAATAGTGGAAAGTAAAAGACATCCCTTAGTCAGTTTAGAGGGAGCTTTCTAACAAAAATCATACACCTTATAGCAAAGGAGCCCCAAATATAATTAAAAAGCAATTGCACTAAATTCTCCTCTTTGAGGACCCACACAATATGCATAAGAATGTCTGATTCTGCAAGTTGCTCATTATGGGCTGGCCTCCCGCTCCCATAGCCGGGATGATGACAGTGGCTGTTAGTGGTGCTCAAGAAGAGAGAAGGGGCATGCCACGATTCAAAGCGATTATGTTTAATTCTGATCAGCACACATTCTAACCTGCAGGGATAGGATATGCTTTAGAAAGGAGAAAAACCATCACGCTGGGAAAAAACCCTGCTATCAGCATTTATCAAGCACTTCACTGGATTCATTAAGCATTTCAAGTGTAAAGCTTGTTAGACGAGAGAAATCCCATCTCACAATGCGTGAGAAGCCTTTGTTCCTGGAACAAGGGGGAACTGAAAAAATGTCTTCATTATTATTATTATTTTATGAAGGGACTTCTCCCTTTCCAGAATTAGTTTGCTTACTGAGGAAAAAAGGAAAACTGAAAGGTATAAAAACTGATCTGTGGGAATGCTGTTTCTTTACCTTTGCATTTTAAGGAACACTTTTTAATGCAGGATGAATATCCCTTTCAACAGCTTCATTGAGACTGGCAAACACTAGGACTGTTCTCTACAGAAACAAATCTGAGTTTTAAACAGCATTGTAGACAGCCAGACTCTCGCACAGCTTTGAACAATGCCCTAACATAACGATCAATGCTATCCCAGGATCCACAACATATGCACCACCCCCTCAGTAGTATTTCTAACATCACTGATTAGTCAAGCTACTGTTACAAGGAGACTGAAAGTGCCATCAGGTCACTTAAGCAATCTGCATTGATGAAAATATGTTGGTAAAATTTGCCAGTATTTTTCCTGATTTTTTCCCCCCCTCCCAAAGCAAATATTACTTACAATTAAACAAGTCAAAACTGCACTGAAAGCCTTCTTTGCACCAGCAAATTTTCAAAAGTTTATTTACAAAGCTTCGCAAGTAAACAGATATTGCCCAATATGTAATTTCTGATTTATAAACACAGAGAAGTTTTGACTGTGAACAAAAACATGAACTGCAGTCACCTGCTGGAGGTGGCAAGGGGGACAATGGCACTACACATGCAGTGGACTGGGATGCACTCTCATTAACCCAAATGGAAGATGTGTGCCCTGGCCAGGCACAATGCCAGACATTTGTCCATAAAAATAAGGACAGCCAAGAGAATTTGCTGCCACACAGCAAGGTTGTTGTGTTCAGTGCGACTTAAAGGCTGGAGGGGCAGAGAGCTTTAAAAAACATGGAATACAATGAGTTTTGTGGGTTTGTTTTAGAGGGTTTTAGTTTATTCTGGTGTTACCTTTTTTCTGGGTCTTTTTGTAGGCACGATGAAATCATCTTCCTAAATGATTTCCCATACTTCTTCAGCATCTCCTTATCTTGCACACCAGTTTCCAAAGATGGAGGATCATTTTGTAACGTCAGCATTAAAACCTGAAAGAATTATGTCTATTGGCAATGAGATTTTTCTTGGCCTTTGTTAGAGACAAATCTTAAGAACACTGTATTTTAGACAAGCGTTTTCATCAAGCATCTGAGTCAACAAGGACTGTTTCATTACAACGGCGCTCTGAGAGCAGCCTGAGGAGTGAAGTTTCTTACAATTTAGACTGTCTGCTCGCATTCAACTGACAGCAAAAACACTCACCTACCTTTTCCTCAAGGCAATTGCAGGGTCACTGCTCTTCCCTCTGCTTCCCACATTCACTAACTTTGTAGAAAAAAATGATTTTCAAAACCTTTATATCTCTGCAAATTCTGACTGTCAGCTGAGAGGTTCAAGACTCGTACAACAGGATACGGAGTTACCTCCACCTCCTTTCCTTGGCAAGCCAGACTAATTTATAGCCAACAGTTTATGCTACTGTTTTCCATCGCATCTCCTGGCCCACGTTGCAGCCTACGGGCCAAGCACAGGTCAGGATATGCTTTCAGGCCTGTTTGGTGTGATTAAAGGTGTAAGCTCAGCAGAACTTCTACCAGCCTTCCTTGTTTGAGATAAGCGGTTGTACAAGGCATTTAATTTAAAGGCTCTGTTTAGATCTCCCTGGAGGTATTTCTTAGCTAGAAATTAATGTAAAAGCAGAAGGGCAACATAAAAATATACAAGGGTTCACTTCCATGTACCAATGCAACAGCAGGTGAAGACATTTCGCACACAAGCAGCCATCAAGCCAAACTGATTATTTCCTTCACATCACTGAGATATTCTGAAGGAAAGGAAGAAAATTACTCATTTCCACTTGTCACCTACATACAGATGAATATCTATTTTTAGAAAAGGAAGCAGCACATAGCACATTTAAATAGCTTTTAACAGCTATATTGCTTAGGGCAGGAAGAGCCCATCAATCTAGCTGAAATTGTACAGTCCGTGACACAATTCCCTGCTTTTTTTCCCCCCACCTCCTTGGAGGGTCACTTAATGCATGTGTCATTTTGCTGCATAACAAAATTAATCTGCAGTGAAATACAATTGCATTCAATGAATAAAACACAGAACTTTTCTTGCGAGCTGCACAACTGGAACCCATACCTAACAAAATCAGAGACTCGTAATTCATAGAATCATAGAATCTTAAGGTTGGAAAAGACCTCTAAGATCATCAAGTCTAACCATCAACCCAACAACGCTGGCCTTATTCTATCTACTATATGACAACACACAAAACTAAACAGGCAATCTTTGTGTTAAAAGCCATAACCCGTGCATTCAGACCACACTTATTAGCAGAAGTACGACTTGCAGAAGCTACTGCAAACTGCTACCGATGATCATGGCACAGAAGGAAATATCAATGAAAACAGCAACGGCTAGAACAGCAACGCATTTCCCTGAACTCACTGCTCTGCCACAATCACTGATACGGTACCAACTTTAATGGCATTTCTAAATTGCTCAGCTACTCAAGTCCCTGCACAGAAGTGACACAAATCTTTATTAATACTGTTCTACAAGAGTTAAACCAGTGCAAAGTCCTGGCATTTAAAGCGATGCACAGATGTCCCTGTTCTAACAGGTTAGGAGCTACTGGATTCCCAAATGCTTTTGTAATTGAGAGGTGGAGATGCACCCAGGTCCTACAGAGGTGACACCCACCTTGCATAGTACTCAGCAGTTAAAAAGACTCAGAAAAGTCAAGCTTGCTCCATGACATGCCTACAATTGAGGGACCTGGCACCCACAGGCATCACATCCCAGGTAAGAAGTCTAACCGCAAAGGTTAGAAAGGGCTCTCCACCCCCTCCTGTTCAGTTCGAGGGAGTAGGCATCCCAGGAGGACGAGAAAAGTGGCCTTCAAGAGGGTGGGAAGTACAGAGGGGACTAAAAGTTTTGTGACTGAGACAGGGCCCCATCAGCTTGGTAGAAGGACAGGATGCTTCAGACCTCAACTGAACCTCTGTTAACTTTAAGAAAAGTACGTTGGAAGCAGCTCCTGGTTCCAGAGTCAAAAATTAGGGAAAGTTAGCCAGACTATACGACAATCCAAAGTAAAAATATTTTTTAAAAATTTTGAAAAGTGTCAGTGTTTAAACAAGAACGTTTCTTCCACCGCAACTTCAATAAAATATTCATATTGCCAATGCCATACTATTTCATACTGATGTGGTACTTTCCAGAAATGCCCTGCCCTGGTTCAGTGCTTGACAGGACTGTGTTCGCATGAAACAAAATAAGATGTTCTTTTGGATCACTGGTAACAAGATTTCTGAGAGGTAGCGAGAAGGATTATCAGTGCAGGAGAAGGAACAGCTTGCCATCCCAGTGTCACTGGATGTCAGGTAATGTTTTCTGAATCATTATTTATATCCCTAAAAACATCTGTGCTGCCTTCCGAGGCTCCAGGACCGAAACGCACAGCACCTCCCTCAAGATCAGTGACCCTGGTGAGACTCAGGATCTAAATAAGAACTGCACGCAGTTTCAGACAACGCTGATGAAGTAGAATATTTTTAAAAGGTGACTTCAGATCAATCCAAGAACACTGTGATCCACAAGTGCAAATTGAAAGGACAAACTCTTCAACAAAGCATGCTGGCCAAATTCTTGGAAACACCCGCAGAACACACCGATCCTTTATCTCATACAAGTATCTGGAGACCTGCTCACCTTCATCGGCGGGTATTTATGGTAAGGAGCTGCCCCTGTAGCCAGTTCAATAGCAGTGATCCCAAAGCTCCAGATGTCTGCCTTGAAATCGTATCCTCTGACCTGAAAAATATTAGAGTAAGATAGCAAGAGGCATGTGCTAACAAACACAACAATTCCTTTTTTTTAGCCTATTACATACAGATCCTTTTGGCCTTTCCTTCCATTCCCCTTGAATTTGGAAAGACCAGCACTATAGTGTTAAAAAGACGGAAAGAACACTTTCTCCCTCCTCTCCCCCCAGCTCCTTATACCTTTGAGGAGGCGTTTTAGAAGTCAGTCTGATGAAAATCATGGTCGTGAACTGTGCAACTAGGACTGCTCTGCCATAAACCTCTCCATGTGTAGAGCATCAAAGGGCACTGGGTTAACCCAGGCTTCAACTTCTACACAAAGACACAGAAAGTGTGTCTTTGCACAGCATAATGAAACTCTCATAGTTAATAGATGGACTGTTATTCCCTTGGGACATATGCCTCGCTACACTTTTAGTCAACTGCTTAACCACTCTGACTGCAAACATGCTCGACCCTAAAACTTCAGCTCAGTAAAAAGCCCCTCATTCCTGTCTGCAGACTAGTATTTCCCTCCACTAATTAACAGTAGCTTCTGCACTTGACATTAAACACAGACTTGTACAGGAAAATTTATAGCATTTACTTCCCCTCATGCACAGGAAAAAATATTTCATATGCCAAAGCGGTTACTTCCCCATTATCATTAGGTAATATTTTGGCACTTGCTTTCTCCGCTGCAGGGGAGAGACATTATGTACTAACTTCAAAAGCAGTTACAAAAAAATCAAAGCTTTTTTGGCCGCTTAGAATGGTTTGTATTTCTTCTCGCTAGACTATGGAAAAATGAATATTGAATGAAAGCTAATAGGGATATTGTGTTCAGCTAACCTAACAAGCTTTAGAAAGACTCTCATTGTGATGAAGCCAAAAAACATTCCCCAAACTACCTTTAAGATGATCTTGAATTTTGGCAAACAAACAAGAAAACACTCTTGCACTATTTTTCATGTAATACTTTAGCTGAACTGAAATTTATTACAGCAACAGGAGTTTATATCTTGCACTAATTCCATCAACTCTGTAGGCATCATTTGCATGAGCCTTAAAGGTCTGAAAGGCCTCTTGAAGTGCCACAGTTTATGGATGCCATGAACAGATTTCCAGTCATTTAACTAAACAAGCACAGATATCTAGTATAATTTAAAAGATTAGGGTGCAGGAAGAAATATGCTGCAAGGGTTTGTTTTGTTCCCCCCCCCCCACACACACACACACTGTTTTTAGGTTTTGAGAATAACTTTGGGATATGTTTTAGCTTTATCTTTCATTTAGTATTGTAGTACATCTATACAATGTACAGCTCTCCATTCCCCGTTGGGGTTTTAACTTTTTAGCAAAGTTTTTTCTAATTACATCATATAATCCTGCTTGCAAATAAAAGCTACAGAAGTTTAAAACTGTCTAAAGCAGTTCATCTTGACATCTGTCCAATACATACTAGTTCCCACCTTGCAGTTAGTTTACATCAACAACATTTTTTTTTTCATTGACTTTTATTTTTCGCCATAAATCTGTCAAGTGAATATACATTAAAAGACAATGCCAGGCTATCATGTATTAACATGCTAAAGGAACTTAATGATGCTGAAGTAAACCAGATGGAATTGGGTCAATAATATCTACATATGGAAGGCTAACCTACAGCAACCCCTTCTTTTTTCCCAGGCTGGATATAGCAGCTCAGAGTGACACCTGCTGGAAGACAGCAAGATGGTATCAATGGACATTGAAGGATTTCACATCAGCATCCAAAATACCTCCTTTACCATCTCATATTTGCAATGAGTCAGATGTGGACAGCCTTCCTGGAAGCGCTGGACTCCCTAGAAAATCTTCCTTCTTCGGAAACATGTCTGCTACATCAAAAGCCCCCCCCCTTTGTCACTAAAACCTTAATTTCCCCTTTTTAGCATCCTCCTCAAGATCTCTTTCTCCCCTTGTTGTCCTGTGGATTGCAGCCACTCTAACTGCAATGAGCATGGAGCAGCACTGTTAGGTCCTGGCCAGCCTGCTTGTGCCCTGTGCACCAAGACAGGACACAAAGGACAGAAAACCAAGGGATAACTCTGATCTGGTTTTGAAAACACCGAATATTCCTTTTGTATTTATTTTTAAATCAATGTAAAAAAAAAAAACCAAACATCCAGGAGTACATGACAGTGAAGCAGTTCAGAAGCAAGTTTGCAGAGACAGCTCCTGACTTGGGGAGCGTGTCTTGTACTCTAGGGTGTTAAGACTTGGGCTCCGGGATGTTGCAGGAGTGCTATAACGCACCGGCCCCTCAATGCCACCGTGGGGAGCCACGGAAAAGGCCAAAGGTTGAAAAGCCCTTTTGTCAATAGTATAGTTAAGCTATTCCAAAAGTATCTCAATTCTCAATTCTTCAATATCTCAATATCTCAATATCTCTCAATATCTTCAATATCTCAATTCTTCAAGTGTTAGATATAAGAAAACATGCATTAAAGTTCTACCACTGTTTTAGCTGCATTTCATGTTAGATATTTATACGTGGGAGTCTTATTCAAGTTCCTCCTAAACATCAAAATATTTTACTGTGAACAGCAAGGAAAAAAGTAAGGAGGTGAGTGTAGTTTACTAAAACAACATTTTCCAAAAATATTTTTGTTTCAAAGATTTTTTTGGAAGGAAAAAAAAGCAAAACAGAAAAACATTTACAGTCAGTTGTATTTCTGCTTGGTACATCTGTCAAACATCAGACCCTGAGTGCAGCCCTCTGTGAAACTGCTTTTAAAGGGATGAGGGATAATACTCGGAACGCTTATAGCACTGAACATCAATGCAATAGACAGCTACTGAAAAAGCCCTGTCAGGACCATGGCATAATTTTGTTTGTGGATATTGCTCAGAAATGGGCAACAATATTTTATATTAAAGTTTCCGGGTGCCCTTCATCAGAAGTCATGCAGACAAAGCTTCTATAGTTTAGTCTAGAAGTAGCAGACAAAAAGTGACATATCTCCACCCAAGGGGAAGAAGTATGACATCTCTTAGCTAGCCAAAAAAGCAGAGGAGGAAGTGGAGGAGGCAAGCATTCCTCGGCATTTACAGTCTGGATAATCACAAGCCAAGAGAAACTAAAAAGCTGAATAAAGTCAACTGCATGTTATTTTTCCCCTAATAACTCCCACTCAGACATGCTGCAATGAGCTACCCAAAATTCTCATATTGGTAAATGCGGAAGAGCACGTTACCGAGCTGTATAGGTGCATATTTATCATAGTGTGAAACTATTTATATTCTACCTCACATTTATGCAAGAGGGAGGGGCACGTTAATCTTCTTTATACAACAGCTGAGCTGTCTCATCTTCACCTTAGGTAGGAGCCTGAAGAGAAGCAACGGGGCAAAAAACCTACTGACCACTTAATATTCCCCAGTACAAGCCCGGCTGCAATAGGCAAATCAAAGACAATCCTGTGGGTTTAAGAAAGCTTCACAGAATGCCGAATTATCATCTTAGTTTGAAGTAAATACGGCCATTGCTGACCACAGGGAATTCCAGGTGCGGATCAGCTAAGAGGACACTAGGAAAAACAATTCACCTGTTCCATAACCTCCGGTGCCATCCAGCAAGGTGTGCCCACAAAAGTTTTCCTGACTTTATTTCTGGTAATGTCACCACCCGTGGCCAGAAACGCACTAACGCCAAAATCTGAAAAGAAAAAAAAAGAAACAACAGATTTTATTAATAACACATCCTGAGCAAACTGAAGGGTTGTCCCCTCTTTCCCCTCATATTCCCAGCCATCTATTAAGTACTAGACCATACAGTCACACATGAGGAGATTCCTAATAAATGAAGGATGAGCAACAGTTAGCTAAGAGTGCCGGTACATGAACGGTCTGCAGTCCACCATTCAATTACCGGGGACGGCAGAGCTTTCAGCGCTGGCTGGCAGAGAGGAAAATTCCGCTTTCCATTACGGCCCACTGGTCACATTACAGCACGCCCGCGCTCCCCTGCTACTGTACAAACCTCTGACAGCCAGTGCTTTATTTACATTTGTGTACATACAGAACAAGTAATAACTGAACTTCAATTTGCATCCTGTGAACGTTTGCAGCAATGAAGTCGGGTACATAAAAAAGTTAGTAGACTTTATAACATTTAACTGTCCTATATTACATCCTGCAGACTGGAGGTATCAGCCTCTTATTCTGGATATTTTAGTACCAGAATATGCTTTGCTTGGTAATCTTCCACAGCCGAGATGCTCAGTGCCTGAGCAGGAACTCGGACTGGTTCCAAATGATACAGCATCGTTGCTGAATCGAGCAGCACGTGCCGCCAACCAGCCCAAGCATCCCAGAGGCAGCCTTGCAGACAGGTATTCACACCCTGCACAGCCTTACCCCCACTCAAAACATCTTCCACAAGCTGAAGGATGCTCAGGGATGCCCCATGCACTCACTGGTCATTGTGCTGCTTAAAGTAAATCGTTCTTTTACGTGAAAACTATACTTTCAAAGACAACGCCGATGTTTTATGTAATTAAGAATCACATGGAAAACAGGATCTGTGAACAGCAGCAGTAGTGCGTGGGGATAGCAATGGGATACAGTATGCTTGTTCAGAGAAGAGCATTACAAAATATTTGACAACCAAATCATACAAGAGAGGATGGCAGACTTTCTTTGGAGGAAAAAAAAATATCAGGTAACAGGGAAACTGTAAACACAAGACTGTATTTCTTCCTGTATTTGCTCCAAACTACACTGCTTATGCATTGCAGAATTACAGACCTGTAATGGGTCATTCGCCATAACTCAATCTTATCCACACCCCTCACTTTTATTAAACGCAGTACAAGCAATCAAAACCTCAAATGCCATTCTTGAGATTGATGGCAGGCTTGGAGTCTCTGAAATTCAAGGGCTATTTCACATAAAACCCCAGGAACTTACTGACCACAACTAGTCTGAAAATTCTTGAAACTCAGCTGACATAGTGAATTGTAAATGCAAAAGTCTTACTCAGAGGAGCCACGGAGTTACTCCGTGGCATAAAGAAGTTATCCTAACTGAGGAATCAACTGCAACAAAAGATCCCTCTCTACAATGTGCATGCAATAGCATCCACCTGAGGACAGTCCCAAGCTTCTCTCTGCATCACGCCAGCAGCGCGATGAGCCCTTTCCTTCAATATTTGAGAAACACCACTGAAATTCTTGCTCAGAAGAGTAAGATGCTGAAAGCTTCCAGCTCACTTAGGTTAGAGGCCTCCAAGGACAGGAACTTAGCGCTCACTAAAATACTAGCCGTGGATAACCGAAAGCTGACATTAAAGAAAGTTGTTTTAGCCCTGTGATTCCTATGCAAGGACCAGGAAATGCCTATCATTAGGGTTCAGCTTCTTCCAGACGTGCTGTCCTGTTCTCTTCCCTGTTCCTGGAGGCATCTTGTCTTCCTGTTAACCTTGACGTTTTAGCACATCTAGCTAGATCACTATCCCCGTCAGCACTGCAATCCGTACTTTTTCTGGAAACCCACTTTTTGCCACAGTGATTTTGCTTTGAGATCTTCCAGGTGTGTATCCACCACCCTTGCTTTTCTCGGAAAGCTGAATGAGAGCTTCCTAAAAAGTTCAGAGTAAAATTACTTACACTTTACCGCTCATTACGGGAAGTCTTGCGAGATCTATTGTTCTAAACACAAGAGCAATTAGGAGTTCTTTTAAATAAGATAATACTAATAGAAGCTTGTCCAAGTGCCATCAGCATATTATTGTGATGAGCTGTATTTGAACTTGTGTATATTATCTTACCTCAAGTTTCCATGCAGTCATTTTGAGGGTAAAGGAAATGCCATTCAAAGCAAAAGCATTCCAGCAGTAAAAACACAAGCCCTTTACACAGCACAAGCAGCATTCACCACATTTCACATCAAACGTGGTTTACAAATTACAGTTGGAAATCGTGCCCCTACATCTGCCATCTGAGGTCAGCAGAAAGCTTAAATGGAATTAAATTGTATTCCGTTACATGGTTGAATTATTCAATGTTTTCCCAATCAATTTCCCTCATTTCCAGTGGGCTAAAACAGGCACAACCAGCCTGTGCTACTCTGCTGTAAGGAATGACTTTGAAACAGTTTTCTCAAATGTCATCTTACTAACTTTATCCAAGTCCCAGCTATTAAGATAAGAATGTGCCTGCTCTCAGGAAATATCTGCAAAGCAATAAAATAAGATCCTAACTACAAGTTAGGGTTCGATGCTTACTTCTGAGCAGCTGGTAAGATCTGAGTCTTACGCTCTCTGCCACTGTTAACTACCCTCGAAAAGGCGAAAAAAGAATTAGGTTATTGCAAATAACTTTAGAAAATGGGGAAGGTCATGAAATTCAAGAGGTACAATAGCTCAGAAGTGTTTACATTTGTACTCTTCTTTGGCAGTTTGTACCTTATATTGGCTCACTACAGTGATGACCGGAAAGGACTGCATCACCAGAAACAGAGAGCAATTGGAAATGTTTGGACCTGGCTTGCAATATCAGTAACCAACACTGCTGGGAATCCAACTGCTGTCAGATATTCTAAAGGAGCCCAAAAATTGCAGACTTCCAGCAGCCTGCTAGCAAATAATAGTCTCCAGGATGTCTGGATGCAAGTTGTGCATTTTTTTAAATCATTTTTCTGAAGCAACATAGAAAAAATTCATCTGCTGGACCTGTTTCAGTGATATAAACCAAAGACTTCTCAAAAAAAAAAATTAAGAAAAATCTCAAGACACTCATATCACAGCAAAACCAATCCAGAATGGAAATGACAATTGCGATGATGCAGGCTCTGCAGAAAATACGGCCAATTTTGTCTTTTTCAGTTGAAACAT
This sequence comes from Aramus guarauna, assembly GCA_013400195.1. Taxonomy (NCBI): domain Eukaryota; kingdom Metazoa; phylum Chordata; class Aves; order Gruiformes; family Aramidae; genus Aramus; species Aramus guarauna. Next base: position 398,752 of record VXBL01008797.1, read on the forward strand.
CATGTGTTGCAAACCACATACTCTACCAAACACTCTGCAGCGGCAACAAAGTTGTGGACTAGTGCTTGAAAAACCACGGTATTAGGCAACGATTCCTGCTATTAAGGTATCCACGTTGTCAAACTTGAAAACTATTCTGTCCACTCAGGAAATGCAAAAGCTGAAAGGATAATCTCCTCTTACTATTTTGCGTTGCAGAAAAAGACCCAATCTAAACAACTCACTAACGCAAGAATGCTGTGGCAGGACCACATCACAACAGGTACCACCGCTGCTCTGTATGTCAGGAAGACAGATTTCCACAGTATATATCTTAGATTGGTTCATCCAAATCTAGAAGTCAGACATTAAAAATCATTTCTTCTTGGCCATCTCATATTGTAGCATTACCTTCATCCCGAAAAGCCTAAGTACCTGCTACTGTAGGTAGCTACCACAAGGGAAAGCAGATTGTGCACTGATGAGGAGCCAGGACCAAAGGCTACTGAAACCAGAACAGCTCCTACAAAGTTTGGTGGGTTTGGATAAGGCCCTAAAGCAGCAGTTCCCAATTCCAATGGGCGCAGAACAACTGAATAAACCAATCTTGATTTCAAACCACTCAGGGTTTTTTAAACTTGTGTAGCCGAGATATTATCCCTCCTAACGTAAAAATAGAAGCATTTCAGAAGACAGCACTAAGTGTTTTTTTCACTAGTCACCTTCTTGTTCCGTTGCTCACCGTCAGAAAATATCTGCAGTTGTACTTAAGTGTTTTTCTGCAAACCTCACAGCTTTTAGAGCACTGAAGATGAAATAAAGCCTGGCAAGAAAAGGAGGAAGGCAATGGTAAATAGCAGTTTTGTGCTGAGAATGCAGCAGGGTGGTAAGACACCAGAGAAAAGGAAGATTAGAGAAGAACAAGAATCAAAAACTTCTTTCCTTTAAAGGCCGTATGATTATACAGTGGTATTGAATCTATAAATACATGCTCGCTCTCCCAATTTCTCATGTGGAAAGGTAGACCTCTACAGTCACATCTACTTCTAATCAATTCACACACAGAACAGCAGCTTTATTTTTATATGCATCACAAGCTTAGCCTTTTTGCAGTAATATGAAAGAACACGAAAGTTGTATGAAATCCCTTGCGAAGTCAATGTAAAGATCACGTCTGAAACAATGCCCCAACAGCATGTTAATAAAGATATGCTAATACGGCATAAAGTAAATTAAGGATGACAGGGCCCAGGCTGGGTGAAGCCACCGCCCTTGGAGAAGTTCACAAGTGTTTCAACAACCAAGTAGTGCAACATCTCTTCAGGAAACGCAGATATTGCGAGCAACACAAAGGGTAAGTTACTTCACATCATGCTTCTGCAGGGGAGGCACCAAAACTCTCCACCAACCACAGAAAAATACTTTTCCCCTTTTTTTGAAAGAGAGAAGATGCTATGGGGTGTCCATGATACACCACCAGCTGCTCGAGGCAGCCCTGCAACCGGCACCCCTCTCCCCAAGTTAGATTCTTGCCTTGCCCCTTGTTAAAGCAATTTAATCTGCCAAAGTTAGAGTTTCCTAAGGGAAAGTGGGGGAATGACACTGCCTGCATCATAGCTCTATGTTTATGTAGAGCACTATTTTAGTACAATGAATTAAGAGCAGTCAGGAACACAGCGAACCGGTGACAAGCTGGCACGGATTTGTGGAAAGTTACACAAATTCAGTTACACAAGTTTTGCCTGGCCTTAACTATCCCCATTTTATAAATAGATAAAGCGAGAGGGGTTAGGCAATTTGCCCAGTATCAATTAGCAAGTCCCAAACGACTTTGTGAAATCTCAATCTACTTCAACTGCTTGGCGACACGGCCTGCCCGGACGTGGCAGGCGCGCCGCGTGCCCCTTGGAGTATGCGTTAATAATCCCGACTGGTTTTAAAACCTGAAGATATTGTGTTACTGTCCCTGCAACAGAGAAATCCCACACGTGGAGGGACGGGCATCTTTCAGCCTTCAGCAGACGCTTACTTCTCCACATTCCAGTCATGGAAGGGTAGGTGACAGCATTATTTAATACCCCAGAGGATAAAATCAGGGGGGAAAAAAAAAAAAGAATATTTATCCTGCACCCAGTCTTGGTAGGATGCTAATATCGTGCCATGGTTGGAGCATGGTTTGTACCAAGCAAGTCTCATCCACGCTGGGAGAGTTTCCCTCAACGGCTCCTCAACCTTTCCCATCCCTTCCCAGTCTATCGAGACTCTCACTTCATTTCACAATAACGTGTAGGGCCTGCACAGTTAAATAAACTGAAGAATATTAAGCCTTGCTTACTGTGAGAAGAAGTCTTCTGGTTTATGCAGTAATATTGGTGCCGACGCAGTTTATGTTGACAAAATGTGTTTTAGACTGCATGCAGCTTTTAGACTCCAGGGAGCTAATGAATGCCAGGGCAAAGAGGTTTTATGGTCTGATTAAAAAAAGAAAATACAATAATTGCCATGGAGAGGCTGGAACACAAAAGAACACTGCTATCTCAATTTACATTGCAACCACCGTCAGCACAGCCTAGAACAATGGTATCTGGGAGAGAGTCCTGCTCTCTCTAGAAGACAGATTAATTCAATGTGCAGGAAAACACTTCAAACTGAGAAAATGATACCCTCTGAATTGTAACAGGCTCCAAAAACTTGGTACCAAGCCACAAGCCCAAGCCAGTGCCATTGGGGATTAAAAAAAAAACTAAAGAAAACAACCCCACAAAAAAAAGATGTTAAGATCGAAGCAAACAGCCTCAGTTTAGGTCTTACTGATCAGCTGGATCTGTTAAAGGCAATTTTATCCCTTGGTTCAGTGGATGCACATTTTGAAAGCAAGAGGAGCTACATAGTTAAAAATAGACAGAGCCATGAGTAAAAATACCAAGTTCTAGGTCTTGGGGAGGAGTTTGAAGCTGGGTGTTTGGGCAGGCCATTAGGGGAATTTTTAGAATTCCTCCTTGGAGCAAATGCTCCTGAGCTCACAGATTTCTCCTCCGTGTCGTTACCTGCGCCCGCCTCAGCTCGCAGTGCTCCTACCAGCAGCTTCTGCATCCGACACGCAGCCACCAATTCTGAGTTACAAACAGAACCTGCGAAACGTCACACACCTCCATCGAGTTGGATTTTCTGTTCAGCCTTAACAGAACCGCATAGCCCAGATCAAAAGTCTTTTGGTTTTCACTGGTTAGAACAGTATAAATCTGCAGCAGAATTTTGAAATTCTGGAACAGTGAAAGTTTCCCAAGCGCTTAAATTCACGGACATGTCGTGAAGGTACAGTCCAGCAGTGGGGTTTCCTCCACCACAGTGTAAAATATTTTTTTTAATAAACTTGAAAGAAGCTTTGTTTTTTTCCCCAAAGGATTTCCAGTTTGATATTTACATTCCTTACATTTCTACTTAGGATTTACATTTCTCCTAAGGAAAGAAACACACATTGTGTCAAGCAGTAGGAAACCCAGAGGAACACGAGTTTGCAATGGCCAAATACTGAAAAAGACCTTCTCAACTGTTTACTGGCAGTTTTGCTAGAGGGATGGCAAAAGGGAAAGGAGTCATTATAAAAGAATAGAAGTAATTCTTTCCTGCTATGCCATTTGCATTCTTTAAGCACACCAAACCAGCTCCTTCAGGGAGGTGCCCCATTCACTCTAACCCTCAGGCTTCATTCCACAGCTGATTTCCCCCCCCCTCCGTGGTTAACTTTCCAGCGAAACTTAAACATTTGTTTCATGGGAACGCAGTGATGTCATCCAGTTGATAACCGAAGCACTCAAGGATTAACAGAATTATTCATAATATGCATTAACATTATTGTCAAAGGCAAGCGCTTTGATCTCGCTGAAACAAAACTCCCTATATTGGGATTGGTTTGCTTCCAACATTTTTTCCTCCTCAAAAAATTCAAGAGGAATTTTGCTATTTCATCCCGGGTCAGGAGGAAAGGAAGCTTAAGTGTCAGAAATTCTCACAGAAACAAAATCTCACATGATGACCAGGTCAGGCTCTTCTCTAGTATTCAGCCATTCATTTATTTTTGTTTCTTTCAAGTCACCAGCTGCCTTCGCAGAAACAAAAGTGCTTCCTGCCACTGCGGTGAACTAGCTGACCTTGGTTGAGTTCAGTCGCTCTGCTGCGGCTCACGAAAGGTTACAGCATTCGTGAAGAGGGAACTTCGCACATCCTGCAATGCTGCTTTCGCAGGATATGCGGAGAGATGGATTTCATCATTTAAACATTGCACATATAAGCCACTAATAGACAGCTCAGGCCAGGGAAACACCTCCAAGTCACAGACAAAATAAACCCTCTGAAATTCGTACAAGCTAAACAAGGGATTTTCATGAAATTTAGTCAACCTTAGAAATATTTGTCAATTAAAAATTATTCAGCAGACAAAAATACATGAACAGGTACCTCTTACCAGTGAGCTTTAAAAAAAAAAAAAAAAAAGCCAAGCTTTGGCACCATTGTGGGAGAGAAACACAAGCAGCTTTTTGCTAGGCTGGCAGAGACACGTGGAATAACAGTGCATTGCTCTAATGCAACAGCTATTTGCAGCCTCTCCCAGAACATAATCTAAAGCTCCGTACAATTACAAATCCAAAAATGTTACATCTTGGCTCCATTATGGGAAAAAAAATGTAGGATTTCACCGTATAAAGCTTGCTCCTTTGAGCATTTTAGAAGCCACACCCTACCTTCCATCAGCTGCCACATGGGATGAATTATTTCCACCTCATTAGAAATATAACAGCAGGCATTAAAAGCACTGGGACACTTAAAAGGGAAAACAAAGCAACTTCAGGTTTTAAAGACAAGTCCTGTATTTTAGCTGTAAAAGGCCTTATTGCCTTCTGCAGAGGGAGAACCACCTATTAAAAACTGCACATTGCAATGCGTTCCGCCTCCTGGTGGAAAATCTACGCCTTTCATTCCAAGACGCAAATTCAGGTGTAAATATACCAGAGGAGTCCGGATCTCTCAGCACCACACAATCCAACACTCACTTCTGCCTGACACAACAGTCATTGCATCACAGCTGCACAGCCCTGTCCTTAACCCCCAGCAAACTGGCTTGACCCACTGCTGTGCTTCCACCAGCAGCACAGGGCACAAAAAAAAAAATTTAAAAAAAAAAGAAACCTTATCATAAACAGATATGGCTCTTTCCAATTAAATAAAAACTGAAAGAGTTAAAACATGTACAAGTGTGCTTGCCAAAATGGCAGGACCAGAGGCGAGCTCTGCCCTCCAGCTAGAGGTGGCCCAAGGACTGGAAAGGCACCGCAAGATTCATGGGAGAGCAGAGTCCGGAGGGACAGGGCAGTGGAGAGGAATCTGCATGTCGATTCCAGGATCTTCTGTACTCGGGGCAGGAAAACGGCACACTGGGAAGGAGCAGAAAAACAAGTCTCACAGGTTCTAAATGTCCTATCCAAAAATCTTGTCTTACTTAATACTAATTCTACTAATAATAATTATTCTTGATTTCTGGAAGAAGAGCTCCTACAGCCTTCATATATATATACGCGAGACCAGAACAGTCCTATTGGCAAAAAACCCCCCCAAACCCTAAAAACAAAAACCCAACCCACCCATTTCTACAGACACACGATCCACCCACACCAAAGACTGTTTCCAACATACCTGCATTGATGCAGCTCGTGACAGCAGTGACTACAACAGACATTTCCTCCAGGCCCATCTGTATTAGCTAAAGTAACTGTCTTAACAGTCTTCCCCACCCTGTCCCTCAGCTTGCACGACTGCTTCCAAGACTTCTAGTTCACCCCAGTTTGGGCTGGGTTAGGGCAGCCAAACAGACCCTCTGCCACTTGGTTCCACCGAAGCGGACTAGGGAACACCTACATGAGCAGTTTGATCGGCACATCTTTGGGTAAGGCAAAGTTGCAAGTGACTTTTACCATCAGACATACCGATTTCCTTCTGATTAATCTACCCCTTGTGCACCACAGTCCTTTTGAAAATCACTTTACACATTGATGAATCAGTGAGGTCTGTGCAGCCCACTTCCACGTCTACGAACTTGCCATTTTAAAAATCCAACTAGTTTATGCCAAGAATTTTATCTAATCTATTGATTCTTAGGGCTTAACAGTCAAAGGATTTATTCAAGCTGATTGCCATTATTCCCAAGAATGGTATTTTAAGATAAGAAGATGTAACAAACTCTGGGTTGTTTTGGGTTTGTTTTTTTTTGTTTGGTTTGTTTATTGTTGGGTTTTTTGGTGTGTTGTCTTTTTTTGTTTAAGAATTGTGGGGCTTCTTGAAGCTAACAGTTTGATACAGGTTTCTTCACCATCAATAAACCATCTCCTTGGATACACAGTTACACCTAAAGTTTATTGAAAGCTACCAGGAAAGTTACCTGCAATTTGCACTGAGCCATCTTCTCCAAGAAGAATATTTCCTGCTTTCACATCCCTGAAGAAAGATAAAGCAACAATAAGTGGAAGTCATTAAATCTTTCCTTCAACCAACAAAAATACATTAAAAGGTTATTATTACTTATACTTTCTTACATTAGCACCTCCTGCTTCCAATCATGCAGCAACAGTAGAGACTTAACACCAATTGTAACTTTGGTAGACAGACACTAAGTGGTATTTGTATGATTTATAGCTAGCAGCTTTTTCAGTACTATGCACAGGAAAAAAAATTTGAATAATTTATCAGAAGGTACCCTCAAAAATACAAGGAAAGTGGTTTGTCCCAGGTTCTTAAGTTAGCTAAAAATGTGAAAACAGAACCAGCACTGGTCTGATGCTCATGTACCCTTTTAGTGGGAGAAGGTTTCAAGAAACAGTGAGTTGATCTAGTCTCACTACCACCGAAGGCATCCTACTTTTCCCCAGCCCCAAGTCTCACTGCTCTCCAGTCCTGGAGAAGTTGACGCACTTCCTCAGGAAGTCAGTTCAGCCCCATACGCTGCTGAAAATCCAGACAGAAGAAAAGCATTGTTTGCTCGTGACTTAATGAATTGAACCGCATTACCAAGGATCAGGCGAGCAGAGCTGGTACAACAGAGGCAGCGAGAATGTGAAAGTGGGGCTACTCAACTGTCCTGGGAAGTCTCAATGTTAGTGAAAAAGTCTCCCTTTTTTTTTTTCTCTGACCGAAGTCAACAAACACACAAGAACATCCAGCATGTGTTATGAAAGTTACTGCACTATCTCCTTTCTACCCCCAAAAAAGCTCTGGTGTGTTACGTCAACAGCAGCACTTCTCCATCCTCAAGGGGAACACTACTTCACTCCAAATATGCTTCAAAGTTTTACAACTTCTTTTCCAACTTGCTGCTCCCCACACAAAGCCAAGAGAAGCACCTTTGTAGTTGACATCCGTGCTCATCAGCACGGCTGCTAAGCTTGCACTGGCTAGGAAACCATGCAGACCCTGGGCACAGGCAGGTGCTGTCTCAAGAAAAGCTTCAAGCAAAGCAACCGCCTGGGGAATGGATGGCAGTGAGGAGACGGCAATTCACAACACACCTCACCTTAATGGCAACGACCTGCATGAAAGAGAAAAGAATAAAGGGGGGAGGGAGGGGGGTGCAGGACCAGAACAAGCAGATTCTCCCTCCACTGCCATCCACAAATATTCCAAATCCTTTCACACACACACAACAAAGGTCAAAAACTATTTTTTTTCTCTCCTCCCTTGTGCATTATGAGAACAGAACTGGTGTGATGGCCTGGCCAAAGAGCCCCGGTCAAGCCCTGGAAATCTCCTCCTTCCTGGCTTTGCTCTTCTGAAGAAGAGCCTGGGCTGCTGCCAGTTCCAGGCCAGGATAATTTTAAACACATCCTCTCCAGCATTAACATTTGTTAGATTCTTCCCAATACCCAATCTAGGGCATTGGCATGGCAAGGCTTTCCCCCAGCATACAGCAGAACAAGAGCGAACACAGACTGTCCATAAGATAGTCCCACTAAAGATAACTTCAGCAGCAAACTGTGGCTGACAGCAGCCATTAGCCTCCAAACAAGTATTTGAAGTCCTGCCAGATGTACACACCTCTTGCGAGCAGTGACCATCTTGGAGCCTAATCCCTGTTTGAAGCACAAGTGTAAGAGCAAGTACAGGAAAGTCCTAATTTGCTTTAATAATCCAGAACACTTGGATAGATCTATCTGGAAATGCTGAAGTTGTATGGTGAGATAGCGTTGAAGCTGACTTAGTAGCAGAATGGGATTGAAAGCAGGAAGAAGCCGTGACAGTGATGCTGGAATAAGTAGATAAAATGTAAAACGTTTGTCGTCAGTCAGGTCCAGTCCTGCTCATTCTACATTGGTCAAATACGTGAATATGTGTTATGAGGCGAGTCAGCTTTCCCTCCAGGAATCATTATTCTGTTTTTTTCCTGCAATTAACAGCTGCAGCCGTTGCAGACAAGAATGCATCAGCACTGCAGTGGATGGAGACTTGTAAATAGACAGAGAGACCTGAAGGGATTAAATACAACATTAAGCGTATAGCTACACTACCCCCCGTTAGCATCCATTGGCCAAATCCAATACAACCGGAGTTGTAGAGAGTTAATTGCCATGAGAGAGACAACCCTCCCTAACCCCTGCGATCCCACAAAGAAAGAGTTCACAGTCCATAACAGTGAGGGAGCGGAAAAACTTCTGCCAATATTTAGGTAGAAGATGCCTTTGGGATCCAACCCCATGAGCACAGGGAGCCACGAGATCACAGCGCCCAGGTCTGCTGCTTCCTTGGTAAGGAGCTGGCTCACATGGTGCAAAACGTGCCTGGCACAGGCACAGCCACCACCAGGAATCCCCTCCTCGTACCAGCACTAATTCAGAGGGAACAGAGAGCGTTCAGGAAACTCTCCAATCCTACAGGAAACATTTATCCAGACGGTCAGGACACATGAAGCCCTTTCAAAGCTGCCTGCCAGTTCCAGGTCATGGGGAAAGGAATAGTGTGCCTTGAGGTTGCCTGAAGCTATTGTTCCTGTTACTGAAGGTGGACGCAAGTAACAGTCATTTCCTCTTCCATCCGTACTCCAGGGATGCTGGAGCGTTTCCCCAGCAAGCTAGGCCATGCGGTATTGTACAGCCGTCGGCACAACGGCGCGTGCAGCTCACCAAGCTGAAGCAGACCACGCTCAGCGATGATGGAAGTGCCAGGGAAGTTTTTAAGCAGAACTAAGGATGAAGCCTCAACCATCGTGCACTTCAGAGTCCAAAAAACCTCAGGCAGGTTTCACTGACGTAGCAACAGCAGCAAGAAAGTAGCCCGCATTCAGTACCACCAAACCACCCTACCGTAACAGAGCAAGCTGGACAGGCTTGGAGTGCAAAAAGTAGGAAAACAAGCACTCAGATTGAATCCCATAGGAAAAGAGCCAAAGGACTCCAGTCCCTTAACCCCCCTCCAATGCAGAGACTTGTTTTAACTTCAGCTTGGATTAATTAAAATTTACATATTTTCTCGTTGGAAACAAAAGTCAATAAATATGGTGCTTCAAGCTGGTTCAAGAAATTAAAACAAGTCCTTGCTACAATAAGAAATCCAGGAGGCCAGCCACAGCCACTGTCAAATATCCAAGTCAAGCTGCAAAATTAAATCACCACTTAATGTGGCATTTCCTTCTGGTGACCAACCCTCTGAAAAGGCCCGATATACTCCACCTCACAGCAACAAAATGGATGGGCAGCAAGCTGTCTGGGGACACCGACTCCGTTTCAGAGTTACTTCCCGTTCCTCACCCCAGTGTATTGGCACCACGTCGCCCACTGCGACGGCACTGGGTGAAGATGGAGCAGCAATAACACTGGGTGAACACAAACCCCTTTCTTTAGCATATACTGGTGTCACCAGCACTATCTTCAAATTAGGTCCGCCTTTAAAACCATCTTTAAGATTAATTAATTGCATTTAATGGGGCAGGGGAGAGAGGAAGGGTGCTTTCCTGTTTATTCTCGTCAAGAGATGCTTGTACACTTGCAAGTTGAATGGCGAGAAGTTTGTTACTCCAGGATATAGTTATTGCCAAGTATGACAATTTGAAGGTACTTCCTATTAATGTGGTAATGACCGTATCCTGGGCTGACACACTTGGAATAAATGGTCTGCCTCTGGCATAATTACTACACTGGAAACAGGAAGCAGCTTTAGGTTGTAGAGTAAACAGTAATTATATCCCATTTTAAATAAAGTTATATAAGGCTGGAGTTAACTCCTTGCCGGTAGCTTAACAAATTATACCATAGATCTGGACATTCCCGCTTCATAGTTGTCATCCTCCTCTCTTCTAAAGCCTCCATGAGCCCTTCTGCAAAGTAACGATTATGTTTTTATTTACCTTGTACTTCACAACCAGAGCGGGAAGAGGGGTTTGGACTCATTCCAGTGCAAAGCTGGATTCTCCACATCAGCCTCGAAAGGCTTCACAGCAAGGCAGAAGTCCCTCCTCATCTGCATTCCAAACTGGTTTAGCTTCCCAGTTCAACCAAACCTTAATGTACCAGTTACATCACATTAACGCCTCCAGGTTAGGGCTGGGCCATAGGCATTAGATGCTATATAACCAAAATTGACCCAACAAACTTGGAATCAAGCATCCAACTTACAGTAGACTGGGGAGCACAGCAAAGCTATGAGATCATGCTCCCCCATTGCAAGTGCAGTGTTCCCACACATACCCCAATTAATTTGTCAAGGGAGTGAGGGGGAACGACAGGCTTGTATAGGCTTTTTACAGTGGGAACAAGTCCTAAATGATCAGATCTGCCCTCATCCACAGCCGTCAATCCTTGGCACCACCATATAGTGGTTGTAGTTGCAGTGACAACACTAAGGGAAAAAAGCAAGACTTGCTGGTCTGTAACGGAGAGCAGTGTTCTCAACAACCACCTGCAACTCCACGATCCTGGCACATGCAATAAAACTTCATATTATAGACTTAACTGGTGTTTGCAAGAAAAGCAATGAAGCATGTTAAATTATTGCTTTTTAAACAAGCCTCTTAATATTGTTTGGAAATCAAAAAGGATTCACTTGGCTTGCATTCAAAAGTCTGCATTGGGAGCAATAGCTAGGACAATTTAAGGTCACTGCAACCGTGACACAAGTGACCAACGAGTGACATCCCAGGACTTCTGTAGCCTAGCACTGAGAAGGAAACTGTCACATGAAGGAGGAAATGGAGATAATCCCTGTTTATTATGCCTTTGCTTCCAACCTGCTTGTATGTGCCTTTAGGATGCAATGCTGGCTGTCAGCACAGCCGGGAGTCATCTGCCCATTAGATGTAATTTACATCAACTGTAACCATACCTTTTCGGGGACTGAACTCTATAGTGCATAATTTGGCATGAGGAAGGAGTGGTTAGGTCTGCCAAGTTCCATTAAAAAAAAGGTGCAAGATACAAGAATTACTATTTTCTGTTAGTAGTAATGAATAACTCAAAATATTTTTACTGACTGCAACCAATTGCTGGAGCTGGCATTGTTCTGAGTAATTTGCAAAATACTTCCAGGACAGTATCTCTACTTAAAGTTAAATATAAAGCAATTTGTGACATTATACACCAAATGAGCACTATTCTCTCTCTATTACCGAGCATTACTCTCCCTTCAACGATATGCTGTTACTTCTGTCACCTCTTCCCTTTGCCTTATAAGCCAAGACATAAAAAGCTGGCTATATGCGAGAGCTTCACCGTTCGAGAGAGCTGCAAAATGGAAACTAGGCTTGGAGAATGCAGAGAGTAGTATTTTTATGTCCTCAAATGCCAATATATTCAGTACAACATAGGAGAAGGCATTCAAGACAACTGCATTAGGAATGCCGTAAGTCAGCATTTCCTGCTCAAAAAAGCCCCATGCAGTGGCATTTTCATGCCACATGGTCGAGCCTTAAGTCCCAAGCTCTTGGGCAAGGCGCAAATATTGCCAGTTACCGTGCTGTACTTAACTCTGCGGAGCTGGACTCAGGAACATCTCCCAAAGCTTGAAGATCTTCCAACAGCAGAGAGCTGGCAAAGCAGCTTCCATACTCCTCTCTCCACCTCCCTGCTGAGGCAGGCATAAGCAGGGGAAGAGAGGGCCAAGTCCACAGCTTGCTTCATCCCTGCTCATCCCCAGCCCTCTCAGCAGGCCCTTGTGGCCACTGGCAGCCAGGACCAGCAGCAGCAGCCAGGCTCCTATAAATTACAGCAGGGAACCAGCCCAGCGACGCGCTTTATTGCTTGGGATCGGGGAAGCACGGCGACTGCTTCTATCCTCTTCTCTGAGCCACTCTGCCAGCTGCTGAGCCACGATAAAAGATCAGGGAGCTAAATGCCAGCAGCACAAGGCAACTCTTGATCTACCCCGAGTCTAACAAACAGCAGAGGCATTTTTAAAGCCTCAACTTCGTAGGGCCTAGGTTGGTAGGAATATTTAAGAGCTTTTTAACTCTCATTGTAACATCTAGAGAAAGTTAGATGAATAATCCAGCATTATCAGGAATTAAAAAAAAAAAAGTTCTTTTTTGGTACTTTTAAGCAGCATGAAGCAAGGCTTTGAAAGACAGGAGCGACTGACTGTGGCTTTGCAAACAGAGGAGTGTGTAGAAAAAGCCTACTGGAAAGGATTGTCAGCCTCCAACAAGATGAGCTATACAAGTACATCGAGTACTTGTTTTCTTCATACCCTACCCTTAACATCCAGGCAGATCACACGCAACACAGTGAAGAGACCTCTTGCGAGAGATAACTGTGTCCAGTGTCCTGGTGCAGTCAAACAGAAACCCCAGTAAGGGCTACATGAGAAAAGAATCGCCCATTGTACTTTATTTTAGCTAAAACATAAAACACCTTTCAGAGGATCCATGATTTACTTACTAGGTACAATTCCTCCTGATTTTTTGCCTTCCAGCGCTGCAGAAGTGGACTGCTGCTTTAAGTAGAGAGTTTGGGGTCCAAGAAACCATGACTCAGAAATTTGATTCATTTTAAGTTAAGTTGCTATGTCAGCTCAGACAAGGGAGGGCTCACCAAAGAAAGCTGCGGGAGATCTTCCCGAAATTCACTCTGTCATCTTAGTTATCAGAATAGCTCCAGGGGTTAGTAAGATGCTGAGGCAGGAAAGAAAGAATTGCAGACCTTGGGCTAACTCGGTGCGAGTCCCTGACATTGAAGTGAGACGGCAAGTGGTGTGTCACATCACCTACCACGTTCCTGTCTGTCACACCGTCACTGTCACTGCAGCGCCTGCAACTTGCCTTTATCTCAGCAAATTGGGTCCAGCTTATGCTTTTTATTCCTGCGCCAACTTCATCTTTGATGGTTCTGCGCCCTCATTAATTCCTCCTCTTCCCACGTGTTTACAAGCCTAACGATGGTTAAAGGGAGGTGTGTGATTCATGACAGACATTGTCTGCCTTGGACTTTACCTCCCATCCATTACCATGCCTCCAGCCCAGCATCAGTGCTCAAGTAAACTCAACTGCTTGTCAGTGGGAGGGGAGAAGTTGCTCCAGCTAAAACCAAAGTCTTAAAAAAAGTTTCAGACAGATTATCTCCTTCAGCCAGATAATAAAGTGCTACAAACACTAGATCTAGCCCTATCTCCCAACACAGAGACAATCTAATCATACCAGCCCTCACAGTCCCACTTCCTCTTCCTACAAAAGAGGCTGTTCCTTCACATATTCACCCCAACGCACATCACTGTTGTAATACCAGCTCATGGCAAGGAGCATTTCCCAGGCAGCCAGGGCTTCTGACAACCTTCAGCCCTTTGGCAGTCAAGGCAAGAGAGAAGCTACCTCTCTAACCTCCTACACACTTTTTAAAGTTTCCCCCATTGAGTCAGAACTTCAATTTTTCTTTTGTATCACCCATAAGAAAAGGACCCTGCCCAGGAGGCTTTAAAAATCTAGTTTTTGTATCACCGAACAGCAGCTAAAAATGTACCAGGATTTCTTCCGTAAACTCATCTATTCAGGCCTTCCATTTCCTGAGCCTACTTCCTAAGGACTGCAGTGGGGACAAGGCACAAAGCTCCTTTAACAGCTGCTGCATGAAAAGCAACACACAGAGCAAGCTGTGGAGTCACAAGCTCTGCCTCCTGCCCCTGGAGGCCCAGATATTTTTGGGAGGCCCTGCCTTAGACCGTGGTAACAGAGGAAAATAGTCAAGTTATAACGTAGCCTTATATCACTGTTTTGTGTCAAATTATTTAACGTGCAAGGAGGTGAGCATGCTTCATGTGGCAATACTAGTGATGCACACCGCCATGCTGCTGCATCTCCTGCATGCTAAAATATGTTCATAGTGTGCTCAGAAACAGGAATTTCCCCAAAACTACCAGTTTGAGTACAAGATGGATCAGGTAGCAGAAGAAACAGAAAAGCTAGGGATTAAGACATCTCCCCTGCCTTGATGGAGAGATGCAAGTTCATTCCAGTAAACACATAATCAACTTGGATCAAATAAGGCCCAAAAATTCTCACATAGGGCAGCTCAAAAAGGTCTTAATTTCCAAAAGGCAGTAAGGACCCCTGTTCTGGAGAAGCACTACGTATATCTACACACACAAAGGTCCACGGCATTCCCCTACACAGCCAAGAGCCGTCTGTATCTACAAAGCTACCCAGAGCTCTGGCTCAGCAATGCTTGCAACATGACCCAGAAGGAGAAATTCAAGACCCCACTAGAGACTTGCCAGCTCAACTTCCCTGTCCAAAATCCAGATGACGGTTTTAAGCATGGCCAGCATAGGAAGAGGAAAGATCATCGCCTTATTTCATCCAGCTACTCCTATAAAACGGAGAAAGCAGTTATAAAATTGGGTATCTGTACAATGGAAACAGTCCTCTTGGCGCTTCCAGTCTAACGTGGTGATGCTTTCCAGGTTGCCATGAAATGATAGATTCCTCTGTGGCAGTTTTCTATTTGTTTTCCCAAATGCATTTAGGTTTTCTCTCTCTTTCATTTTTGAAAGTATTAAGCTTTACTTTTTAGTGTTAAAGTTTTATAAGAATTCTGCAAGACAGGATATAATTTGATTTAGGAAACATGCAGAAATAATTTCTGATGCAGCTTCGCAAAATTTTCAAGTGTGCTTAATATGTTACCACATATTTAGAAAGTGACCTTTTTCCTCATGCTTTAGCATAAGACGTGAATGAAAAGACTGCAGTGGTCTGAATAAATGCTTAAGACATCTCCCCATAGGTAGCTTTTAGGATCTATGAAGGCCAGAAAGTCTGCTGCATTACAACAAGGGACAATATTCAAAGCCATCTTTTTGAAGTGGGTCATTCACTTGATGCATCACAGTAGAAAGGACGAACAGGATGAACACCAGTGATTTAAACAATTAGTCTACTGCTAGAGAGATGCTGCAAGAGCCTGTAACTGGTGGTCTAGTCCCAGTAATCTACACGAGATAAAAGCAATGACATGAGAAGGATGTCTTGAAAGGAGTGACTGTACACACATGTGAATGGCACTTGGTTTCTTTCAAGTCAAAAGCAAAGAGTATGTCACATTTTCACCTGATACAATTAATGCTGCTGACAGTGAATGAAGATTATTCCCCCTTGAAACACCTCAAATCCTAATACTCTTGACAACTCGAGAATTGCTAGAAACCGTATCAGCTGAGTGAGCAACTCCATCATGGATCGCTGACCAAAACCTGTCGTTGCTGTTGAACCTTTTGGAGATCACTCCGACCTCTGTCTCTTGCTCTTCATATTTTTTTCCTGCTTCTCATCTTCATGAAACAAAGGAGGGAGAAAAACACACACAAAAAAATCACCTCCCTTTTAATGTGGCACATACTAGTTATACCAAAAAGTTGGTTTTCCCCTTGGACTGAATCAAAGTTACTTTGAGGAACTGCAGGACATCCAGTGACAAAGTCCAGAGGCAGCACCTGGGTCCAAGGAGAGTGACACAGGGACAGACACCTGGACATAACAGTCGTACAGCAAGCTCTTGGCTTCAGGCATCACTCTGCGAGCTGCAACAAGGACTCCTGGAATGCACGGAGCCCCTGAAGGTTGGGGCACTGGCGTTAGCCTGGAGCCACTGTGGAGCAGCCCCCCCAACATTCCTGTGCTTCAGCAGCAGCGATAATTACCATCGGAGTTTTAATCACCAGGTTTTTCGGCTTCAGAGCAGACACCGTCTTTATCCACTTTGAGGAAAACTGTCTCCACAAGAGCTATTGTTTCTGGCTGTCTGCAGATTTGGGCTTTACATCTGGTTCATATTTTCTCTTTGCAACCACAGAGAAACTTTTTTTTTTTTTTTTAAAAACAAACAATGAATTCTTGGATAATGCAGTGGAAGAAACAGGCACCAGGAGAACATGCTGGTTCGCCAAACCACCATAATACGCCCCAGTCTGACTGCCATGTACAAAGTGGAGATTTGGTGGTCCTCGTGCCCTTGACACTGCTCAGCAAGGTGTTTATTTGGGGGAATAAATTACCCAGTATAACCTAGAGCAGCATCTTTTCTTCCTTTCCACTGAGATACCCAAGAGTTAACATCTCCATTGTTCTGCCTACTGAACTGTTTACAAATTAAAGTTTTATAATTTATATTAACAACTACCTCTAAAGGTTATTTCTGCCCATCCCTTACTATAAGGAAGAAGAGACCAAAGTACAACATTCCATTCTTGAATACAAAATCCCACTGCCCACAGCTGAGCAATAGCTAGCTTTCAAATTACTAGTGTCCTGACTTAAAATCCAAATGGCAATTAGAGGTGAAAGGCTCCACATCCTGTTATCCATTCCTGAATCCTTGACTACCAAACTTCAGGTCCAAAAATGCACTTCCCAAAACGGGATTATAGCACCATGGAGAGGAGGGCTGTGAAGTTCTCACACAGTATTGCTACAGAAACAAAAAAAGTACAGTATTGCAGTCACCAAAATAATCAGAGGCATACTGGAATCCAGTTTAACCACAGTACCTGCCAGCACGGCTGTCAATGTATTAATCAGCCACATGAAAATTAAGTTTGAATTCTGTAAGACAGCTGAGTTCTGCAAAAATATATCCCTCAGGTCCTTCATCTTAAATCCGAAACTCTACTGGAGGAGCACTCCTGCAAAACCACCAACACAAGTGTTGGTGATGCGTATGTGCTCACATACAGACATCCTTTTTTTCAGAAATTATTTTCTCTTAATATAGGGAGAAGAGGCAGACAATTAAACTTTGATCCTGTGTCAAAACAATTGTCCAAAACAATAAACTAATATATCTGGCATAAAAACACAAGAAGAATATTATTTCCAGGGTCTCTTCAAAGCAACATTCACACAGCTGCCAGGGCACCCTGCTGCCCCACACTCAGAAAACTGATTTTGAAAAGACATTAAAAAAAACCCCAAAACCAAAAACATTTTGTATGGGGGCACAAGGTGATCTAACTCAGCATATCAAATGTGCTGTTGTACCTCTCAGCCCCTAAGTAGGGCAGCAAACAAATTAATAGCTGGATCACTGCCATGCCAATTTTTCAAGTGCACGCAACCTTAAACCACTTCCCAAGCTTTTTTTGTTTTTACAAAAAAGCATGCGAGTATCACATTTATTATCCTGCAACAGGACAATCTGGTTATATTTGAGCAGCATATCATTTCACCTGGGCTAACTGAAATATTCAGTTACACAACAGCTAATCATGAACAGAAGATAAGCTCAGAGATAAAAATAGGGAGAAAGACAGAGAGACCTTGTAACAGTTAATCAGCATGATTCATTTGTCAGACTGCCATAAAGAGCACCACCTGAAAAAGCCTTGAACTTCCCTCCAGCAAGTCTTTTTAAGCAATAAAACCTCTTGGGTTGGTTTTGCTTTAGTTTTATTTCCAAGTCATTCATCAAACTCCTGCTAATCCCCAAATACACAGAGGAATCAGAGTCCAAATGGGGAAGAGGTGCAACATACCCCGTGCGTCACCCAGACAAGATTAGCCCCGGAGCAATCCCTCCCAGCACATCAGTCTTGTCCGACTTCCATGAAAAAAAAAAATGCGTCCGAGCAGATTCCTGCAGGACAGCTTCATCCAAAAGTTTCTGAGTTTGGCCCGCCGGCTGGTGTCCAGGTATTTAACTCATGTTAAATGAGTCCAGTCCCTAGGATTTCAAATTGTCATTGGGATCACCGTGCTACACAGAAAACCACAACG
The DNA here is from genome assembly GCA_013400195.1 of Aramus guarauna. Classification (NCBI taxonomy): domain Eukaryota; kingdom Metazoa; phylum Chordata; class Aves; order Gruiformes; family Aramidae; genus Aramus; species Aramus guarauna. The sequence continues at coordinate 416,960 of VXBL01008797.1, forward strand.
GGTCGGTGGCAGCCGGCAAGGGAGAGACAGCTAGGGACAGGCACGTGGCAATGAAGGCCGAGAGCTGCCAACAAGATACAGGAGGCAGTGGTGATTTTGGAGGAAAACAGGGACCATTTGTAATCATTACCTTGGTATAGACTGTTTCATGAAAATAAAACTGATTCTGCCTTCTCCTTTGTCTTTTCCATAAGGCCTCAGACTCTGTTCACAACAGCCCTTGACAAAACGAATGCAAAGAAATATCACTTTGGACAATGTGGGAGACTTCAGCGTTTGTTGCTGAACAATGGCATCTATTCAAGTCTCAGCCTTGCTCTGGCTGGTAATTAGGAAAATAAACAACAAAAAATATTATAATTTAAACCTTCACTAGATATTTGGCTTTCTAATCTCCTCTAGAGAATACTGTCAAGCCACTCTCCCATCCAAAGCAGGGGATTTACACTTCCATGCGAAGCCAGCTCCCCAAACCTTAATTGGAAGCGGCATTAAGTTCAAGGCAGGCTTACACAGAGTAAGATTCAGCAGCAGCAGAATTTCATTAAGCCAGTCTTCCACGTGTTAACTTAATTTACCCATTTAAGATGATGCAGAATTTAAAAGCATCGAGCTCCACTGTCAGACGTATATTCTCTGATCTCGCTGATGATTTACAGCAGTAACAAGCTGTCCCTGCTTCAGATCAACAGCGCCCACAAAATTACATTCGGGTCCAGATACGCATCCTTAGGGCTTTGCCACCAGTCTGGCTGTCCAACTTCGGATGTGCTAATTACATTCATTTCACCCACACTGCGTCTCTAACTTTATCAAGTCATTTCCTCCTTGGTGTAAAACAAATGGAGTTGGGATATTTAGTGTAACCAGCTGAACACTTTCCTCTGCTGGATGACTACTTGATTTGGGTTGGTTGTTCCAGGTCTAACTAAAGCCCTTCAATTTTGATGCTTCACAGCTGACCTTGTTTTGGCCTTGTTTTCACCCCAACCACAGCCGCCCCACACTGCAGACACTATATTCAGTGGTTCAGCCATCACCTGATGCTGTTTCCTTTAGAGCCAGATACTTTAAGCTGACCCAGGGGACCACAGTTTAGGTATTTTAAACACTTCCTCTCAAAGCATCTCTGGCACAACTGCAAGATTTCCACCTGCCTTTCCCATTAGGCATGACCAATATTATGATTCCTGGCATTAAGCAAAATGGGAAAACCATACAGATATTCCTATGTATGAGGAAAGGTCCCATCTGCATGACAACTTTAAACTATGGTTTTCATCAGCGGTGTACACACATCTGGATAAAATGTAAGACAGTACAATTAACTCCATTAAGGAAATGTTTCGTCCCTCGAAGGCATGTGAGCTTGCTCTTTGCCAACAGTTCAAACCCATCCTTTGCATTACAGGTAGGATACCACACAGCTTTCCTTCTGTATCATGACTATTACCACTTCTCCAAATTTCCTAAACTGCCATGCCCCAATACAATGAGGTAACCGAAAGCTTTTCTTCTGATAAAACATTACATAATTGTTGGAGGAGCCCCAAAACACAGGTATGCAACACATGCAGAGTAGCTGATGAACAACCACAACCTTAAGCTGCAGCAGGGACACAGCTTTCGGTTTCTTTGCTGAAGTCCCCTAAATAAGGGCAAAATGCTTCAAACGAGCAGGACAACAACGGCTGCAGCAGGTTTGGTTCAGTCTGCTCCCGAATGATTCAATATGAATCACATCTTCAAACCAAGCAGTTTGAACTTTCTGTGAACACGATATTTTTGCTGAGTGAAGTAAGAAAACCCAATATATGAATATATCCTCTGTAACCTTAACCGCAATTACTAGTTTTACTGTTTCACTACAGCAAGTCAAATAGAGAACCATCCCTCCTTCAATACAGAAATACCACTATGTGACATCTTCAGAAAAACTGAAATTTAACAGGCTACTGCTGCTTTAATATCTATATTTTGATTTCATTAGATCAGAAGATCACAATCACAGAATGACAGGGGTTGGAAGGGACTTCTAGAGATCATCTAGCCCAACCCCCCTGCTAAAGCAGGATCACCTACAGCAGTTGCACAGGATTGCGTCCAGGTGGGTTTTGAATCTCTCCAGAGCAGGAGACTCCACAGCCTCTCTGGGCAGCCTGTCCCAGTGCTCGGCCCCCCTCACAGTGAAGAAGATTTTTCTCATGTTCAGANGCACTGCTTCCCAGCAGGTCAACCCCTGACCTGTACCGGTGCCTGGGGTTATTCCTCCCTAGGTGCAGGACTCTACACTTGCCCTTGTTGAATTCCATTGGGTTCCTCTTCACCCAGTTCTCCAGTCTGTCCAGGTCTCACTGAATGGCAGCGCAGCCGTCTGGTGTGTCGGCCACTCCTCCCAGCTTAGTATCATCAGCAAATTTGCTGAGGGTACACTCTGACGCCTCATCCAGATCAATGATGATTACGTTGAATAAGACTGGACCCAGTACTAACCCCTGGAGCACACCACTAGATACAGGCCTCCAACTAGACTCTGCGCCGCTTATCACAACCCTCTGGGCTCTGCCATTCAGCCAGTTCTCAACTCACCTCACTCACTGTCCACTCATCTAACCACACTGCCTAAGCTTGCCTGTGAGGATGTTATGGGAGAAAGTGTCAGAAGCCTTGCTGAAGTCAAGGTAGACAAGGTACCCACTGCCCTCCCCTCATCCACGCAGCCAGTCATGCCATCATAGAAGGTTATCAGATTGGTCAGGCATGATTGCACCTTGGTGAACCCATGCTGACCATTCCTGATAACCTACTGATGAACTAAATTAGTCAAACAAATCAACTGCAAGTCACAGATGAGCATTGTTTTGTAAATTACTTATGGCAAGGGTGAAAAATTACCATGTGCTCAGTAAGTCGGTCTGTTACTTTACTCTAACTTCCCAAAGCTACCTGAATTCTTAACTCTTTTTAGAGTTAAGCAACCAGCTGTGAAATCAAAACTGCCTTCAATGAAGACAACCCTTCTTGTTAAATCAGAATTTTAATAAGAGACTGGAAACCAAAATTTGAGACTTCTTTCAGGGAAAAGAATTCCAGAGTTGTTTCCAACCATTTCTTTTTAACCCAAAACAACCTACAAAAGCCAGCTAGCTTGACCAAAACTATGAAGTAAATACTTCTTGGATTTTCTAATTAAAATAACATTTTGGCAAAAGGAGTTACCTTTTCTTATGCAGCTATCATAAGAGGACAGAAACTTAGTCCAGCACAGCAGCAAGCAATGCTTATAATGGCATTGTACCAGAATACAACCAAGCTCACAAAACTCCCAAGAAAGAAGAGGCTGTTGTTCCCAGCAGCAGTCTGTGGCTGGGATGATGTATATTACCCACAAGTGGTATATTCTATTTTCAGCACATATTTAGGATTGCAAATCTCAGAACATACTGACTTAGCGTCCTCTCTTCCTGAGCTAAACCACACCTTGACACCAGGGGAGAGGAAAACATGATTTAAAAATACCTCCCAAACGACACAGCAGCAGAGAAACCCACATGTTTCAGTGATCCATCAAGTCACAGGCCATTAGTTAACTGGGTTTTGCCTACAGAAGAAGTTTTTCCACTAATTTTGTTTCCACCTTTTTTTTTTTAATGAAGTTACCCAAATTCAAATTTCATGATGTTGATCTTGCAGCTGGCCTTAAAAAAAAAAACACGAACAGGGCTTGAAGGGCTCCTTATTAAATTGCTCAACATTTCTTATGCAGTGCTCTTGGTGATTTGTAGCTCTGCAAGAAACAAAACCAGCTGAATTTTTCCAGCTCCTATAACTAGAGTTTGCAGTTAGATGTTGACATTTGGAAAGAGGTTCTCTGTATCAGAACTTTCAATACTCTAAAGTTTACCCAAACTCTACTGTAGCCTAGCCACAGTATTTCCTAAAGCAGCAGCTACTAAATAGACATTTGAATTCTGAGTTTTGATTAAGCTCCACCTTTATTTTCCTCTTTCCATGCCCTTACAGCTTCTTGTAGGATGAGACTGCATGTACTGAGTTGCTCTGTTTCAGCGACACACATTTTGGTACAAAGATGAGAAAAATGAAAAACACCTGTGGATCTGTCCATTTTTATGCAGGTAGTCCAGTCCCTCCAGCACCTCCTTTAGGATCGTGGCTATGCAGGCTTCATCCAGGACACCAGTCTTGTGTTCTCCTTTGGCCACAATGTGCTTTATAATATCCAAAACTGAGCCTAAAGAAAGAGTTAAATACATTAGTTGGTTAAACTAGAAAAATTGATTCACAGCTAAGTGTATTTTATAATCAGCTAGTATACAAGTCCAAGGAATTTATTGGGAAGGGAAGCAACGATGGTCAGGATCACTCAGTAGCTGAAGCATATGCTGTGGGAAAACAGAGACTATGCACGCCTCACACGTGTGAGCCTTCCGGGGGTGCAGATACTCACGAGGGGCCGTAAAAATCCCTGTGATCAGAAGTAACTGAGAAGTTATTTGAACGAGCCAAACGTAAACTGTACATACACAGGACTCTTGGAAGGTTTTTAAGTAGATACCTAACACTACAGCTGTTTTAGTACAGAGTACTGGAGAAGGAAGAGGGGGAAATGGAAAAAGCAGGGGGCTGCCAGGATTCACAAGCTGAAGGCAACAAGCTTGATAAAATTAGACTCTTTTCAGCTCTTATAACTTCAATGCAGAAGAATAGCAAGAAAAATCTAATACATTAAGAGATGACACAGCCCTAAAAGAAAAAAGTGGAAATTATTAAATAGAGAACAAATGAGGCTGAATTCTGACAGTAAGTCACTTCTTCACTGCGTACAAAACTGGAATAGCTTAGATCCTTCCCTTGAAACATCATGCTTAGTCTCACTCCCAACCATGGTGTGAATTACATCATCCTCCATGACAAACCACACTTTACAGAGCAAACCACCTCTTTGAATTGCACCCAGGAATAAACAGAATCAATGACTAGTAACACGCCTCTTGTTTTCATGATATATTGGGTACCATATTCTTTGTATTTGCATCTGGACAGAAGACAGTCTTCTCAGAACTGTATTTTTATTGCTCCAGTATGGGATGTCTAAGTCTGTTTTCCAGGCCCGTGCTATTTAGTGCCTTGAAACTTGGGTTTCTATGGTTTAATGACTGGATAGTTATAGCTAGTAGGATTTTTACAGCTATGGACACAAAGCAATGTCAGCAGTACTAGGAAGTTCTTAAAGACTGAGAAAAGCAAGCATAACTGCAAAGCACAAATTCCAGCCTTGTTTGTCTTTAAACAGTAAGCTTCTAGAGAAAGAACATCTCTGTACTAACTTAGCTGTTTTAGAAAAGCTGAAAGGTCATTCTTCCTAATTTGCAACAACAAAAAACAACCCATAAGAGAATCAAAACATTTTTGCATCTGAAGAACAGTAAAAGCTGAGAAACTTACTCCTATGAATGTGGTCAATGGGGAAATCACAAGTTCCACTTTGTAAATTCTTGAAGCAAACAGAAAATTACAAAGGAGGTTTTTGTTTTTTTCTTTTCATCCTTAAGATTCAAGTTAATAAAATAAATTTTAGAGGGGGAGAAGTGTTTTGTCAACTATCCTATTTGAATTTCTTAACTGAAACAGATAGTTTTTTGCTTAGTAAAGTATTTTACTTTTGGATTCTCACAAGAAAGCAAAAGGCCGCAAGGTTTGAATCCTAACACCACGCAGATAGGCTTGTTTTGCACAACTCGAACCGCACAGGAAAATTACATGGGTGCACGGTGTCCCTTAGTTTGCAGGAAACGTCACGTGCTGAGTTCACCTAACAGCTTGCTGCAGCCAGGGCAGCCACTATTCCCCACTCTGCCCCGACGCATGCTTTCCATCTTCTCTGGCCCACCGGTGTCGGTGCTCACAGTGCACACTAAGCCACCCACTAAATCCAGCAAAAAAATAAACTGGGGG
>VXBL01008797.1:429960-462684 GCA_013400195.1 Aramus guarauna
GGTTGTTCAGCCTGGAGAATAGAAGGCTTTGGGAAGACCTTATAGCACCTTCCAGTACCTAAAAGGGCCTACAGGAAAGCTGGGGAGGGACTGTTTACAAGAGGGAGTGATGGGACAAGGGGGAATGGCTTTAAGCTGAAGGAGAGGAGATGTATTAGGAAGAAATTCTTCCCTGTATGGGTGGTGAAGCACTGGAAGAGGTTGCCTAGAGAAGCTGTGGATACCGCATCCCTGGGGGCGTTCAAGGCCAGGTTGGATGGGGCTTTGGGCAACCTGGGCTAGTGGAGGGTGTCCCTGGCCATGTCAGAGGGGTTGGGACTAGATGATCTTTGAGGTCCCTTCCAAACCAAACCAGTCTATGATTACAGTATTTTCCCTTAGAGACATTTCTAAAATACTTGCATATATGACTAGGTTAAGATTTCAACAAAATGACTGCAATCAGAAAATAAATCAAACTTCAACTACCAAAAAAATAAAAAGCTTGCAATACAGAGCGGTCTGTCTTGTGGGCTGTTTACAAAGTAATAAGGTCAGTGTAAGTAGGCTGAAATTAAAACTAGTTTCAACCTGAAAACACATGCCAACATATACTGACACTGATGGAAGAGAAGCAATAAGATTCTGAACTTTTACTCAGAAGAAACTCTCAAGCACAAAAGCCACCATCAAGATACAGATCAGACATCAAAACAGATTTGGTATGTGCTTACTGAGATGTACAAGTTTCAGTCCATGCGCTCTGAATAATTACATGGAATGAAAGAATTAGGCTGCACCGTGAGTTTGGGGGTTTTTTTCCCCCCTTTCTGGTTTATAAAAACAGTTTAAAGTTTTTTCCTGTTGAGAAACTCAGATCATTATTTTTCCCCACTGGATGACAGATGACCACAAAACTAGCCACTTTGTTACTGATAAGAAGTAAGCTGAAAGGAATGAGAAGCAGTTTTTAACGTGTCTCTTATTACATAAATCACTCAGCCTAAAAACAAGTGGCAATAGTCTCATTAAAAGTGAATGAAAAAGCTCTTCAGTCAGAAGGCTCCAATACACAAGTTTCTTCTCCCATCCTCAAGACTGTCCTGTAGAATTTGCCTACAAGATCTAAAATGAGACTTCTGAAATATCACCATGAAAAAAAGTATAAAGTGAAAACAGCTAGAAAACCCCTCAGGTACCTTCCTGCATAAAAAGTACTGGCAGGTCATTCTCAAAGTTTTTCCCTCTATTTTAGCAATTCCCTCAGCTCCCAAATGCTTCATTTGAAGTGAAAAAATTTAACACTGGCTTACAGAAATGTTGAGGGGGGGGATTACATACATCTATCTTTTCTTGCATGACCCTAGTCTTCAACATATGCAACAGAGTAAGAAGCAGTGAGACTTCATAAGACTATTTTACTGAAAGTACACTATTAATGCCAGAGCTGCACATGGGTCAGTCATCAGTCCGTATAATGTAGAAGTCCATTCAAAGTGAATATTAAATAACAAACAGGTCATCATCCACACCAAGAGGCTGGTTCTGAAGCAATGATTATTTTTCCAGAAATTTTCTAGTCCTGTCTTTACATTTGCGGTGCTTTAAGAGTCTGATTTTTTCCCAGCTTGTACAACACACACACAAATGAATACAAACAGAAGCAATATTTAGCGGTTCAAGGATAAGCCTAATCCTGACTTGGTTCTGACAGAAAACTGCTGTGAAAATACTAGTTAGGGTAGCTCCTTGTCTTCAGAGAGATTATGCACTCTCCTGAAAAAAGCCAAGAACATTGCTGCTGTCTCTTCTGCACCCCTGAAATGCCATTTCCTCATGTTACGGAAACTTTCCTATAGATACACTTTTTACACTTACCACCAAACTACTTGTAGTAAGCTTGCAGGGGATTCTTTTCTACACACAGATCTTTAATGATCTGTTACATGTCCATCCAAGAGAAGAGGTGGTATTGCTTAATGACACATGAGCACATGAGATATTAAAACCCCTTTAAGACAGACTTAAATTGGCATGAAATTTGATTGCCTCCAAGAGAACTGCTAAAATTCTCCAAAGATCTTCAAAGACACATGTTTTATGGTCATTGTCAAGCTCTTGTGAGAAAGCCAACAGGTTTAGCCAGATTTTTCCACATCATCTTTGGCATTTTATAGTCTCCATTATTAAGCCAAGAACAGAGTAGCCAAGAATTTTTTTTGAAGAGCAAGAAAACAGTTGGGGTTTTTTTCAGCTTTCAATTCCTTTTCACTAGGGTGCCAGGAAGATCAAGTCTTCCTAAAGACAGGCCTAAGATTTAGCAACAGTCCTCTGTGTTATCATCCAGAATTCAATTCCCTTTCTTGTCTCAAGTGTAACTTAAACAGGGATCCTGGAAAATATTATGACATCAAATTAAGCATTACAGATAAGAAGTTTTCAAGCTCTCTCTCTCAAAAAAAAAAAACAAACAACCTGTTTCTCCAGTGTCTGAAAGAATAAATCCAGAAAGGGCAAAGTTTCCCTGGCTGTAATTTGAAATTGCTTCAAATATTCCCAGTTATTTTGTCAACTAGAACAAGTGGGCAAAGTAATCCAAGCTCTGAGGATTGACACTATACAATCAAGCTGCACCCACACTGATGCTCTCCCTTTTTAAGGCCATACACTGACATTATAGGAGTAGCTCTGCCCAAAATAGAGGTGATTTAAAGTTCCTCACAAAGGCAGCCAACATGTAAAGAAGTATTAATAGATTGGCCGGTTGCCAACAAGCCATCAGCACCGAGCAGGTCTCCAAGCTGCAAGTGAGAAAAAAGTCAAGGAGCCAGCCTTGCAAGAGGAGTTGCAATTCTCACAGTAAAGCTAGTGGAAATAGTTGGGCTCAGCGGAGTTAGTTGCACACTTCTCTAGTTCAAAAGCTTATCCTAGGCTTACAGAACGAGATAAAGAAACTTTTGTTAACATGCCCTGAGAAGTATCAGTTCAGAACCATCATTTGATAAGATGATAGTGAGATTTATTTCCTGAAGTTCTGGACAGTTTCAACTACTACATCAGCACTTAAGCTCTCTCATCAATGTCTGAAATCATACACTCTCTTTTTCAAATACTCAAGTGAGTCATTCAGCAAACACATACAAAATAACTCTACAGAATACTGTCAAATATGCAAAACTGGAGGGGGGAGGAAGCTAGCACAGTCCTGTATTTAGGTATTACTACTGATGTACAGGAGTAACAAGGACCAGAAAAGAGTTGACCAAAATCAGGCCTCTCTATTTCTGAGCTGAATGTGTTGAAGTTAAATATTGTTATTCAAATATCTCAATTCACAAGTGGGAAACTTAGGAGGAAAGAGAGGGAAAGGGTTTTGCAAGGAGACAACTTTTTACGTTGCCCTTTAGGGTAAAGAAATTGGACCACTCACCTCCGCTAAGTAACTTCATCACCAGCCAAAGCTCATCTTTCACCACGAACGATGTGTAGTAAGATACAATGTTGGGGTGATGGCACTGACTCATGGCTTGAATTTCTTTCTGTAGGGAAAAATAAAGCATTAGCAGTTGGACCCAGTGGTTATTATTCCTTGGGCACAGAAGTTATCTTCCTGAAGACACAATCTTCAGAGGGTGCGAAGAAAAAGGATACCTAGAAGCTAAACACAGAAAATCCAGGAATCCTCTTAACACTCAGCCTGCATCATACATGGGTCCATAGCTATTTTAGAATGCTCTTCCTGTCTGTTTAGAAGAAAGAAAAGAGTTGACCAAAATCACCTTGGCAAGGACAACAAAGTGGTCATAACTGAAGCACCTGCAACAATATAATATTCCCAAAAATTCACACCAGTTTGTTACCCAAGAAGTCCATGCTGACTCCTCCTTTCAGTGAGACATTACACAACAGATGCTTAATCAGTTGAAGACTATAATTTGGATGAGAAAGGGAAATATTTGCCTTGGGGAAAAAAAAAGGCCTCTTATTCCTAATGTTTCTTCCCAGCAGGAAAGCAGATGGCTTAACTCAATCAGGTTGAAGGCACAAAGGACAGCTATATCTTTTGTCATACTGGAAGAAAAGGGAACCTAGTTTGAGATTAGAAAGCGGTTAGCTACTACAGATGGAGTACAACATGAAATACGCTCAGATACTAAATTGTTTGAGTTTTGACCATGCTTATTCTTAGATTTGGTTATTGGTTAAGGGTTGAGGTTTTCCAGGTTACGTGAGGAAAACCACCACAGAAAACATTGACTGATTTTTCATTATGCAAGCACAAATCACCAGTTTGGACAGAAAGCTTTGCAGTTTCTTGATTGTCCATAGACAAAACCCATCCATTAAGCCAAGCCTGGCACCCTGCACTACACCCAGCTGGGCCTCTGTGCTTCAGCCAAGTCCCCCAGCCTGTCAAGTCATACCCTCCAACATCACCCATGCCAGACACTCATCCACTGAACTTCTGCTCTCAGCTAAAACATTCCTTCACTGAACACGTGGATACCCCTTATTTTTCAAAGGTTTAATCACTGCTTACTGCCAGCCCCCTCCCCATGACACCAACCCAGCTGAGAGCCATAGTCTCAAACACACAAGGAAAGAGGAGAGCAATGGCTCTTCACACTTGGATCCTTTCCTCCCTCTAAGCACAGGACCTCCCTGGTAACAAAGCACAAGAGAAAGCTCTGAGAAGGATTCACCCACGTCTATGACACCCCAAGGATGCAGCATATTCTCCTCTTGCTCATTTACAAAGCTCTGCTTGTGACTGAGCACAGCGTAAAAGCATGCTGCTTCCCCCCTTGGCAAGGGTTTAGCTGGCAATCACAGCTACACAGAAACAGGCTAATGTTGATTTATCCACTTTAACACTGCTTTTCAGGGAGTAGGTGCATTTGAGGAATCAAGCACAATTGGTTCCTCTTTCTGCTTCCCCAGAAGAGGCACCAACTTTCCAGGAAACTCCAATAAGCAGATTAAAGAAGAATCCTTCTAAACAGGAAAGGATATTTGAAGAGTGGGGAGTAGGCTATTCATCTCAGTGTAGCCTACCCGTTGACTAAAAATCACTCCATGAAAATAAATACAGCCTGAAACAATATCCTCTGCTTACTCTGACAGCTCCAGCTCTCTTCCTTGCAAACACTCGCTTGTGTCAAGCTATTTTTCAAAAAGGAAATAAATCAGCACCTTTGGAGTTTTCTAATGCTTTCTAGTTAGGTTTCTTTGCCATGCAGGAAAAAAAAAATCTCTTGACGGACAAAGTTGGCAACAAAAATGTTCTTTTTACTTCCCTGCTTCAAATTTCTACCAGGGGATGGATGAGAACTGGGGCCCTGGATAACACAGGTCAGACTCAGTGAGTGGTTTGTGCCCTGTCATCCTCCTTGCACAAAACCTGGCTGGTCGGGAAGCTCTGGGCTGCTGTCTGTGAATGTAAGCACAACACTTGATTCACACAACCTTTCCAAAACCCAACTCATTGAGTTCAGTTTTAAACTCATTTGCTTATCCTGGGATCTTTTTGGACTTGCTCAGAGCACTGGACTGAGCTCCTAATTAAGGGAACCATAAATCTGACACTGTCTTGGTCCTTGAGCCTGAAATTAGCATTCAGCCTAAGGCTTTAAATTCGCTTTACAATTATTTTTTTTTCCTTTTAAACATGCAAGCAAATCCAGGTACCTAAATTCTCTTTGACAAAAACCTACACGTGCAGAAGTGGCACCAGAGGAAACACAGGTGGAAAGCAGCAAGCAGGATGCTGACTAGTTAATCATCACATCAGTCAGACCTGCCCCAAACCCACCAGTCTCAGAAATGATCTAGAGGATCTGGTTTTATCTTTTCTTAGCTAGACCATTCAAAATATTTTGAGCCAGCTCCCTGGGAGCTCAAGAGAGTAGTACAAGAAATACACACAAACACTGCATGTTTTATATATATTAGTGCATCCCACTGGAATTCAGGAGACAGTGAAACAAAGTCTGGACCAAGTTTACTTAATAGCCTAGACCCGGATCAGCTATTTGCCAGTTGAGCAGCTCTGTACTACAGTATTTTGCAGGCATTCCATGATGCTTAGTTCCTATTTTATTCTTTTCCAAGAACTTCCCCTCTCATGCATTACCATACTCTGCTCCACAGGCTGGGAAACACAGTTTAAAAAAAATAAAATAGCAAAAGTCTGTCATATGCTTTGGTGCACAGAGAGGAAGAGGGATAATAATTGCAATTCTGATCTATGCAAGTAAACACCTCCATCAGCTAGTGGATGTGTAATAGAGGGGATACAATTGTTTTAAACTGATCATAGAAATCACAGTGGGCTTTACAGTTAAAACGCTTCCTTGCATAATCAAAACCAAGCCAATTCTGTCGTACATAGGGCAGTTGGCGCTACGGCGGTACAAGCGCAAGGGCTGAAGAGCTGTAGTTAAGGCAGGAATCCCAGTCGAGGGTCACTAGGGACCTCTGCTCAAGAGCATACTTACAGAAAGAGGGAGCAGGAGGGGATAAAACTCACCAACAGCCCTTCTGTGTGTAGTAAGCGCAGCTGTAATATGATTTCCGAAGTTTTTTGGAGAGTTTGCTGCTCTTCAAACACAACTATGTCATAGCAGGCAAAGATTTCCTCTCCTTATCTCCTCCCTAACAAGACTGCTATCCCCAAATTACACCAAGAAGAAATAAAGGATTACAACTGTGCTCCCCTCACATTCACTAGCATCAAAACCGTATTGGAAGACTCCTAATAAAAATCTCATCAATTTCTACCCCTCTGTAATAATGTCAGTGCTAAACATCAGAATTTATTTGGGCTGCTATATACAAGTTTTCAGCTGGAAATGTTGCTTTATTCGGATTCTGTCAACAGTCGTGGGTGACAGACCACTCAAGCCATCCACAGATTCAGTGGATAGCAGACAGCTCTCCCATCCGATTGCTTATGCGCAGACACCCCTCACGCTAGATGGCTTCAGTTATGAGACACAGCCTTACTGCCAGCCCCCCATTTCAGGATCCATAAATTACACTGCCTTCTGCTCAGCTATGGAGAATGAATTACCAATAAAAACATGTCTAGACACAGGCAATGGTTTGGAGATGGTTACATGCTCACCCTGGGCTAGATATTAAAAATATCTGCACTGTCAAATACGAAAAGCAAATTGACTGGGATTAGCTATAAAGGCCTCCATGTCTTCCATTAAGGGCTCTGACAAATGTTTTCGGTACTTCTGCGGGCAATAAAAGAAGCATTTCAAGGCTTCTGAAACACTAATAAAACTGCTGTGAAGTATAATTTAGAATCATAAGAAACCTCTTAGTCTCCTGAAGTCAGGCACACTTCTGGAGATCGGCTATTTTAAAGTGTGTTTATTTGCCCACTGACATACAACTGAAGTTTGAGTTAATAGGAGCAGAGATACAAAGCAGGTAAGGCAGTATTGAAGCTACCAGCTGACCTTTCTTACTGGTATTTTCTGTTCACATCATCACCTTCTACCATCTGTGTTTATCTGGCCCTGAGGCATGTTTCAAAGACACTTGCTCTCAAATACAAGGATGAAAATCATGCTTTATTTAGTTTTACTTCCTATATGTTGACATGAACTCAAGAGATACAACACAGCAGCAGTCTGCTTTTATGTGGCTACCTGCCACTTCAGAGGAATCCAGAAAGCTGTCAGCTTGGCGACCCCTATTCGAAGGCAACCATGACCATGAGAGAATTGGGGAGGGAAAGCACGCCCAGCTTGAAAAATCAAAGCAGGTCATATGTGATCTCCCTTTTGAATACACCAATGCTCCAACTATGGCTGGCAAAGAACTTATCTCTCAGCTGAAATCTCAAGTCACAAGGCATTAAAGCTCTTCTTCATCCTTTCAAAGCTGGATTTAGAGTTCTGGTCCTACAGGCAGCCATAACTGTTCAAATTCTGCTCCAAGTAAAAGCTTAATGGTATAGCTAAAAAAATGTAAAATTGAGAATATTAATTCATTCTTCTTTTTAAACATCAACATTAAAAAAAAATGTTCTTTCTCCTACCACAACCAACTTGAGAGGCATTTTGTGAAGGAGATTGGGAAAGAGCACAGAGCTCAGAATCAGAGGTTATGGATCCAACTTCCATGTCCAGATTATCCAGTTTAGTTCCCTACCTCAGGATAGCTACAAGATGGCTACAGGAGCTAGACTGGCACAATTAAAAGCGGGTTAAAATAGCCCATCCAGAGCAACAGTGGAAAAGAAATAATTCTGAAAGGGGTCAAAAAGTTTTCATATATAAATTAATCTTAGGTGAGGGGAATAAGCCATCCCCGTGGCAAGTCATTCAGTGGTTGCCCACTTCAACGGCTGTTTCTCAGCACGATTCAGTGGTTGTTCTCTCTTTCAAGGCCTGCAGTATTAGTGACAACGTAGTGAAGGAGCCAGAGGGTTAAACTGTTATGGTGTAGCAATTCATACGCTCCCATTTGTTATTGGTTTCAGCCACAAAGCAAATAGGCAAGTGACTCACTCGTATCACAGGTACAAGGGAAGCCAGCTTTACTCACTTTGCCAACTAACACACCACTGACCCTTACAGTTGTTCAGATCAATACCCAGTGTTTACAGTTTGACAATTCTTTAAATTTGTGATTAATACACACAGGTGTTTGCAAACTCTAGAATTATTTACATGCACCTTCTCATGCTCATCCAGTCCAAGTGAAGGACCACTTTCAACCAGCGCAGTAATTAAGATTTCTGTTGTTGCTGCTGCTTTGAGGAAAAAAAAAAAAATACAACCAGGCTGTACACAGCTTAGGTTTAAGTCTTCTGTAAAGCTGCAATCCCATCATGCAAGAAAACACGTAACACAGCATATCAAATAACCGTGCAGAAGCCATGTATTATACATTGGACACTCTGGCATTGACACATGGGGACTTTTTCCCCTGCAGCAAGTGTCAAGGTCCTCAGGACTGGAAATGGAATTATAATGGCAATTCCCATAAGATGACAGACCCAGATGAAACGCCTGTACTACTTCTACAGCAGTCTGCTGCTTTGTTCCCCAACAACCTTATCGTCCGGTTAATCCACTTGTAGGAACTACTCTGTCAGATCAAAGCCAGTTCAATATCCTGTCCAAGTCTTCAAAAGAAGGTGTAAAACCCTATAACAAGCAGTTACACAATTATCTGCCCAGAGGGAAGACTTCTGACTAAGCCTGGGCAGTTAACAGTTGGCTTATGCTTTAAACCAGGGGAGTTTCATAATCCTTTTTTTAAATCCTATTTAATTTAACCTTCTCAACCATAGGTTGATTTATTTAATCTCATGCAATGTTTGATCTCTGTATTATTGGCAGCAAGCTCCACAGGTTAATTCCATTCCAATTCAAAAGGACATTCCTTTTAACTGCAGTTAAAGTTGTTCCCTCAGCTTCTGTAACTGACCTCTGACCATAGCAGTGGAAGAATAGTACCTTCACTTCACTCCTCTTATGTGTAGACTTGTCAGGCCCAGTCCTACCAGTCTCTGGACTGGGAAGAGCTTGGAGTCTCTTCCTAGGAGCAACAATAACACATTGCCCACGCTCCTTCCTGAATCCGTCTCCTGTTAAATCACCCTTAGGGACTAACCAGGCAGCAGTTCCTCCCAGCTGAGAAAGCCCAATGTGAAATACCCCTAGCTTATGTTCCCCTCTCTGCCATTCAGCATTCTTACTAACTGCTAAACTGACAACCCACATCATCTGCTTCTCAAAGCATGGAAGAAAAAACCCATCTGGATAACAGAAAGCTAACTCAGCTTTAATTGCATGGAGATGAAGTGGAGTTTGCTGGACAGAGGGGAGATTTAAGGCCTTTTAAATCAATAATTCTTTAAAAAAAGGAAACACATAAGAACAAAGTTTGAGGCATGGTTATTTTGAGGTAGACGTCATACCGCTGTGTTTTAGGGATTGGCAACAGCAGCAATGCAACCAGCATCCCACAAAGCCAAGGAGAGGTAAGAGCAAAACGTGACAGTGAACCGTGTCCAGCTGTGAAATACCCCACACGAGCAGACTGTTTTCGAACACACGCCGAAATGCTGCTAAGTTTAATTATTGTGGGTTGCAAGACAAGGAAGAATTGGAACTTAAACAACAAATAAACAAGTCCAAGACCAACTGTAGACAGTGTTGTATTTGACCACCTCTGCTTACAGTCCACTTCCAGTCACACCAGTGAGCAAGGATCGTAAGTTATATTGTATTTCCTTTCCAGCTGAAGCTCACAGGCCTCCTAGGAAAGATCAGGGACCGTTCAAAAGTGTACAGGGAAAAAGATAAAAATCGAGCACTGAAATTAAATTCCTGGCTAAAATCACCTAATGCAGTACCTGGGCTAGAAAGAGCCACATCTCTGTACTGCATTGCTCCTGCCTGTGTAGGTTCTTTACGACAATTACCAGTTCTGCTGAAGAGCTGAATGCCCTCAACTTGGTTTGCTCACACTGCAACAAAACTGGTCCTTCCTACATTTCCATACCCTGCAGCAGCAATAAATTAATCCATTGCATTAACCTAGAATGTCATGCAGCATTTGCAAAGCATGCAGGTTATCCCTGACCACCCACACAGCTCAAGTCTATGTCGAGACACAAGGATCAAGATCAATACATTTAACAAGCCAAGTCATACTACTTAATCACCCTAAGCATCGCATCTCTACAAGCTAGGAGGTGCTCACAGATTCCCTGGCCTCTGGGCACCTACCGCTATAGAAGCTTAAAGGAAGCTCAAGGCCACTCATCCACTCAACTAGTAACAGAGCACTTACTGTGCATTTCTTAACCCCATTCCAAACTAACCTTCTTCTCCTCCTTCCCAAGAAATAGAAGTGCCAGTCGCTAAGCGGCATGGACGCTGAAAGAGTCATAGAAGAAACAAGTCATCCTAGTTGATGGCAGAACTGGTTGCCACTCTCCCTACCCTCTCCCAAACAACCATGACACTGTTTTACCCTCTTTGCTAGGCAGATTCTGGGAATAAACAAGCTTGCTTCAACAGAGAAGTCTATAGGCCTGAAGCACTGTAGAAAAAATGAAAAGAAAAAAAAAAAAAAGAATTTAAGTTCAATTTTCCCTCCCCTTTACTATCCCATTGCCTGATGGGCAGTGCTGTAACACAAGAGCATTGTCCTGACCCCAGGGCGTGCATCAAAGTTTACCGTAAGCTGACTATTGTGCTCAGTTACCTTCAGTGCAATAGAAGGATAATGGATCTAATGAAAGCCCAAGTTCATGCTTTGAACTGCATTGGGGAAGAGAAGAAAGCGAGAAGGGAGCATTACATACCCCAGTATGAACTCCTCATATTTCTCTTTGCACTTGCTTCTTAAAAATCACTGTAATCTGCAAGGACTTACATTTACAATTTTTGGAAGAAAAAAACCCAACACAATCCTGCAATAACAAGTAGTTGCTCAAAAAAGGTAATTAAACTGATTGGGGAAACTGCCAAGAAAGGAGACTACAAGACTGAAAAGCTTGAGAATATTTACATTGAGGAAGAAGCAACTCAGAGACAAGATAAAAAGTAGGGAATGTAAGAGCACAGAGCAGGGAAATTGGGAACTTCCATCCTTTCAGCTCTTACACTGGGAGATGACATCCATTGAACTGACAAATTCAGAACAAACCCAGGGAAAACACTTTTTCAAGCGACACGTCTACCTCGGTGACAACCACTGCCCCAGGAAGCTGCTACAGCTCAGAACCATCCTCTTCCTCCATCCACCTGTCCATGACTTGAAGTTCAAGAATATCTATAGTTTCATTTTTAAGAGCTTTCAAAAAAAAAAAAAAAGATATCAGCTTAAATCTGGATAAGCAAAACTCAACTGCTACACATCCAGACAAGAACTCATTTGGAGAGAGATTATCCCAAAAATTGCCCAGAGGTTGATTCCTGCACTTTCCTCTGATACACCAGACATTAATTACTTACCCCATGCTCCTTAAATCACGTACAAGTTTTCTAGAGGGGCTACAGACTTTGGGAGTACAACTAAAGACATGGTACAGAAGGTTATTTCAAAGATCAGGTTAATTTTCTGCCTTCTGGGGTACACAGAAAAGGAGGAGAACCATTCACAGGCTACCACATCTGAGTATGAAAAGGAAGACCTTAAACCAGTCAAGGAATTGACTGATGTTGGCTGGAGAACAGTTATCGCCAGGTTCCCTCTACATTTTTGAACAGTCTCCTGGCCTAATGTCTCACTATTAAAGCAGTTATTTTTATAGTCCGTGTCCAAATTTGTCAGTTGGAGCCATTTAATGCCTGTGTTGCTGTCTATAAAATGCTACAAGTCATGAAAAATCTGTTTAGTGACAGCAGGTATGGGAAGACCTCAGTTTCCTGTCTTCATTCCAGACATTAATGAACAGTATTTGCCACATGAATGTTTGCCTTCACAACAGACCTTCTACAGAAGGACCTGCACAAGATCTGGTGACAAATTTGGAAACTTAGGAGAGCTGACAACAGCAATTCATTGCAGTCCTACCCGTAACAAGAAAAATCATTGTGAGGAACGGGGTCAGCCAGAGATTTAAAATATGCAATTAGAAGTACTTATCTAAAATTACATGCCAAGTCTCCGCAGCGTATCTTTCTGAACCTAACCCTTTTAGCTGGAATTGGCAATTACTCAAACACTAACAAATATCTCAATTACTACATCATGACAATACAGTGAGGAATACAACTGAGGCAGAGCAGTATGGACAAACCACATAAGAGACTTGAAAAGAGTAGCAAGGAATGGTATCAGGACAAAAAGACCAACTGTGAAAAGGGAAGAGATCTTGAACTCCTACACCAGCATGAGCCATAAAAGAATTTGAATGCATGTCAAGAGTCCTACACACAACCCTTCACAGGCACACTAAAATGCAACACCTTGGACGAAGCCTTTCCTCTTTACGAGAGCAGATTCGAAGGTACCCATAATGATAAAAATAGCATTAGTCACTAGATGGAAGCTGGAACCGTGGTTCAAGTGACTTGCTGAAGATCATACAAGTGTTGAACTAGTCAGGACTCCTGAATTCTGTCTGTTCTACCTTCTAATTGCAATCACCAAAACAAGTGCCTGAGATAACACTACAGAAGCTGTCTAGATGCAAGTGGAAAGACAGACAGGAAGGCTAAAAAAAAAAAATCCTAGAGAGTTGCTTTAAAAGGAAAGGTGGTGCAAGGCCTTATCTCCCCACCTTTCCTCAACTCCTGCCAGCCATTATTCACTGTGAAAAGTTCTAACCAAGACAGCTTTCTCACCTTTAGAGGAGATGCCTCAATGTTCACAGGAATGCCTATTTCAGCCTGGCTTAAATCCAGGGACCTTCCACATGTGAGGGGAAGGCGACAGCTGCTGCACTACAGAAGCACCAGCTCACACACACAGGAAAGGAGAAGAAAAAACCCATCAACATACAAGCCAGATGAGAAGGAAAATGTTAGTTACCACAGCTACCTGACAGAAGCCATTTTCCATTGAGAAAATCTTGAAAAAAGAGAGGCACACAGAAGAAAATTACAGAGCTACAGCTACAAAGGACTCTACCTTCTGTCCTGAACTCAGAATTAGTGGGGCTTTCCATCTGGCAGCCTGCAATATGTCAGAGCAATCCCTTAGCTGGCATCAGTATCAGAAAGAGATTAGGAACAAGAGCTAATTCGTCCAATTTTTCTCTTTACAGGTGAAGGGGAAAAATGTAAAGAACTGCAGGAAAGGAAAAGAAAGCAAGACCATTCCCTTTAAAGTTTAAATATTCTGGGCGCACGTAGCTCTGGATGCCCCTCAAACTGTAGGGCTCTTGTGGGTACAGCTGAGCTTCATACTTGCACATTAACTCTGTTCAAAACAAAGGGGTTACAGGAAGTGCTTAGCTCTAAACAAGTAGCCTGAAGTTCTCCAACAGTTGATCTTTTTAATATTTTAAGTATCATGTCCCACAACCAGGACAACTGAGCTGCCTCTAGTGAAATCAGTCAGGTCCCCTCACGTCACCTCAAGAAAGGTTGTTTAAGGCACTTAGTTAGCATAATCTGTTTGCTAAGTACAACTCTCCAGACAATTTAGATTGCATACCAGGAGTTCATCCATGCTCGTCTGACACTTCTCAAGATTGATTCGTTTAATGGCCACCTTCTCCTTCTTTGGAGCACAGAAGGCCGCCTGCACCACTGCAGTCGCTCCACTCCCTGTGGGTGAAAGAGATAGATAGTTAGCAACATCTTACAGGACTTCAGCGGAAAGGAAGGGAGGTCAGAAAACAAAATTACGAGCGCCAGTTAGTAAAGACAGCGGAGCCAGGGGAAAACCCAGCGAAGGCAACCCCACAGACGGTCCCTGCTCCAGGTCTGTGCAACTCGGTGGGTCAGCTCAGCTGCAGCATCGGAGTGCTGGGCTAACCGAATGAAAACAAGTGGATCTTTATGATCCCTTGAAGGGATCGTTACAGCTCTGCAGACAAAAAAACCGCTCCAGATTCCAGCTTACCTATAACAGAGGAGTGATTCTTCTTGTGTGCTTTTAAAAGAAAGACCACCGAGGTCACACAGACTTTTAACCTGACGTGCTCACCCCACGTGTTGAAACAAGCCACACACTCTCTGCTACTAATACTAATGAGATTTTTCAAATATTTTTAATGTACTAATTGCTGTTCTCGTCTCCTCATTTTATGCAAAGACACGAGGCAGGCTTCATTCAAGCCTGTTCAGCTCCAGTTCTCACACAGTAGCACACCGGCTCGGTGTCTGGGTTGAAAACCACAGCCAGAGAACATTTAAATTCCAATGGGGAAAAAATATCACATTTTATTGTACAGTTGTTCAAACTGCTAGATGTAGGGATAAAAGCTCCAGATTTAAACTGCTCAGCAATATCACGTCCTTTGATATCAAAAGGAGTTTGCAACTGTAAGACTTAAAATCTAGTTGACGTTAAGCTCATATTTGTTGGCCTCCAGAAACAGTTGCAACATTCATGTCTCATCAACAGGACACCTTGTTGCTTTACTTTCTACCTTCATCTTGCTTCCTCACATTTACACACTTCACCAGAAAATTCAAATTAATTAAAAAGGGGGTAGGATAGGCAGAAAATAGCTCAAGAACTTCTTATCGCCAATACCTAAAAAAAATAAACTCACGGCTATTTTGTTCATTATCCCAGGCATAACTCTTGAACCCGTTTGTGCTGATGAGGGAGATGAGAACAGCTATTCTGCATTTTGGAATAACACACCTATTTTACCAGATTTTCCTATTCCTAATGCTATAAAAACTACTTCCAGATTGTGCAATACAGGTCAAGCACATTTTCACAAACTGTTTCTTTTTCTAGTACATTCAGATCAACTGGGGCAAACGTCTTTAAACAAAGGCGACCGAAGCTCCCTACAACCACCATCAATAGTCTCCTCGCAGCAAGTTGCACCAAGTCAAACTTGAATCAAGTACCAGGTGGGGGAAAGAGCTTGAAATCCAGCCCTGAAATATCCAGGGAAAACTGCTCCATCTAAAGTCACACTAAAATAAATTACAAAGCCCTGAACTGTGGGACTCTGCTCCTCTAATTTTCAACCAGTAACTGCTACAGTGGAGCTACACTTGAGTTTCACTTCACTTTATATGGCATTGCAAGTGTGCCCTGGACAACAGCATCAGCTTGCCAGTTGATTCCCTACACTTCAGAGTTTACATTTTAACAGCAGAAGGCAGCAATGTGCAGAACACAAAATGGCAAGGTTGCTAAAGCTGTACTATTTCACAAAGCAAATGGGTTTTTAAGAAGTTCAAGACTGAGGCCATATATTACTTGCACGCATATTATTTTTCAGAGACTATTCACAGCACAGGGCAAAACAAAGCTACCAGGAGAAACTTCGGTGGAAGAAAAGGATAGCAGTAGGGGCAAGAATATTTACAAGGAGCCTTGAAAACAAAGTTTCAGTGCTATAAGGAGGGTCTTGAGCAAAGGAGGGATATGATGGAAGAGTCTAGGCAGACATGTAACAAAGAGCACTCAGAAAAAGCTTTTTGT
This sequence comes from Aramus guarauna, assembly GCA_013400195.1. Taxonomy (NCBI): domain Eukaryota; kingdom Metazoa; phylum Chordata; class Aves; order Gruiformes; family Aramidae; genus Aramus; species Aramus guarauna. Next base: position 446,041 of record VXBL01008797.1, read on the forward strand.
TTGGCTAGAGTGCCAGGAGCAGGGCTCAAATGCACAACATTAAGCATGGGACAAACATCTCAAAAGCAAACCTCCACATACAGTCCCTGTGGTGGCTTTGCCCAGCAGGAGCAGGCTCCAACACGAAAGCAGCAGCCCCAGCACAGACATATTCCCACTCACTGGGAATACTGGGTTGCACTGACCTGCTCCTCTCCACCCAGTACTTGCTTCTCTGGGGGGAAAAAAAAAGTGAAAACACACATAGTGACTCAAGATAAAGACAGCAGAGCATACAGAAGTGGTGACAAAAGACAGAAGAAGTGAGTTTGCATTTCCTAGCACTGCTGGTCTCCCTACAGCAATAGCCTTCGGAAATCGGAAGAAAAAAAAAAAAACAAAAACAACAAACAAAACACTTGTGCCTGTATCATTCCTTTGGAAAAAGTTAGATCCCAGAAGAAATGTGGTTGCTGACACATTCAAAGCACCAGTATTACGATTTCTTTCTTCGGATGTCTTGGTGCATAGTAATAGACAGAGGCTGAAAACACAAGCCAGATTGCTGTAGGAGCACCGGAGCGTGCACCTCAGAGGACTACCTTGTCACACAACCCTTTTCACTCTTCAGTTAGTTTTGTGGTGCTTATTTTGATCTCTAAAGCTACCTGCACGGTCCTCATCAACACAAGAGTATCTGTGCTCAAAGACTCTTTCTGGCTATCTCAGACACTCCACAGCTTCAGCATACACCTGCTTCTCCCCACAACATGACAGTCCGGACTTCTGTGCCAGTTAAACCCAGTTGGTGTATGCACCGGGATTTCTGTGCCAGTTAAACCCAGTTGGTGTACACGCGACTGGCAAAGATGCTTCTTACAATCCAAACATGATACCACTACTGTAGATCAAATCTTTCACAAGATGACAGTGAAGTCCAGGGTTTTATAGAACTGACTACACAAAGAATGGCTTTGTGTTTTCCTCTTTTTTTTTTTTTTTTTTAGGATGTTACTACCAGAAACAATAGATGCATACTAATCAAAAGCAGGACCATGCGTGCTACAGCTCCTTCCCAGTCCTCGAGGTTGCCAGATCAATGCTCACCAGGACAGACTCAAGGGCAAAAACTGCATCTCACTGCATGTTTGGACAATGCTTCAGCCTACAGGGACCCGATCTGTTTTTGGTGTATGGCATTATTTGAATAGTAATGAAATCCCAAACTAAATCCTGGGCACATGGCAAGGAATCATCCAAACTCAAGACGCCTCCCATTTAATTCCCTGCTGCTCCTACTTCTCTGGCAGCTCTCTCCAGTTCGATCACCACCTGCTCTCCCCGCTCCCCCCCTTCCACTAATTCATCATTTCTTTCAGCTCCTCTGTAGCACTTAATTATAGAGAAACAATGAAATCTCAAAAGCGTATCAAGCAAGGATTAAGCCAAGCTGCAAGCACGATGTGCCACAAGCAAGCTGCTCTTTGGTAGCAGCAGCAGCGGCGTGCCATGCTTCTAGGACCGAACAAAGACGGGTTTCCATGCTTCTTTGAAGAGTACAGAAAACATAGCAACACGGCCACTTCAGGCTTTGCAACCACACCATTTGTTTATGAAAGTCCAGGGTGGCAAAAGAAGGAAAGGAAAGAAGCTGCAGCAAGGATGCTAAACACATTGCTAAGTGAAAACAAGCATAGAGATGATGACATCAACAGAGAGAAAAAGCCTGGCAAAGAAGTTTTTAAACTTTAAGAGCCAGTAATAAATATATGGGGAAGGGCAGGGGTGTGTGTGGGTGTGTGATTTCCCTAGATGCTATGAACCACCTTCAATAAGAAAAAAAAATCTGCAAGAGCAGTTTCTGCTAGGGTACAACTTAGACAAACCAACTCTCCCAGCAGATGCAGATCTGCTGTGATCCGAGCTAACCACAGTCGTACGCGCTGCGACGCGGCGGGTAGCACGGGGTTAATGCTCCTGTGCTCAGTTCGTGCTCGCTCCCCACCTCAAGACACTCTGATCAAGGTCAGTGCTGAGGCTCTTTCCTGGCTCTTTCCTCCGCCTGCCTCCCTCAAGATCAGCTTTCGGAGAAAATTCACTCCCTAGTTAATCTCTTCCAGCATAACGGCTTAGCAAAACAATGAAAACCGGGCACGGCCAAATGCTTGCTGCTTTATTCCTGAAAAGCAGGAGATCATTTTGTTGGGAGGAGGGGGGAGGAGGAAGGAGACCCCGAGTGGGTATTAGGATCTGTTTAACACCCCCTGCTTTTGCCTCTGTTGGCTCTTAGATACAATTCCAACCCTTAGGATAGCAGCTGCAGAATTCCTGCATAAGAGGGTCACGACCTGCTTTAGGAAACACTGCCTAAGGAGGAAAACATACCCTTTCTAACCCTCACTTCTTTCATGTTTCTATGATTAAATAGTTCTTTCTGAAGTAAAATCAACCTCTGAAAGGATAACAACAACCCAACCCAAAAACTCCAAGCACTCAGTTACTGAAACTTGACCTCCCAGGGTATCTCCTCAGGATCCATGTGCTCCCTATACCTTCCGCATCCAGAGCTTCAGCCTAAACTTCTCTTTCAGTAGAGACAAACTCCCCACAGATGTCCACCACCAGCCTTCAGGGGTGGCTGGACTCTCTTCTGCAGTCACCTACTGTCATGTAACTTATATGAAGCTTGCTTTTTTTTAAATTAAAAAAAAAAAAAAACCAAAAAAAACCACCACCACACCAACCATCTGAGATCTCTGTTAAAGTTGATGGAAACCAATGATTTCAAGGCTATTTGGAGGAGTGGAAAGACAGGGGACTGACCTGAGGACACAGCACGTTCACATACACTTTGTTTCCAAAGCTAACTGAATTTTTGCAGGCACAAAAGGACGTTGCAGCTCTCCCAATAAGCCTGGGAGGAATTGCGCTGATGCCTCCTCCCAGGCGAACGCAACGGAAGCTAGAGGTCCTTTTGACAGAGATTTCTGTTTAGCAATGGGAACAGTCACAAGACAAACATCAAAACCTGGCTCTAGAACAGTATTCCCCCCCCACGTGCCATGGCAATTTAAAGCAGCTACATAGAAAGAGCGCTCACAAAACAGCGTTGTTCCAGCTTTAAGTCCATCCCACCACTAGAAGCTGAGTTTCAGGTACCCTGGTAGATGTGAAAACTTCCCTTCAAGGTAACTCCAATGCTCACATAGCTGTTTCAAACAGAGGACATCTTCCGTAACAGTCGTGGAGCACCAGTCTTTATCTTAATGTGGTATCAAATCCCCTCTACAGAGGAAATACTGGGGTCAAATGAATGTTACAAGCAGGTTGGCAGGAACCTCTGGAGGCCTCTAGTCCACTCTCCTGCTGAAAGCAGGGCCAAATCCCAAGTTAGATCAGTTTCCTCGGCATCAAATTGAATCTGATTTTTAATATCTTCAACAATAGATAGTTTTACAATCTTTTTGGTTGTTCCTGTGTTTGACCACCCACATGGTAAAGCTTTTTTTCACCTCACTATCTAATCAGATCTCCCAGCATTGCTCACCACTATGGCCTTTCATCGTGCACCTCTGTAGAGCCCAGCTTCATCTCTTCTGTAACTTCCCACTAGATAGCTGAGGACAGCAACAACATCCTCCCTTAGCTCACTCTAAGGCTGAAGAAAGCCAGGTCTCCCAGCCTGCCCCCATAAGTCATGTTCCCACGTCTCCTTCAGCCTTAGACCATGCTCAGTTGAACACCTCTGCACAACCCTGTCCTCTCCTTTCACCATTCCCCAGCACACACACACAAGCTCTCTATTTTTAAGCGAGATCTGGAATCCATCCTCCACTAACTGGAGTGCAGCGCCAGAAAGCTGCTCGTGACGCAGGCTCTGTTTATAATTGTGCCCCCGGGTTTTCCTCTTATGAACAATGCACACAAAACACTTCCCTGCAAGGCTACTCTGGACCAAGCAATGGCTTTCAGGCTCCAGGTATCAGTTTTAGGTTAAAAAAAAAAAAAAAAAAAGAAAAAAGAAAAAAAGAAAAACTTACCGCCGCGTCCTGTGGGCTCTGGCACAATCTCTCAAAGGGTTTATCTTACATCCTGCTGGCTACACCAACCAAAGAAATCACCCTGTTGTGATTAGCTGCAGAAGTGGCGAGAGAAGTAGATGGTTTGCTTCACATCTTTTTATGGGATTACACATCTATAACAATGAGCAGAAGATCCAGTCATGGAATCGCACATACGCCCCCCCCCAAGATCTCTTGGTTGAGGATGTGATGTTAATAGTCCTCACTCCAGATCACACAGATAGGACACTCAAAGTCCAGGAGACCTTTAATGCTCTAGAACAGACTGTATTCATGCCTGCCACTGCAGGCTCGGGGACAGCAACCTCCATCTCCCAGTGCTTCAACTCTTTGACAGCCTCATGCCAAAGAGCTGTGGGAGCTCTGCTCTGTGGTTACTCGTTCCAAGGACAATACAGTAATAAAACATGAAGCCACAAGACTGAGAATAGAATTTCTTAAGCATTCTTACAGAGCGCAAGGCAGATACAGATCTAATTAAACCAGAAATAAAACACCAGATTGCAAACTCAGACTGATCTTGCGTTGTTTGGTCCATTTGCGATAAAGGCAAAGTTATGCCTCTATTTTCTTCACCTCATTTGAGGTTTCTGGCGAGAAGAGTCCTCTTGTAAAGAACAACTCTCTTCTGAAAACAAGTTAGCAAGAAAGCCTACTCTTAAATTTGTAGCCAGCTCAGCACAAGGCGGGAATACTCCTTTCCCCAAGCAGAACTCAGTAAGAAGAGTCCACTGGATGTCAAAAGTCTTCCTGGCACAAGCCCCACGATTCAGGAAGAGTGAAGTAACACAACGTTAATGGTGCTTGAATACGGTCATAGTTTTTCAAGCCACCTCCCCACTGTGTGTCAAATTCGTACTACAAAATGGAAGATGCAATCCACAGTGACAGTTACAAATAGCATTAATAAAACCAAGGGGTATTCAGAATGGGACTCAGACATATTCCTAGTACTGCCACAGAGAGGATGAAAAAATTCTGCTCACCCACGGTGAGGTGAAAGCTTTCACAGGGAAGTGTCATCTACTCAGCTCAGTACTGCAGGAAGAGTGTTGCAAATGTTAATAATGCTAGAAGCGAGGTCACAGCCCTGAAGCAGCAGGAAGATCGCTCGGGTGCTTCTAGCACTGCTCTGAGCGAACCCAAATGGCAGGCCACCTCTGAATGCTGCTGTTGGAAACACTGTGAGTAGCACTGAAACCAGAAAGGGAAAACTCAGTCGGTTTTGGTCTGTGTCTGGTTGGAAAACCTGCGGGGAACAAAAGGAGCAGCACAGCAATCCACGGCCAAGATGACAAAAAAAGCTACAAAACCACAAGAGTGAGCAGAGCTCCCTTCCCACAGTAACACAGGGAGCGCAGACGTGCACCTACCCCCAGGAAGCTCCCAAGCTGCACGCTCCCTCCCAGACCTTTCCACCACTTGTTCCTGATACAGATTTACCAAGAATAGTATTTCCCTGTAGAGAGAGGAACCAGGGTTTTACACTCATTTCTCCATAAGCTGAAGGATGACACACCCACAGTGCAAGATGGTAATATCCTGTTTAAAACCTTGGTAGTGGCAGCAAGAGGCCAGGTTTAACTTGGTGCACCCTCTCTCAACTCCAGTCGTGCAGTATTTTATCTACAACAGAGGCAGAAAGATACTGAGTAGAGAAGACGAAAAGAAATACTTGCTAAGACACTGCAGGGAAAAAATAAATCAATTACAACAAAGAAGTATTAGTAAAGCCAAAAAAAGCAAAAGCAGACTTAACTGAACCGTTGTGAGGAAGCCAAATTTAAAGTCTATATTGGGGGGCGGAGGAAAACCAGCAATCCCCACTGACTGACTATCACAGCATAAGCACACACTATATATAAAGACACTTGCGCTACGCAGGTGCAGCAGTCCTACAGGTAGCTGCAATAGCTGAACTCCCACATTTACAAGAGAGTAGCTACCCTCATATTTCTGAAGAAAAAAAAAAGCTTTAAAAAGAATAGCTCAATCCTGTTTTCAATATTCTAAAACTGCGCATTTCCATGTGGTCAACGTCAAAGTGTCACCCCGTCCTTCAGTACAGCCTAACTCACACCAGTGAGCGCAGCACATTCGATTCGGGCTCACCTTGAGCACAGCCAAGTGCTGCGACCACGGAGCTGGGTTCAAGCCAGAGGTGACCGCACAGACATTAACACACAGTGCACGTGCTGGACAACACATTGAGAAAGGGCAATAATTGGGAGCTAATACGTCCAGGCACAGAATTAAGACTTAAATACAAATTGCTTTTATTTTGCACCAGCACATCTGATCACTACAGTTTAGACCTTTTAATGAAAGGATTGGAAGGAGGAAGGGGACAAAGCACAGTTATTACTTGTGAACTCCTACATTTGTTACATTTAAATTGTAGGCGCATCTCTTTGCAATGACCTCTGGCCATTTATTCCAGTATAGCCAGAGCTCAAGTAGTTTGCAATTCTGTGCAAGTTGCGAGGTCATTTATTTCAAATGGTACTCACACGCGGGATTGATGTTGTTAAGACTCAACTACATACTCTCCTCAAAGTCTGAGAATCTTTGCTTAATCATTTCACGTTAGCACCTGCAGCGTGCAACAGACAACTAATATTCCAGCATTAATCCAGTTTGTTCAAAGAATTTCAGAAAATAAGGAGAAGCAGATTTGTGAAACTCAGCTTTCAAATTAGAAACACAGCCAAAATATTTGAACTGCACGTAAACTTGCTGACAGTGAATTATTCACCATCTTGATGAGAGCTCTCGCTGTTGACGGTACCACCGAAACCCACGCATTGCATTCAGAGCTCAGAGGCTTCTGCCCATGTAAGACAATGTCTTTCAAGACTCCTAATGCTCCGTGTACAGAGAAAAGCAATGATAAGCCACAGTAAAGATCATACAGCGCTGCCGCCGCTTGTTTAGACATGCTTCCCCTCCAGTGGTCCACCATCAATACAGGAACATTTGACACTGCAGACCTATTGCCCAGGACTTTAATTCAGTTCTCAAACTCGAAAGGAGGAATACAAACCCGCATCCAGTCACTTGCAAGAAGTCCAAAATAATTTTCAGAGCTATCAGCAACTGATGGGCTGGGTACATCTCCCCACGGTCCCATCAAACTCCACGTTATAAATAAATGACTCTGATTTCTAAGCTAAGAGATCTAGCTACTGTAAACTGCACGACTCAATGCCAAAGTTTCTGCAGAAAGGAAGGGGAGTCTTATGGAAATTTTCACCCCACCCCACACGGCATTGTTCTCTCAAAACTCTTTCAATATCTCTTAGGCCCTGAACACAGAAAAACGTCATCTGTTTTCCCACCTTCAGCAAACATTCAGGTTGGGAATCCTTACAGACTAAGCACAGAAGTGACAGCTTTGGAGAGAAAACGGTCAGCCTGTCAAAAGGCCAGGACTGGAACGGAGGGCGATGAATAGGGTTGGCCATGCAAAGCATGTCAGCAGGATATCTGACAAAATTGTCACCAGGTCACTTTGCTGTTTGATTTCACCAATGAACTGCTTCACCTACAGTCACCAGTTTACAGTACATGCCCCCGAGCCAGGCTTTCAGCTGCCTCCCTACCTCCAAGCGGTGCTGAACACAGCAGAGCTGCAGCCAGCTGCCCAGCCATTGGACTGTACGCTAGAACAAAAGATGCAGGAAAAAGAAATTTAAAAAAAAAAAAAAAAGAGAGAAAAAGCCACTGATCCCAGATGGTATGATGGTATCAGTGGAAAGAAGAATTAACAGGGGCAAGTATCAGCCCATCTGATAGTGTCCTCAACCTTTTCACTGCAAACGTTGAAGCACGGAAGACCTGAAACCTTCCTTGAAAAGCAGGGAAACACTATGGACACACCGACAGTCTGACCACAACCTCACCAGAAAAATACAAGCACCCTCTGGCCTCACAAGGCGCCCGGGTGATTTGGGGAATGCCTTTGAGACCATTTTCCCCATGACAGTAACAACAGTAAGCTCCAAGGGCCAGTTACACAAGTCCTGCATGACCTGCCACATTTACTTAAGATGCTATTAGCATGCCTAAATTAGATTTTCAGTTTCAAACCAATTATATTTATTTGATTTCGTGCCAGAATCTCTGGCCAATTTAAAGGGCACTGCAGCTATGCTGTGTTAATTCTATACGATGGAAAGCAGGCTCAAACATCTCATTTCCAAACACAGCAATATTACTGGAGAAGGTTTATCTTTCCCTTTTAATCACTGTCAGTTGTCTTTATGGTATATGCAGCAATGTAAATATCATGCTGGCTGTCATCAGGTATTACTAAGGCTCAAAATACAGCCCTGGTACCGTAGCCAAGCCAGCCTTCTCCTTTCTTCCCTCCCAACATTTATCTTTGAACTCTGTCTCAACTGTAATTGTCAACTGTAGAGGATATTTTATTTGGCCAAGATTCCACTAAACAGAACAATCTGTCTGTATACAGTGCAGATGTTTGATAGTACAGTGGTTATTTTAGGTAAATAAGCTTTTAAATATCTGATACGTCCTCTCTTGAAGGCTATTATCCTTTCTTTTCAGGGAATAGTTTGGTCTAATAAATCTTTTCTGTGCCTATTAGCATATTCAGCATACGAGATCAGTCCACTGGTTAAAAATTACATTCTTTAACCAGAAGTAATGAGAACCATCCTGAGCCTTAGGATCTGGACAAATAACTACGGTCAGGCTGCTAGTTCATCAGCTGTTCAAATAAAGATTTGCATTGGTGAGTTGTTCAACAAAATAAAAGAGTTCATGTTCAAGTCACTTTTTCCAGTGAAGTACAGTTCACTCAAAGTAAATACCCAGGTATTTCTTAGTTGTTAATACCAAGTTATTTATTAGACAGCATTTGGCATCCTCGATTACAATTTTTACTTTAGTGAAGGGATGGAACTTACACCCACAGCCTTCAACTTGCTTGGTACAGTACCTCACAAGGCGAGAGACAGAAAGAGGTTCGTGAAGAAATGGCCTAGGAGGTGAAATTCTTAGAAGCGAGGATATAGAACATGTCAAGTTTCCAAAGGACTCAATTTCCATTGGCAGATCTTAAGGAATCAGAAGTCAGAGACACTTGTAACCAACGCATTAAAGGTTTGGAGACAGCACAAACGCCAAGCTGCAACTCTCGCATACCTTCATTGGGACGCATCCTTGCGGATATGGCCTGAACATAAAGGAAGCAGCGTAAGAAAAACACTGAGCTATAGACTCGTGCTATAAAAGGGAAGGCGTTGTTACTTCCCACTGTCGTAGGGAATCCATTAAGCAGCTGTTTCATACAGCGATGACAGGGTCACACGGAGGTTTGAGTGTTTAATAGAACGTGTGCCTGTAATTCCCCCATGCACCATTTCAAACACAAGCACTCATTAATTTGATATAGGGATTATACAGTTTGGCATCAGCGATAGCAGGGAACTGGACTCCGTGACCCTGGGAGTCCTTTCTAGCTCTGCGTCTCAGCAAAATAAGTGACAGTAGCTTTCCATTTGTGTCCTGAAAATTGACATAATAAAATGCATCCCGGGGGATTTTGCAGGAAAGGTGTTTACTCCACAAGAAGAAGCATCATCTTTATGAGTTTTTAAGCCATCAAGATAACCTAATATCATGTTGTCTGCCTGAAGCTGGAGATGGCCTAAAATGCCTGACTGCTGCTTCAGCTGCCCCACTTACTTCAACAGGTATCAGCTCTGAGCATGGCCAGCTAATTTCCTGAAGAACAGTATTTGTGAAGTGCTCTCATCCCACAGCTATTAACTTGCTCTCTACCTTTTCAAATGCTATCATTTCCCCACTACTCTTTGCACCGTTTTCAAAACTTCCTTTTCAGAGAGCTGGAACAAACCCTGGAACCCAAGAAAACGGACTTACAATCCCCTGAAGACTAAAAATGAGCAAGAGCCTAAGCTAGACTGAATCAAAAATGAAAATGCAAAAACCTGTCCAACAGTAACCATGGAGCTTTCATCCAATATTTAGAAAAACTTCAGTGTTACAAAACATTATGTTGAATTACCACAAGATGCAATAATTTCACATCCTGACCCCAAGCAGGTCAATACAATTCCACGTTCACAACTAGTTTTTTAGAACACTTTCCTACTTGACCCACTCTCCCCTCTAACAAACTACAAAAATTTGTCAACTGACTCCCCTCTACAACGAAAGGCAACTTAACTTCTTCCAGACGACAAGCTAGCAGAGGACACCACAGGACAAGCCACATGCTCAGTTAGATCTCGCCAGAAGACTCAGTGGGGTACTCAAGGTCAAAATTTTACTCTGCAGTTTTAACTTAATTAACAATGCTGCAGATGGATGAAGAGGAATCAGAGCATCCTCCCACACAGCTTTATTAATAGCAAGGTGCTAGCAGTAAAGAGAGTAAAGTTTGTGCTTAAATTACCATTCATGACTATAAAGCGGTAACATTTTGGCAAAACCCAAGGAGAATTTACTACACTAAGAGTCGACCACGGAAGTATTTCAACTTGCACTATTCTTCTTTAACAGCTGCTCATACCTTTTCTCTCCAGGATGAATTTACACAGGCTTATTTCCTGCCTGAAGGAAATATCCATTTGGGAGAATGGTATAGTCACTTTAGCATGAAACAGCAAAATGAAACAAAACATTTCTCTCTCTCCCACCCCCCAACTCAGTAGCTCTCAAGACAAAATGGATGGGGCAGAAAATTGAAGTTTGGCAAGAAACTAAAACCTTATTCAGAAGAGCTTTTCTGTATTCCCTCAAAAAAAGCATTTTAATTCGACTGAGTTGTAAGAGTTTGAAAGTGTTGTTTCACAAGCACGCAGTACAAGCTGTATAAAAATAATGGATGGGAGATGGAGGGAAGAAATCCTTGAAAGGCGTGTTCAACTCTAGTTTGGTGGAGGTTGATACATAACCAAATATTTTTTTTCCAGAGTGGAATTTCTCTTAATTACAGAAAAATCTGTGTTAAGCAAAAATTCTGCGTGCAGTGACGCACATCAGAAAAAACAATCTTCAAGAACCTTGGGGAGCGGTGAAAAAAAAGGACTTGGAAAAAAAACGTTGCTGGATATTGCAGCGATTGAGTAGGGTTGAAAAGAAATACTGGATTTTTCCTTTTTGCACTTGGATCACTACAAATCCCTACCTGCTTGTACTGTGTGACAGGACCGCATAGTCTGGTTAAAAACACGGACTATGCGGGCTGCTGTGATTAACATGAGAACTCCACGCGTTAGCAGTGTTTCAAGGCAAATGATGCACCTGGACAACCTAAAGGATCAAACTTAGTGTTGACAGAATCCCACACTAAGGTCAGTCTCTTCATTTGTATTCATGCACAAAAGGAACATGAGAAATACTGAAACGGTATCACGGAACTAGTCAGGTACCTGTAACCCTGTTGTCATTTAGCTATATTTACACTATTGCAATGATCTTGTCTTACTCAGACAAGTTGGATTTTGTTCTTAGCATACACATTATTTTACACATCAGAGGTACCACATCTCCTCCCATACACCAAGAGCGAGGACCTTCTGGTAAAGAGCCTGCACCACCTGTCAGTCAGGGACCTAACCCTGCCTCTGAGACTTTCCCGCATGACTGCCAGAAAGACAGACAGTTTGATGGTTTTGGTTTGGGTATTTTTTTTTTTGAAATGTCAAGGCTGAACTCCCTCAGGTGTCACAGGAAACTGCCACAACTTTGAGAGCCCAGTTCTTTGCATGTGCATCTCAGTTATATGATTCTAAAGGGAGTGCAGGGTAATAGCCTAAACTCATCTGGAAAGTCCCAGGATCCTGATAGTTCAAAGATTTTGCAATGCCAAATTCCACTGCTCCAACAGCTATTCTTCTACACCCACAAAGCTCTCAAGTCTGTCTCTCCCTATTAAGAAAGTTTAATAACACTGAGTTTACAAGCACTCCATTAGCATGTCCACAGCTAAATTTATGACTACAGAGATTTATGATGGATATCATGCATTTTAGCAGAAATCTTCCAAGAAAATTTAACCAAAATGCATTTTTTTGCAACTCACTAACACAATTAGCAATAAGAACCAATGTTATTGCCCATCATTCTAAATAGCTCCCGCTTTTATTAAAAGATTACATCTCTAGACACTGCCTTGGTGGGCAAGCAGAAAGAAAAGAGATGCTGCCAAGTTTAAACAGGAAAATGTTCCGGGGAAGAGTTGATCCTCTCCAAGATTTCATCAGCTGCAGAAGGAAGCAGCCTCCCAGGCGTGCGATTGTCAGCCAGTGTATACACCCCTCAGGTGTGCTCAGGAGCACACACATCCACATTTCCCAGCACCAGCCAAGATACTTGCATTAAATTGAAACTATTTAAATGGTATTCTTGAGAAATGAAAGTGTTAAACGTTAATCTGTCCGGGAAGCCAGCAGTACTGGAAGCAACTACCACATAGAAACCAACCACGGGAAAGTGTGAACTACTTCCACGTGAAACATCTCAAATGTTTTGGTTTTTTTCTGAATATCCCAGAATAGCTGAAAGCAGCAGGAACCGTCTCTCCCCTCCCCTCAAATCAGTAAGCAAGGCAGCCACGCGCTTCGATAACAACAATGTATTCTTCCCAGCCAGCCTCTTTCACCACTGCTTGGCTTTGTAAGTCCTCAGTCTGCTTCCTTGTGCATTTTATCCTCCTTCCTATCAGAGAGTAAACAACAGAAACACTAAACAAAGACACATGCACAAACACCTTTTGCTTTCACTTCCCAAGAGGTGAAGATCAATTCAATTGAGCCCTAATCTAGTAGAAAGATGGTATCAAAGGTCTTAAAACAATGAGGTGTGCCAAGTATTCAAAGAAAAGGTAGCCTGGACCCAGGAGTAACCTGAGTATTCAGTCTCACTCAGGAATACACAAGAGAATTTATTTCTCTATGTCCAAGCAGCTGAGAAACCACAGTACAGAGCATCACCCACTTCAGTGCCAAAGCAGACCAAGTACCATGAATTACTTTTTTTTTTTTTTTAAAACAGATCTACATTTGACCAAAGATAATTTTATATAAGCTTTAACGTAATATAAGACAACAAAAAGGTTTTTCTACCAACTTGAAGTGGAAAAATTTTACAAATAGGCACACAAAGCAAGGCTTCAAATTAATTAACTAGCATGAATACTGGAAATACGCTGCAGGAATCAATTTTGTTTAGCTAGGTTGGGTGGGGAGGAGTGGGAATCTGCGAGGAAATGCTAAAACAAAACATATGGCATGAAGACTGAAGTCTAAACGCTCAATTTAGTTCTCAAGCAGTTATATTTTATAGAGTGTAACATTTTTCTTCAATGGGTTTTAAATACTTAGGCATATGAAACTGGCTGCAGCTGGCACATACGACTCACAGGTAAAAATCAACAGCATGCTTCAAAAAAAAAAAAAAAAGAAACCTAAAAAAGTTATCATTGGACAAGAGCCTCCCATTCCAGCCTGGTTTTTACATCTGAAGACTTCAGTCATACCTGGTGAGTACTTACAGGCTGCTCTTCTTCAATGGCCATGCTTTTTTCACTACATGAGATTACTACCAAGCACAAGATGGGTGACCACAGACATTTTGATAAAGTTTGGGGAAGCGAAAATCTTAATTCTAAGAAGTTCCTCTATACCTGTAAAAGAAAGTTTCTCCCACACAGGCATACATACACTCACATGTAGTGTTTGGGAAGAACTAGGCTAGAAATCTAAATATTTGACTCAATATCAATGTGTTCACAGGCAAAGTCCAAGTTAAAAGTTACACGAACCGCAGTCATTAAAAAACCTAATCATTCAGTAAATGGTGAATTCAATTTTCAATTTAAGCTTGATTTCTGAGGGGAGAAGAAACTCCCACCACATCTGTTCATGCAGCCTGCATTGTCCTCATCACTACGAAGGAATCTGTCAGGGGAGAAAGGGCACAGGAATAGAGCAAGAGAGCACTCCCATTGCTAATTTATCTTCTGTTTCTGGCACAGACTGTTCACAGCAAAGAGGATGCTTCTAAATCAAACAGCCACAGCCAGCACAGCTCTCATCTTTCCAAAAAAGTAGCAAAATGAGAATGACCCAGTTCTAATCAACTTCACTACTGCTACCAGCATTTCCAACAGGAATTGTGAGATCCAAGGGAACCTGCATGCCTGAGTATCTGATCAGCACAAGCAGCATGAGGTCGAATTTTTATTTTTTTTTTTCCCTTCCCTCAAGCTTCAGAAAGAAGACTGCTGTGATTTGTATGCAATCCACGCTTGGAAGACCACCTTCACAACCACCAGCACAGAGTACATTTTTCTTTTTAGATGAAAATTTAGATGTCTCCAGAGGTGGTATTCACCTGCAAAGACTATCGCTACTCTGGGGGTACATTTCATAAAAATGCTTTAGAAATTGCTTCTTCTACCCCATCTCCATTTTACCCTTTTTTGAAATGAAAGTCAGGTTCTGATCCTGAGTAAGGTTCCTTGATTGAATGGAACAGAAATTATTTAAGCCTAAGGAGGCTACTCAGCAGTTACTAACACTAACCAAGCATAATAAATGCAGGCATTAATCCATACCTTTATGATGGCATGAGTCATCCCCAGTGCTGAGTAATCCTTTTTTTAGTATTAACCGGAATCAGGAGGGCAGTTTTACCGGAGAAGTTCTCTTTGAAGGTAGGAAACTTGCTCTTTCGATTCCTGCACCAAACCAGTATCAAGCCATCCACATCAGATGAAAGCCATATATGGCTATTTCCAGGTAAAACCAGCACAAATTAAGGAACCAGACTACACATGGATTTCCTTTATTCTGATGTGGAAAAATAGCTGAGCTGCTAATCTACTGAATGTTGGACTCTAATAGAAAGAGCAACATTTTTCATCAGGAAACAAGTTAAATCCTTTAAAAGCATCAGTGCAAGGTTCATCTCTTTCCACACCAGGACATCTCTTTGTTCCCTGCTAAAAGACTTTTACAGCTCTACAGAAGTAAAAAGGTCAAAAAAAAAAAAAAAAGGAGAAAAAGAAAAACTCTCGAGGTTTACAGGAGACATGAAGCAGGAGGCAAGGCAGTCCAGCTCAGTTAACACAGTGACACTTTGTCCCACAAATCATATACATGTTAGGAAACTTATGTCACATCTCCATCCAGGACACTGGCAGACACACCAATGTTTGAAATGAGTAAGGAGGTGGGGGATGGGAAAGCTAAAAAGAGAAACCATATGTTTGCAATATACACATTTCAGCGTAGACTCCATCACACACCACAATGCCAACACAATCTTTCAATAAATGGGCAACATCCAGAAACTTGGTTTACAGAGGGACAGGGAAAAGGTACAGAAGAAATTAAATACTTCTTTCCTGATTTCTCCCCAGGTTCTGTCAATTAACGTGAGACAACAGTACATCTCTGTGCTCCTCCTAACACTTTGAGGCTGTACGATGTGCGTCTTCAGCAGCAAGTTCTCCTAAGAGCAGAAGTGCATTTACATTCCCTTTTGTTCCCATCCCACTCTGCTCCCCAGCTACAAAGAGGCAGATTGTCTCGTTGGATACTCAAGCCCAAATCCTTGCTTTGTGCTACCACAGCACCCCTTTGCTGGCTCCCAAAAGAAAAAAAAAAAAAAAGGCCTATTTCCACACATGGATCCAGTTTCTTTTCCCAGAGAAATGGGTGGCATGTTCTCCCCCTTCCTCCCCACGCCCTATCTCCTGCTCCTCAAAGCAGCTCAGCATCATCCTCCCCAGGGCACATTTTCCATAGGAGGTTTTAAGGGTTGAGCCCTTCCCCGTCTTTACTACATCCAGTTTGTCTCCTTCCTAAAGCACTGCTGCTCCCACTGAGCAAAGGGAGAGGACAAAGCTTGATCCCACAGAGCAACAGGGATTTCCACAAGGATTTCCCCCCCTCCACAGCTTTAGTTCCTTCCTACTTTTAAACAATGCCAAGAATTTAATCTCTTAAAACAGCATTTTCACAAACTCTCCTGCCCTCCTTAACAGAAAATAAGTCTCCCCATGAGGCAGAGATGGAAGGCCTGGGCATGATAGCGCTAACGCCATTTATAAACTTCAAATAAAAGCACTCCATAAAGATTACTCTAAAAAATTAACCTCCTTCCTAAAAGCCTTTGGCCAGGAGCCTGCCCGGCCGCCTCCTGCTTTACGGGAGACACTGACCTTAGAGTCACCTGTGGCACCACCTCAGATGTGTCACATACTCGCCCTAGAGCAATATATCCCTCAAACACACACCCCAGCAAAATGGGTGAGACAGCCAATAAATCAGTACAGCCATTGTTAACTGTGCAGTTTAAAGTCAAGAGAGAGTAAAGGGGCGGGGGGGGGGAAGAAATAATTTCACGGAAAGAGCAAGGCTGGGGCCTCGAGCTGCGAGGACAATGAATGAAAATCCACAGCAGCAGCAAAAACCCAGGATAAAAGGCTCGTTCGGCAACATTACAAACCCCTCCGTCCCCTGCATGGATCAAAGCAAGACGGGGCTCCAAAACTGCTAAGAGTCGCCCCCCCCCACCCCCC